>JAUIMM010000137.1:9307500-9617500 GCA_031769625.1 Taudactylus pleione | reverse complement strand
GAGTGCCCTTGCTGATCCCTGTCCACCGTAGAAGGTGCTTACAATGGGCATGTGAGCATCAGAACTGGACCATGGAACAATGGTAAAAGGTGGCCTGGTCTGATGAATCATGTTTTCCTTTACTTCATGTGGACAGCCAGGTGAGTATGCATAGTTTACCTGGGGAAGAGATGTAACCAGGATACAATATGGGAAAAAGGCTAGCCAGAGGAGGCTACTGGGGGGGGGGGGGTCTGCTACTGGGGGGGCCATACTACTGGGGGGGCCATACTACTACTGGGGGGGGCATACTACTACTGGGGGGGGCCTGCTAATGGGGGGGCATTCTACTGGGGGCACTGCATAGGGGACCCTACTACTAAGGGGACTGCATAGGGGGCACCACTGCTGGGGGCATTGTGTAAGGGACACCGCTACTGCGGGCATTGTGTAAAAGGGGCCATACTACGGGCATTGTGTAAAAGGGGCGCTACTGTGTGTCGTAACATAAATAAGAGACACTACTTTATGGTGTAATGTAAATCAACCCCTATGTGCGGTGTAATGTGAATAAGATTGTGCACTGTGACTCCTTGGGCCGTAGCCCACTATGTAAACAAGTACTGTGACTCTGCTGGCCGTACCCACTGGGTGGGTGCACTACTTTTCATTTCTGCCACTGCTGTGTGGCAATGTGTCATAGATGTGCTTTATACTGTGGTGTCTGTGTCGTTGTGCCGCTGCTTTGTCGCTTAGTAACCAGTCAGCTCACTGCAACCTTTGGCCAATAATGTTGAAAACAATATTATAAGCTGTGATATGGTCTAAATTGACTGGAAATTAATGTTATTGAGCTTAATAATACTCTAGGAAGAAAAAAAAAGACCAATTTATGTGATTTTAGCTTTTTTTGTCAATTTTTGTAAAAAAAATCCAAATCCAAATCCAGTCACCGCAGTTTGGCAAATCCAAATCCAAAGCCGGACGACGAATTAGAACAAAATCCAAATCCGGTAAAAATGGTCCGGCGCACATCCCTAGTTTCAACATAATGCACGCTGGAAAACTTGTTCAGGAACATCACAAAGAGTTCAAGGTAAGGGAGAGGGGGCTTGGACTGCAAACCCTAATTTTAAGCATAAGAGGTGCAACCATGCTCAAACATTTGTGTATAAATTGTACACTTGAAGGCTGAGACTCCGTCTGCTTGGCATTAGCACCCGTCCCATCTGTCCTTTAGGTGTTTTTAATCCGCACAAGTTCCTACATTGCTGTCTATATATTAGATGAGAACTAGTATAGGTAAGTCCTGGATAAATTGTCACAATATTTTAGTTTTAGGGATGTTAGGGACCCATCTGATGGGTCACCTCTACGTGATATATGGCCAAACATTTTAGGCAAAACATGTACCAAGAAGAACCTCACTTATATTCTGTGGTATCCCTATAGGTATGGCTTTCCCCATAGTAGTTAAGGGTTCACCGAGATGTACTGCAGCCCCCAAATAGATTTTTTTAAAATGTATTATACGTTTCATTAAGTTCTAGGATAGGGGTTAAGTGAACTTTTAAATACCCTGTCAGCAGGCTGTCATGGAGCCTGTGTCGACAGGGCAGGTTTCCCCCTAGTCCTGGCCAGCAACAACAAAGTCCAGGAAAATCTCTGGGGACACATTGGTGGAGCATGTTGCAGGGCAGAGGGACCAGGGGGTGGGCTGTAGCTGGGGCCCCTGAGCCAGTTAGGAAGTAGGGATCTGGGGTGGGCCAGCCAGCCACTGTTGTAAAAGAGGGCAGCGTGAGGGAGGAGAGAGCCCTGATGGGAAGGAGCTGAGCAGTGAAGGGAATCTGGCTGCGGTATGACGGCACAAGTCCCCCCCCCCCCACCTGGAGGACCCTGACTTCCGGGATGTTACTGCTGATTGCTGGCTGGAGAAAGTGCCTGGACCATGGCTGTTATGGGCTGCTACTGTATGAGTAGAGAGGTGCCTGCCCCTGCCAGTTACTGGTCAAAAGATCTGACCACATTGATCACCTCACTGCCGGAGGATAGAAGCTGAGAGGACCCCAGGGATTGTCTACTTACCGCTGCCAGAGATACAACACTGTATACCTGTCCCAGGGAAAGCTGCTGTGCTGCCGGCTGTGCGATGATGTCATTCCCTACCATCCAAGTGGGCATAGAGGGGGAATATATTCTTGTGGCGAGCGTAGCGAGCCACCGAGCCCGCAGCATGGCAAGCGAAGTGAGCCTGCAAGTATCCAGCTTTCTAATTTTCATGGAAAGTGTGGGCAGAAACCTGCACTTCCGCCCTCACTCACATCACTTTAAGGTACGGCTAGTGTAGGGGATTTATACTCTTCTGCAGAAAGAGACAGCCACAGGAAGCCTTGAAAGTGCTGAAGGACCCGGAGGAAGACCCCATCGATAGCCGGCTGCCTGGGGGAGTGCCTGTGCACCAGCAGACCTGCATCGAGGAGCCTGCTGCAGGACCGGAGGGAGGAGGCCCGCACCGCGAAAGTGCCCATTGCTGCTGCTGACATGAGAGAGAGATGCCTCTTGGAGGTACTACCGGAGATTCGCGGGCAAAAGAGGGGACAGTCTCTGAAGAGGACCCTGGCTAGGAGAATGGGAGCCTGAGACCCTGACAGCAGAGGTTATGGCCACTGCATAGTCCCTGGATTTTAGGATTACCCTCCACTGCCTGTCTTAAGTGTGTGGCAGTACCCTGGATTCTGATTCCTCTGAGCGCAGCCTGGTGCGGTGCCCAGGGCTGCGTTGGATATCTGTGGGGCTGAACAGTCAGTGCATTGGGGTGAGACCTCTGGTGCTGTCCCTTTAGCCCTAACCATTCCCCCTTTTATTACTCCCTTTAGTGTCGTCCCTCTGTATGTTAGTGTACCCAGTGCCAGTCTGGGCTTGAACCCCCTAAATGTGTCATAGTAAACCTTCCCTTGCTACAGGCCTCTGGAGAGTCTGCTCTTGTGGTAGAAGTTAGTTATTAGGTCCCTAGGGGCGTTTAGTATACAGAGTATTGAAAGTTAAAAAGGGTTATTATTGCATTTACTTGCTAAAGTTTGTGGGAACCATTGCCCGCCGTGGGACTCACATCGTAATTTATGTAATATGAAATGATGTAATTTATTTTTGGTGTGTGCTGCAAAGTGTACCTCTGCTTCTTTATCGCACTGTTTCCCGCCATTGAACTGTATTGCTTCAGCTTAGCAAAGACTGTCATTCAAGTGGCCTGCAGGTGCTAAAGTTGTCAGCTGCATAACCAATTGACATTTATTTCTGCAAAGTATACTGTACAATGTAATTAATACATTGTTATAACCTGTCTATGGTCGCCCAATAGATAATAAAATTGCGTTGTACCTTTTGTAAATGTGTCGGTCATTGTGTCTGTTGTTTAAAAAGGAAAACACATTGCTTGCCCCTCTGATCTGAAATTTGAACCTGGTTGTATAGTAAAAATGGGACTATTACATACTTCATGTTAATTGTTGAGTTTATCAGGATTATTTTAACTATAATTATTCTTTGTGCTTAGAGTGTGCACCTGCATTTCCATTCTCCTAGCGTTCAAGGTGTTGACTTGGCCGTCAAATCCCCCAGGTCTCAATACGATCGGGTATCTGGAGGATGTGCTGGACAAACAAGTCAGAGCCACGGTAGCCCTACCTCTTAATTTACAAGACATAAAGGGCGGAATTCAATTGTTTCTACCCCCCTTCGCGCCCAACGGAGCTATTCAATGGTTGCTCCTGTCGGGCGCGATTAGCTGCCAGCGCTCCATTTCAGCTCACAGCCCCAGCGGGCTGCGAGCTGAAATGTGACCTTTTTGGGCGCCCAAACATCACTTTTCGCGGTCGCGCCCAGCACTTTGGTCGGGGGTAGCTGCTTTACGTGGCTAAACCCGACCACTTTGGGCACGATCAGTGCGAAAAATGGCAGCAATCGAATAGCAGCCCGCGATCTCCTGTAACTTTAGACGGGAGATCCAGACTGCATAAACAATTGAATTCCACCCAAAGAGTCTGCTGCCAATATCTTGGTTCCAGATACCACAAGACACCTTCAGAGGTCTTGTGCAGTCTATGCATTAATGGGTCAGAGCTGTTTTGGTGCCACGAGGGGAACCTACACAATATTAGGCAGGTGGCTTTAATGTTATGCCTGATCAATGTATTTTCTCTGCATGTATTTATATTTCCTGATAAATGTTCTTATTCAACAGGAGTTCAGTCTGGTTTATAGGAGGTAGGAAGCAGAACTTGCATTTTAAAGCATGAGTGGAAAACACATCATAACCTTTGTTGTAGAACTACAACACACTGATTGGACCTGACATCAATTGTAGTCCAAGAGTTTCACATCCTAACCCATCCCAGCTGCCACATGTAGGCAGCCTATGGCTTTCCAGTTGCAGTGCTACTACAAGTCTCAGAACAATTTGTCAACCATATGCAGTTTTTTTTCCCCATTTGTTTCCGTAATATCTGGAAAGCCATCTTTACATTATGCACTATTACTAACCTGGAGGGATATAAATACTCCTAAAGCCAGCAATCCCCACCTCTATCTTATAAGGTACAATACTTAATAAGCCAGGTGAATTGTAAAAAAAAAAAAAATTGTATTCAATTGCAAAAAATTGTATTCAATTGCCAGCGAAAAGTCGGAATCCGTGAAAAAGTATTGCGGATTACGTAATTTCGCCAGATGGAAACTTTTCGCTGTATTCAATTGCAAAGAAACCAGTCTGCACCCTTTGGACAGCCCCCCAAAGGATAACTGTCAAAAAAAACCATAAAAAGAAAAGAGCAACACACCAAAAAAATGACTTTAAAAATGGAGGTGCAAAAGTACAAAGTAGAGGTACACACCTAAAAAGTAGCAAAATAGACTTTTGAGGTGCCTGCAAGTATGAGGGAGGTGTTTTTTGATTGCAGGTGCATTTTTGGCGTCACTTAAAACTTAACTTTATCGAATTTAAACCATGCTGGCACCCATTTTCAAGTACCCCAAATTTGACACAACTACTTATTTTCACTTAAAAAAAAACTGCTTAATGCTATTCTTCACCACTTGTGCAAAGACGCTAAACAGTAGCAATTGAAAGCACTTAAGTACCCCAAATAGCTCCTAATCGTGGACAACTATACTGATTCCCTAATGTTGGTGCATCTTTTGGGGGGTGTCAGGCTGATTTCGTCATTTTTGACAGCACTTTTCGTCTGAGTTTTGCCGGGATGCGTTTTTGCTTCCTTCGGAATTGAATACAGCGAATCGCGGGGACGCACGCGAAAAAGTTTCCGCTCCTAAAATAGGCGAAAAGTCTGGCATGCGACAAAGTATCGCGGGTGCAAAACTAATTGAAAACAAGCCTAAGTTGTATTAACAAAACAGCAGCTTAGTTCTTTATAACTCATATACAGAACACACATCATTAGTGCCATGCTATAAACCAGGGCTGAGAGAGGATAGCTAGGTGCTGGTGTCATAACTGAACCCTTTAACCCCCTACTGCCTGATTAGAAGCATTTTCTGATGGATGATTTGCATTCTCAGTGATATTACAGATTATCCAAGAAGAACGAAGAAGCCTTTCACATGTTCTACAGAAGAAGGGGCTAAGAAAATCCATATCTCCAATTTAGAAGCACCTTGGCTTCAAGTCATTAGAGACCCATGGGGTGCTGAGCACATCTGGCAATCACCGGGTTATATGAGGATAATAAAAAGATCATGGATGCCAGTCAAGCTCCTATCACCCTATTTAATTATAATATTCCATACTGTGGGGTTGTCTAGGTGCCAGTCATCCCCTGGGTGCAAGGCTTTTCATGCAGCTGCCACCAGTACTCACCACCAGATGTGTTCTCAAGCTGACTACCCTCACACAGGTCCCCTCACTCCATGGGGCGACATTGCTGGTCCCAGAAAGTAGGTACTGCTCCTAATCACTCCCTCCCTTCTATGGGAGTCACTGCAATCTAATGCTCACTTTCTACGCTAACCATTCTTTATATTGCAACAGCTGATGCTAAAAATAGATGCAGCCGGGGTAGATACTTTCACTATACAACAACTTTAAAAAGGTTTAAATACACAATAGCTGTTTTTCTTTCTATTAAAGATAAAAATAAGTATGTTTCTTTGTTCAGAGATGAGTTACACCCATTCACATAGTGTAACTGATGCGCTGAAAGATTCGAGTAGATAACTTGTCCCCTCTTGTACACAATGGACTGTTCCACAAGCTGTGCCTTCAGTACGTTACTCTTAAGGTGGAACAGAGCAGTGCCACAAGTTTAAGTAATTGCAAGAATGTTAAATGATTGTATAATGTAGAAACAAGAACAAAACCTAAATTGTATGGAAAAACACATGTAGGTCTATTTTTTAGTACGTAGTAGAAATATTGAAGGGCAATGTAAGTAGACGTCCTTAAGAAAACCACTCCTTTCCTATTACAAGACCGGTTATCTGTCATTCTTTGCCTGCCAGAGGCTATAATGCAGATCAGGCAGGGACTGGGTGCTTCCAGGGGTGCCCAGCCCTGCAATGCAATGCCTAGATTCCTACAATAGGAATTTCTGATAGGTCGGACTGTCTGTGACTCGGTTCCTCACAGTCACATGATATAATCACAGCAATTATTACATCTTATGAAACATTACTAGGCTGAAGTTAGCTTCTCATTCGGTCATCTTCTTATTCACCGCTTATTCGAGCTCCAGCTTCTTATTCATTTTCCAGCTTCTTATTCAGAACATGTTATATTTAAAACATTTTTATCAGAATCACTAAGTTCACATTGTATAAACAAAATATGGTATCTATTAGACAAATTTAAATTCTATTTTGCTTGGCCCACAAAGCTTTTGGGCATGAAATAAGGTGGTAAAGTGGGCACAGGGACCAGATTTCCTATACTTGAATAAGTAGCTGTAGTTGTGCAAGGGTTAAATAGCATCGGGCAACAAATTTGACACTTGGAATCTACAAAGGGGGAGTCACTTACATATAACCCACACACAATTGGCCTTGCCCAACAAGGTTTTAGGCAGGGGCATATCAATAATGGGTGCCTGCACCGCACACCCTGCACCCATACTTTGTATTACTTACCTCACTGAAGCCTCGCATCGGGTCTCCCAGCGCTGTTCAAATGCCGAAAAATGCCCGCTGCGGCCATTTTATAGGCGTTTTGCGCATGTGCTATGAAGAGATAGCCAGGAAAGTGGGGATCACGCCATTTCCCCGGTGATCTGCGCATGCGCAATAGACCCTGGGCACACACTCTAGTGCCCAGAGTTTATTGATTCTGCATTGGCTGACCAGCCGCATCAGTCGGCTGCCCACCACTGGAGTGAGAGGAGGATGCCCGTGTCGGGGGATGCACATGGGCCTCCTCCTCTCTAAAGACACCCCTGGTTTTAGGCATGAAATAGGTGGTAAAGTGGGCACAATCACCAATTTATATATTTAAATAAGTAGCTGTAGTTGTACAAGGGTTAAACAGCCTTAGGCAACAACTTTGACACCTGACATCCACAAAGGGGGTTTTAGGCATGAAATAGGTGGTAAAGTAGGCACAATCACCAATTTATATATTTAAATAAGTAGCTGCAGTTGTGCAAGGGTTAAATAGCCTTGGGCAACAAATGTGATACTTTGAATCCACAGAGGGGGGGTCACATACATATAACCCACATGCAATTGGCCTTGCCCAACAAGGTTTTGGGAATGAAATAGTGTGGTAAAGTGGGCACAAGGACCAGATTTTCTATATTTGAATAAGTAGCTGTAGTTGTGCAAGGGTTAAATAGCCTTGTGCAACAAATTTCACACTTGGAATCCACAGAGGGGGTTAACTTACATATGACCCAT
The DNA here is from genome assembly GCA_031769625.1 of Taudactylus pleione. Classification (NCBI taxonomy): domain Eukaryota; kingdom Metazoa; phylum Chordata; class Amphibia; order Anura; family Myobatrachidae; genus Taudactylus; species Taudactylus pleione. The sequence goes on along the minus strand of JAUIMM010000137.1, from coordinate 9,609,622 downwards.
TTGCAATTGGCCTTGCCCAACAAGGTTTTGGGCATGAAATAGGTGGTAAAGTGAGCAAAAGGAACAGATTTTCTTTATTTGAATAAGTATATGTAGTTGTGCAAGGGTTATATAGCCTTAGATTTTTTCCAAGTCAGCTTGGCGCTAGTAAAAGTTGATATATAAATGTATAAAAGTATAAATATGTAAAATAGCTGCATACACCTAAGGGTTTGTGAGGAACCCAAAAAAATTAGATTACCTAGGTAGTCTTAAACTGGCCACACACTAGACCAACTTACATCCAACCAGCAAACTTGTTGATTGGTTGGAATGAAAATCTGGTAAGGAATGGGAGTAACTGACAATCAGCAATTTGCTCCCAAACTCTGGAAAATGGACAAAAACTGTTGTTTGAACAAATTGTTTAGATCAAACATTTAACAAACTTGTCTGAACGACCATCTTCATCTGTTTTCTGGCATTTAGTAGCAAATTGCTGATCATCCTTTACTCCCATTCCTTACCAGATTTTCATTCCAACCAATCAACAAGTTGGATGGTTGGACAGAATCTTTAGATGTGTGGCCAGCTTTAGACAAGCACAAGAAGAATGTTGGTATTGCGCTTATAAATGACCAATTCAAATATTAAATTAAATTAGTAACTGGGCATGGCAGAAAATAGAGTCAAGACACCAAATTCATGATTAAATCTCTTTATATATTATTTAGCATTTGCACCAATATTACAATCACAAATATTTAAAAATACTTCTCTAAAAGAAGTCTATCAGACTAGTCTGGGTAATATGTAGAAAAAAACACAACAGCAGCTGCTATAATCCTATTATATACTGTAAATAACAAACAATCCCTGCTGGGACTCACAAACTTTTAAAACATATGAAAAACGTCCAAAGACACAGTGATCTCACCGGACCATAATAATATTAATCCATCATCTCCGACCTCCAGGTCTTTGCGCAGAGTAAATGTATATTTGAAGTCCTCCGTGTGAAGCTTGTGGTATAATCACCTCTAGGACTTACAGCAATGTAGCGCTTGTTGGTCTTTACGGGATTAATTGAATGGGCTGCTAAAGTGCCCAATTTTGGAACCGGTGACACACTGAGTTGCAGCCCCAACGGGTCTGGAGGCTATAATAAAGTCAACTTGTGACCGCCTTCACCTGTCCCCATGTTAATCCAAGTCCAGCATCACCAATCCAAGTATGGTAATTATATTGCAGCTGGCTTTCAAGTGATCAGAAATTTGATTGTTTAAAGCAAAGTCCGGAAGATAAGGAAAACAAAGTAGCAGCTTGTAGCAATAAGTAATGATCTCTGATGCATTTCACTTCCAGTCCAGAAAGCTTTATCAAAGAGTGAAAAGAATGGAGCACATTCTCTCATTTTATACCTGCCCTTCTCATTCTAATTAATTGATCTCCACCTGATTTAATATTAGTCATTAATAAGCGCAACACCAACATTCTTCTTGTTTTAAATAGCCTTGGGCAACAAATTGGCACTTGGAATCCAATAATCCATCAAATATGTTTCCCAAAGCTATTTAACCCTTGCACAACTACAGCTTCTGAATGAAATATAGAAAATCTGGTCTTTGTGCCCACTTTACCACTCTATTTCATGCCCAAACCTTGTTAGGCAAGGCAATTTGTGTGTGCGTTATATGTAATTTAACCCTCTCTGTAGATTCCAAGTGTCAAATTTATTGCCCACGGCTATTTAACCATTGCACAACTACAGCTACTTTTTCAAATACAGAAAATGTGGTCCCTGGACCCACTTTACCACACTGTTTCATGCCCAAAACTTTGTTGGGCATGGCCAATTGTGTGAGGGTTATATGTATGTGATCCCCCTTTGTGGATCTAAGATGTCAAAGTTGTTGCCTAAGGCTATTTTATCCTTGTACAATTGCAGCTACTAATTCAAATTTAGAAAATCTGGTCCTTGTAACCACTTTACCACCCTATTTCATCCGCAAAACCTTGTTGGGCAAGGCCAATTGCAAATGGATCATATGAAAGTTGAACAAGGCTATTTAACCCTTGTAGAACTACAGCTACTTATTCAAGTATAGAAAATCTGGTCCCTATGCCCACTTTAACACCTATTGCATGCCCAAAACATTGTTGGGGAAGGCCAATTGCAAAAGTGTCATATGTAAGTTATCCTCCTCTGTCGATTCCAAGTGTAAAATTTGTTGCCCAAGGCTATTTAACCCTTGCACAACTACAGCTACTTATTCAAATATATAAAATCTGGTCCTTGTGACCACTTTACCACCCTATTTCATGCCCAAAGCCTTGTTGGGCAAGGCCAATTGCAAAAGGGTTATAAGTAAGTGACCCCCCTCTGTGTATTCCAAGTCTAAATTTGTTGTCCAATGCTATTTAACCCTTGCACAACTACAGCTACTTATTCAAATATAAAAAAATCTGGTCCTTATGCCCACTTTACCACACTATATCATGCCCAAAATGCTTGTTGAGCAAGGTCAATTGCAAATGCGTCATATGTAAGTGAACCCCCTCTATGGATAGCAAGTGTCAAAGTTGTTGCCCAAGGCTATATAACCCTTGTACAACTAAAGTTACTTATTCAAGTATAATAAATCTGGTCCCTGTGCCCACTTTACCACCTATTTCAAGCAGAAAACCTTGTTGGGCAAGACCAATTGTGTGTGGGTTATGTGTAATTTAACCCTCTCTGTAGATTCCAATTGTCAAATTTATTTCCCACGGCTATTTAAACCTTGCACAACTACAGCTACTTATTCAAATATAGAAAATCTGGTCCCTATGCCCACTTTACCACTCTATTTCATGCCCAAAACCTTGTTGGGTAAGGCCAGTTGCAAAAGGGTCATATGTAAGTGACCCCCCTCTGTGGATTCCAAGTGTAAATTTGTTGCCCAATGCTATTTAACCCTTGCACAACTACAGCTACTTATTCAAATATAAAAAAATCTGGTCCTTATGCCCACTTTACCACACTATATCATGCCCAAAATGCTTGTTGAGCAAGGTCAATTGCACGTGGGTTATATGCAAGTGACCCCCCCTTTGTGGATCTCAGCTGTCAAAGTTGTTGCCTAAGGCTGTTTAACCCTTGTACAACTACAACTACTTATTCAAATATAGAAAATCTGGTCCTTATGCCCACTTTAACACCAATTTCATGCCCAAAACCTTGTTGGACAAGGCCAATTGCAAAATGGTCATATGTAAGTTATTACCCTCTGTGGATTCCAAGTGTAAAATTGTTGCCCAAGGCTATTTAACCCTTGCAGAACTACAGCTACTTATTCAAATACAGAAAATCTGGTCCCTGGACCCACTTTACCACACTATTTTATGCCCAAAAGTTTGTTGGGCAAGGCCAATTGTTTGAGGGTTATATGTATGTGACCCCCCTTTGTGGATGTTAGGTGTCAAAGTTGTTGCCTAAGGCTATTTTATCCTTGTACAATTGCAGCTACTTATTCAAATATAGAAAATCTGGTCCCTGTGCCCACTTTACCACAACATTTCATGCCCAAAACCTTGTTGAGCAAGGCCAATTTCAAAAGGGTCATATGTAAGTTATAACCTTCTGTGGATTCCAAGTGTAAAATTTGTTGCCCAAGGCTATTTAACCCTTGCACAACTACAGCTACTTATTCAAATACAGAAAATCTGGTCCTTGTGACCACTTTACCACCCTATTTCATGCCCAAAACCTTGTTGCGCAAGGCCAATTGCAAATGGGTCATATGTAAGTGAACCCCCTCTATGGATTGCAAGTGTCAAAGTTGTTGCCCAAGGCTATTTAACCCTTGTACAACTAAAGTTACTTATTCAAGTATCTTAAATCTGGTCCCTGTGCCCACTTTACCACCTATTTCAAGCAGAAAACCTTGATGGGCAAGACCAATTGTGTGTGGGTTATCTGTAATTTAACCCTCTCTGTAGATTCCAATTGTCAAATTTATTGCCCACGGCTATTTAACCCTTGCACAACTAAAGCTACTTATTCAAATATTGAAAATCTGGTCTTTGTGCTCACTTTACCACTCTATTTCATGCCCAAACCTTGTTAGGCAAGGCAATGTTTGTGTGGGTTATATGTAATTGAACCCTCTCTGTAGATTCCAAGTGTAAAATTTATTTCCCACGGCTATTTAACCCTTGCACAACTACAGCTACTTGTTCAAATACAGAAAATCTGGTCCCTATGCCCACTTTAACACCTATTTCATGCCCACAATCTTGTTGGGCAAGGCCAGCTGCAAAAGGGTCATATGTAAATGATCCCCCTCTGTGCACTCCAAGTGTAAAATTTGTTGCCCAATGCTATTTATCCCTCGCACAACTACAGCTACTTATTCAAATATAAAAAATCTGGTCCTTGTGCCCACTTTACCACAATATTTCATGCCGAAAAGCTTGTTGGGCATGGCCAATTTCATGTGGGTTATATGTAAGTGACCCCCCTTTGTGGATGTCAGCTGTCAAAGTTGCTGCCTAAGGCTGTTAACCATTGTACAACTACAACTACTTATTCCAATATAGAAAATCTGGTCCCTATGCCCACTTTAACACCTATTTCATGCCCAAAACCTTGTTGGGCAAGGCCAATTGCAAAAGGGTCATATGTAAGTTATAACTGTCTGTGGGTTCCAAGTGTAAAATTTGTTGCCCAAGGCTATTTAACCCTTGCACAACTACAGCTACTTATTCAAATATAGAAAATCTGGTCCTTGTGACCACTTTACCACCCTATTTCATGCCCAAAACCTTGTTGCGCAAGGCCAATTGCAAATGCGTCATATGTAAGTGAACCCCTTCTATGGATAGCAAGTGTCAAAGTTGTTGCCAAAGGCTATTTAACCCTTGTACAACTAAAGTTACTTATTCAAGTATAATAAATCTGGTCCCTGTGCCCACTTTACCACCTATTTCAAGCAGAAAACCTTGTTGGGCACGACCAATTGTGTGTGGCTTATGTGTAATTTAACCCTCTCTGTAGATTCCAATTGTCAAATTTATTGCCCACGGCTATTTAACCCTTGCACAACTACAGCTACTTATTCAAATATAGAAAATCTGGTCTTTGTGCCCACTTTACCACTCTATTTCATGCCCAAACCTTGTTAGGCAAAGCAATGTTTGTGTGGGTTATATGTAGTTGAACCCTCTCTGTAGATTCCAGTTACTTAAATTTATTGCCCACGGCTATTTAACCCTTGTAGAACTACAGCTACTTATTCAAGTATAGAAAATCTGGTCCCTGTGCCCGCATTACCACCTATTTCAAGCAGAAAACCTTGTTGTGCAAGGCCAATTGTGTGTGGGTTATATGTAATCGAACCCTCTCTGTAGATTCCAAGTGTGAAATTTATTTCCCACGGCTATTTAACCCTTGCACAACTACAGCTACTTATTCAAATATAGAAAATCTGGTCCCTATGCCCACTTTAACACCTATTGCATGCCCAAAACCTTGTTGGGGAAGGCCAATTGCAAAAGTGTCATATGTAAGTTATCCTCCTCTGTCGATTCCAAGTGTAAAATTTGTTGCCCAAGGCTATTTAACCCTTGCACAACTACAGCTACTTATTCAAATATAGAAAATCTGGTCCTTGTGACCACTTTACCACCCTATTTCTTGCCCAAAACCTTGTTGGGCAAGGCCAATTGCAAAAGGGTCATATGTAAGTGACCCCCCTCTGTGGATTCCAAGTGTAAATTTGTTGCCCAATGCTGTTTAACCCTTGCACAACTACAGCTACTTATTGAAATATAAAAAATCTGGTCCTTGTGCCCACTTTACCACACTATTTCATGTCCAAAATCTTGTTGGGCAAGGCCAATTGCATGTGGGTTATATGTAAGTGACCCCCCCTTTGTGGATGTCAGCTGTCAAAGTTGTTGCCTAAGGCTGTTTAACCCTTGTACAACTACAACTACTTATTATAATATTGAAAATCTGGTCCCTATGCCCACTTTAACACCTATTTCATGACCAAAACCTTGTTGGACAAGGCCAATTGCAAAATGGTCATATGTAAGTTATAACCCTCTGTGGATTCCATGTGTAAAATTGTTGCCCAAGGCTATTTAACCCTTGCAGAACTACAGCTACTTATTCAAATACAGAAAATCTGGTCCCTGGACCCACTTTACCACACTATTTTATGCCCAAAAGTTTGTTGGGCAAGGCCAATTGTTTGAGGGTTATATGTAAGTGACCCCCCTTTGTGGATGTTAGGTGTCAAAGTTGTTGCCTAAGGCTATTTTATCCTTGTACAATTGCAGCTACTTATTCAAATATAGAAAATCTGGTCCTTGTGCCCACTTTACCACAATATTTCATGCCGAAAAGCTTGTTCGGCAGGGCCAATTGCATGTGGGTTATATGTAAGTGACCCCCCTTTGTGGATGTCAGCTGTCAAAGTTGTTGCCTAAGGCTGTTTAACCCTTGTACAACTACAACTACTTATTCCAATATAGAAAATCTGGTCCCTATGCCCACTTTTACACATATTTCATGCCCAAAACCTTGTTGGACAAGGCCAATTGCAAAACGGTCATATGTAAGTTATAACCGTCTGTGGATTCCAAGTGTAAAATTTGTTTCCCAAGGCTATTTAACCCTTGCACAACTACAGATACTTATTCAAATATAGAAAATCTGGTCCTTGTGACCACTTTACCACCCTATTTCATGCCTAAAACCTTGTTGCGCAAGGCCAATTGCAAATGGGTTATATGTAAGTGAACCCCCTCTATGGATTGCAAGTGTCAAAGTTGTTGCCCAAGGCTATTTAACCCTTGTACAACTAAAGTTACTTATTCAAGTATCTTAAATCTGGTCCTTGTGCCCACTTTACCACCTATTTCAAGCAGAAAACCTTGTTGGGCAAGACCAATTGTGTGTGGGTTATCTGTAATTTAACCCTCTCTGTAGATTCCAATTGTCAAATTTATTGCCCACGGCTATTTAACCCTTGCACAACTAAAGCTACTTATTCAAATATTGAAAATCTGGTCTTTGTGCCAACTTTACCACTCTATTTCATGCCCAAACCTTGTTAGGCAAGGCAATGTTTGTGTGGGTTATATGTAATTGAACCCTCTCTGTAGATTCCATGTGTTAAATTTATTGCCCACGGCTATTTAACCCTAGCACAACTACAGCTACTTATTCAAATATAGAAAATGTGGTCCCTGGACCCACTTTACCACACTATTTTATGCCCAAAAGTTTGTTGGGCAAGGCCAATTGCATGTGGGTTATATGTAAGTGACCCCCCTTTGTGGAAGTCAGCTGTCAAAGTTGCTGCCTAAGGCTGTTTAACCATTGTACAACTACAACTACTTATTCCAATATAGAAAATCTGGTCCCTATGCCCACTTTAACACCTATTTCATGCCCAAAACCTTGTTGGGCAAGGCCAATTGCAAAAGGGTCATATGTAAGTTATAACCGTCTGTGGGTTCCAAGTGTAAAATTGTTGCCCAAGGCTATTTAACTCTTGCACAACTACAGCTACTTATTCAAATACAAAAAAAGTGGTCCCTGGACCCACTTTACCACACTGTTTCATGCCCAAAACGTTGTTGGGCATGGCCAATTGTTTGAGGGTTATATTTATGTGATCCCCCTTTGTGGATCTAAGGTGTCAAAGTTGTTGCCTAAGGCTATTTTATCCTTGTACAATTGCAGCTACTAATTCAAATTTAGAAAATCTGGTCCTTGTGACCACTTTACCACCCTATTTCATCCGCAAAACCATGTTGGGCAAGGCCAATTGCAAATGGGTCATATGTAAGTTGCCCATGGCTATTTAACCCTTGCACAACTACAGCTACTTCTTCAAATATAGAAAATCTGGTCCCTATGCCCACTTTAACACCTATTTCATGCACCAAAACCTTGTTGGGCAAGGCCAATTGCAAAAGTGTTATCTGTAAGTTATCCTCCTCTGTCGATTCCAAGTGTAAAATTTTTTACCCAAGGCTATTTAACCCTTGCACAACTAGAGCTACTTATTCAAATATAGAAAATCTGGTCCTTGTGACCACTTTACCACCCTATTTCATGCCCAAAACCTTGTTGGGAAAGGCCAATTGCAAATGGGTCATATGTAAGTGAACCCTCTCTATGGATTACAAGTGTCAAAGTTGTTGCCCAAGGCTATTTAACCCTTGTAGAACTACAGCTACTTATTCAAGTATAGAAAATCTGGTCCCTGTTCCCACTTTACCACCTATTTCAAGCAGAAAACCTTGTTGTGCAAGGCCAATTGTGTGTGGGTTATATGTAATTGAACCGTCTCTGTAGATTCCAAGTGTCAAATTTATTTCCCACGGCTATTTAACCCTTGCACAACTACAGCTACTTATTCAAATATAGAAAATCTGGTCCCTATGCCCACTTTAACACCTATTTCATGCCCAAAACCTTGTTGGGGAAGGCCAATTGCAAAAGGGTCATATGTAAGTTATCCTCCTCTGTCGATTCCAAGTGTAAAATTTGTTGCCCAAGGCTTTTTAACCCTTGCACAACTACAGCTACTTATTCAAATATAGAAAATCTGGTCCTTGTGACCATTTTACCACCCTATTTCATGCCCAAAACCTTGTTGGTCAAGGCCAATTGCAAAAGGGTCATATGTAAGTGACCCCCTTCTGTGGATTCCAAGTGTAAATTTGTTGCCCAATGCTATTTAACCCTTGCACAACTACAGCTACTTATTGAAATATAAAAAATCTGGTCCTTGTGCCCACTTTACCACACTATTTCATGTCCAAAAGCTTGTTGGGCATGGCCAATTGCATGTGGGTTATATGTAAGTGACCCCCCTTTGTGGTTGTCAGCTGTCAAAGTTGCTGCCTATGGCTGTTTAACCATTGTACAACTACAACTACTTATTCCAATATAGAAAATCTGGTCCCTATGCCCACTTTAACACCTATTTCATGCCCAAAACCTTGTTGGGCAAGGCCAATTGCAAAAGGGTCATATGTAAGTTATAACCGTCTGTGGGTTCCAAGTGTAAAATTGTTGCCCAAGGCTATTTAACTCTTGCACAACTACAGCTACTTATTCAAATACAGAAAATGTGGTCCCTGGACCCACTTTACCACACTGTTTCATGCCCAAAACGTAGTTGGGCATGGCCAATTGTTTGAGGGTTATATGTATGTTATCCCCCTTTGTGGATCTAAGGTGTCAAAGTTGTTGCCTAATGCTATTTTATCCTTGTACAATTGCAGCTACTAATTCAAATTTAGAAAATCTGGTCCTTGTGACCACTTTACCACCCTATTTCATCCGCAAAACCTTGTTGGGCAAGGCCAATTGCAAATGGGTCATATGTAAGTTGCCCACGGCTATTTAACCCTTGCACAACTACAGCTACTTATTCAAATATAAAAAATCTGGTCCCTATGCCCACTTTAACACCTATTTCATGCACCAAAACCTTGTTGGGCAAGGCCAATTGCAAAAGTGTTATATGTAAATTATCCTCCTCTGTCGATTCCAAGTGTAAAATTTGTTGCCCATGGCTATTTAACCCTTGCACAACTACAGCTACTTCTTCAAATATAGAAAATCTGGTCCCTATGCCCACTTTAACACCTATTTCATGCACCAAAACCTTGTTGGGCAAGGCCAATTGCAAAAGTGTTATCTGTAAGTTATCCTCCTCTGTCGATTCCAAGTGTAAAATTTTTTACCCAAGGCTATTTAACCCTTGCACAACTAGAGCTACTTATTCAAATATAGAAAATCTGGTCCTTGTGACCACTTTACCACCCTATTTCATGCCCAAAACCTTGTTGGGAAAGGCCAATTGCAAATGGGTCATATGTAAGTGAACCCTCTCTATGGATTACAAGTGTCAAAGTTGTTGCCCAAGGCTATTTAACCCTTGTAGAACTACAGCTACTTATTCAAGTATAGAAAATCTGGTCCCTGTTCCCACTTTACCACCTATTTCAAGCAGAAAACCTTGTTGTGCAAGGCCAATTGTGTGTGGGTTATATGTAATTGAACCCTCTCTGTAGATTCCAAGTGTCAAATTTATTTCCCACGGCTATTTAACCCTTGCACAACTACAGCTACTTATTCAAATATAGAAAATCTGGTCCCTATGCCCACTTTAACACCTATTTCATGCCCAAAACCTTGTTGGGGAAGGCCAATTGCAAAAGGGTCATATGTAAGTTATCCTCCTCTGTCGATTCCAAGTGTAAAATTTGTTGCCCAAGGCTATTTAACCCTTGCACAACTACAGCTACTTATTCAAATATAGAAAATCTGGTCCTTGTGACCATTTTACCACCCTATTTCATGCCCAAAACCTTGTTGGTCAAGGCCAATTGCAAAAGGGTCATATGTAAGTGACCCCCTTCTGTGGATTCCAAGTGTAAATTTGTTGCCCAATGCTATTTAACCCTTGCACAACTACAGCTACTTATTGAAATATAAAAAATCTGGTCCTTGTGCCCACTTTACCACACTATTTCATGTCCAAAAGCTTGTTGGGCATGGCCAATTGCATGTGGGTTATATGTAAGTGACCCCCCTTTGTGGTTGTCAGCTGTCAAAGTTGCTGCCTATGGCTGTTTAACCATTGTACAACTACAACTACTTATTCCAATATAGAAAATCTGGTCCCTATGCCCACTTTAACACCTATTTCATGCCCAAAACCTTGTTGGGCAAGGCCAATTGCAAAAGGGTCATATGTAAGTTATAACCGTCTGTGGGTTCCAAGTGTAAAATTGTTGCCCAAGGCTATTTAACTCTTGCACAACTACAGCTACTTATTCAAATACAGAAAATGTGGTCCCTGGACCCACTTTACCACACTGTTTCATGCCCAAAACGTAGTTGGGCATGGCCAATTGTTTGAGGGTTATATGTATGTTATCCCCCTTTGTGGATCTAAGGTGTCAAAGTTGTTGCCTAATGCTATTTTATCCTTGTACAATTGCAGCTACTAATTCAAATTTAGAAAATCTGGTCCTTGTGACCACTTTACCACCCTATTTCATCCGCAAAACCTTGTTGGGCAAGGCCAATTGCAAATGGGTCATATGTAAGTTGCCCACGGCTATTTAACCCTTGCACAACTACAGCTACTTATTCAAATATAGAAAATCTGGTCCCTATGCCCACTTTAACACCTATTTCATGCACCAAAACCTTGTTGAGCAAGGCCAATTGCAAAAGTGTTATATGTAAATTATCCTCCTCTGTCGATTCCAAGTGTAAAATTTTTTACCCAAGGCTATTTAACCCTTGCACAACTAGAGCTACTTATTCAAATATAGAAAATCTGGTCCTTGTGACCACTTTACCACCCTATTTCATGCCCAAAACCTTGTTGGGAAAGGCCAATTGCAAATGGGTCATATGTAAGTGAACCCTCTCTATGGATTACAAGTGTCAAAGTTGTTGCCCAAGGCTATTTAACCCTTGTAGAACTACAGCTACTTATTCAAGTATAGAAAATCTGGTCCCTGTTCCCACTTTACCACCTATTTCAAGCAGAAAACCTTGTTGTGCAAGGCCAATTGTGTGTGGGTTATATGTAATTGAACCCTCTCTGTAGATTCCAAGTGTCAAATTTATTTCCCACGGCTATTTAACCCTTGCACAACTACAGCTACTTATTCAAATATAGAAAATCTGGTCCCTATGCCCACTTTAACACCTATTTCATGCCCAAAACCTTGTTGGGGAAGGCCAATTGCAAAAGGGTCATATGTAAGTTATCCTCCTCTGTCGATTCCAAGTGTAAAATTTGTTGCCCAAGGCTATTTAACCCTTGCACAACTACAGCTACTTATTCAAATATAGAAAATCTGGTCCTTGTGACCATTTTACCACCCTATTTCATGCCCAAAACCTTGTTGGTCAAGGCCAATTGCAAAAGGGTCATATGTAAGTGACCCCCTTCTGTGGATTCCAAGTGTAAATTTGTTGCCCAATGCTATTTAACCCTTGCACAACTACAGCTACTTATTGAAATATAAAAAATCTGGTCCTTGTGCCCACTTTACCACACTATTTCATGTCCAAAAGCTTGTTGGGCATGGCCAATTGCATGTGGGTTATATGTAAGTGACCCCCCTTTGTGGTTGTCAGCTGTCAAAGTTGCTGCCTATGGCTGTTTAACCATTGTACAACTACAACTACTTATTCCAATATAGAAAATCTGGTCCCTATGCCCACTTTAACACCTATTTCATGCCCAAAACCTTGTTGGGCAAGGCCAATTGCAAAAGGGTCATATGTAAGTTATAACCGTCTGTGGGTTCCAAGTGTAAAATTGTTGCCCAAGGCTATTTAACTGTTGCCCAAGGCTATTTAACTCTTGCACAACTACAGCTACTTATTCAAATACAGAAAATGTGGTCCCTGGACCCACTTTACCACACTGTTTCATGCCCAAAACGTAGTTGGGCATGGCCAATTGTTTGAGGGTTATATGTATGTTATCCCCCTTTGTGGATCTAAGGTGTCAAAGTTGTTGCCTAATGCTATTTTATCCTTGTACAATTGCAGCTACTAATTCAAATTTAGAAAATCTGGTCCTTGTGACCACTTTACCACCCTATTTCATCCGCAAAACCTTGTTGGGCAAGGCCAATTGCAAATGGGTCATATGTAAGTTGCCCACGGCTATTTAACCCTTGCACAACTACAGCTACTTATTCAAATATAGAAAATCTGGTCCCTATGCCCACTTTAACACCTATTTCATGCACCAAAACCTTGTTGGGCAAGGCCAATTGCAAAAGTGTTATATGTAAATTATCCTCCTCTGTCGATTCCAAGTGTAAAATTTGTTGCCCAAGGCTATTTAACCCTTGCACAACTACAGCTACTTATTCAAATATAGAAAATCTGGTCCTTGTGACCACTTTACCACCCTATTTCATGCCCAAAACCTTGTTGGGAAAGGCCAATTGCAAATGGGTCATATGTAAGTGAACCCTCTCTATGGATTACAAGTGTCAAAGTTGTTGCCCAAGGCTATTTAACCCTTGTAGAACTACAGCTACTTATTCAAGTATAGAAAATCTGGTCCCTGTGCCCACTTTACCACCTATTTCAAGCAGAAAACCTTGTTGTGCAAGGCCAATTGTGTGTGTTTTATATGTAATTGAACCCTCTCTGTAGATTCCAAGTGTCAAATTTATTTCCCACGGCTATTTAACCCTTGCACAACTACAGCTACTTATTCAAATATAGGAAATCTGGTCCTTGTGACCACTTTGCCACCCTATTTCATGCCCAAAACCTTGTTGGGCAAGGCCAATTGCAAAAGGGTCATATGTAAGTGACCCCCCTCTGTGGATTCCAAGTGTAAATTTGTTGCCCAATGCTATTTAACCCTTGCACAACTACAGCTACTTATTCTAATATAAAATATCTGGTCCTTGTGCCCACTTTACCACAATATTTCATGCACAAATGCTTGTTGGGCAAGTCCAATTGCAAGTGGGTTATATGTAAGTGACCCCCCCTTTGTGGATGTCAGCTGTCAAAGTTGTTGCCTAAGGCTGTTTAACCCTTGTACAACTACAACTACTTATTCAAATATAGAAAATCTGGTCCCTATGCCCACTTTAACACCTATTTCATGCCCAAAACCTTGTTGGACAAGGCCAATTGCAAAATGGTTATATGTAAGTTATAATCCTATGTGGATTCCAAGTGTAAAATTGTTGCCCAAGACTATTTAACCCTTGCAGAACTACAGCTACTTATTCAAATACAGAAAATGTGGTCCCTGGACCCACTTTACCACACTATTTCATGCCCAAAACCTTGTTGGGCATGGCCAATTGTGTGAGGGTTATATGTATGTGATCCCCCTTTGTGGATCTAAGGTGTCAAAGTTGTTGCCTAAGGCTATTTTATCCTTGTACAATTGCAGCTACTAATTCAAATTTAGAAAATCTGGTCCTTGTGGCCACTTTACCACCCTATTTCATCCGCAAAACCTTGTTGGGCAAGGCCAATTGCAAATGGGTCATATGTAAGTTGCCCAAGGCTATTTAACCCTTGTAGAAGTACAGCTACTTATTCAAGTATAGAAAATCTGGTCCCTGTGCCCACTTTACCACCTATTTCAAGCCGAAAACCTTGTTGTGCAAGGTCAATTGTGTGTGGGTTATATGTAATTTAACCCTCTCTGTAGATTCCAAGTGTCAAATTAATTGCCCACGGCTATTTAACCCTTGCACAACTACAGCTACTTATTCAAATATAGACAATCTGGTCCCTATGCCCACTTTAACACCTATTTCATGCCCAAAACCTTGTTGGGGAAGGCCAATTGCATAAGTGTCATATGTAAGTTATCCTCCTCTGTCGATTCCAAGTGTAAAATTTGTTGCCCAAGGCTATTTAACCCTTGCACAACTACAGCTACTTATTCAAATATAGAAAATCTGGTCCTTGTGACCACTTTACCACCCTATTTCATGCCCAAAACCTTGTTGGGCAAGGCCAATTGCAAAAGGGTCATATGTAAGTTATAACCGTCTGTGGGTTCCAAGTGTAAAAGTGTTTCCCAAGGCTATTTAACTCTTGCACAACTACAGCTACTTATTCAAATACAAAAATAGTGGTCCCTGGACCCACTTTACCACACTGTTTCATGCCCAAAACGTTGTTGGGCATGGCCAATTGTTTGAGGGTTATATGTATGTGATCCCCCTTTGTGGATCTAAGGTGTCAAAGTTGTTGGCTAAGGCTATTTTATCCTTGTACCATTGCAACTACTAATTCCAATTTAGAAAATCTGGTCCTTGTGACCACTTTACCACCCTATTTCATCCGCAAAACCTTGTTGGGCAAGGCCAATTGCAAATGGGTCATATGTAAGTTGCCCACGGCTATTTAACCCTTGCACAACTACAGCTACTTATTCAAATATAGAAAATCTGGTCCCTATGCCCACTTTAACACCTATTTCATGCACCAAAACCTTGTTGGGCAAGGCCAATTGCAAAAGTGTTATATGTAAGTTATCCTCCTCTGTCGATTCCAAGTGTAAAATTTGTTGCCCAAGGCTATTTAACCCTTGCACAACTACAGCTACTTATTCAAATATAGAAAATCTGGTCCTTGTGACCACTTTACCACCCTATTTCATGCCAAAACGTTGTTGGGAAAGGCCAATTGCAAATGGGTCATATGTAAGTGAACCCTCTCTATGGATTACAAGTGTCAAAGTTGTTGCCCAAGGCTATTTAACCCTTGTAGAACTACAGCTACTTATTCAAGTATAGAAAATCTGGTCCCTGTGCCCACTTTACCACCTATTTCAAGCAGAAAACCTTGTTGTGCAAGGCCAATTGTGTGTGGGTTATATGTAATTGAACCCTCTCTGTAGATTCCAAGTGTCAAATTTATTTCCCACGGCTATTTAACCCTTGCACAACTACAGCTACTTATTCAAATATAGAATATCTGGTCCCTATGCCCACTTTAACACCTATTTCATGCCCAAAACCTTGTTGGGGAAGGCCAATTGCAAAAGTGTCATATGTAAGTTATCCTCCTCTGTCGATTCCAAGTGAAAAATTTGTTGCCCAAGGATATTTAACCCTTGCACAACTACAGCTACTTATTCAAATGTAGAAAATCTGGTCCTTGTTGGGCAAGGCCAATTGCAAAAGGGTCATATGTAAGTGACCCCCCTCTGTGGATTCCAAGTGTAAATTTGTTGCCCAATGCTATTTAACCCTTGCACAACTACAGCTACTTATTCAAATATAAAAAATCTGGTCCTTGTGCCCACTTTACCACAATATTTTATGCCCAAAAGCTTGTTGGGGAAGTCCAATTGCATGTGGGTTATATGTAAGTGACCCCCCCTTTGTGGATGTTAGCTGTCAAAGTTGTTGCCTAAGGCTGTTTAACCCTTGTACAACTACAACTACTTATTCAAATATAGAAAATCTGGTCCCTATGCCCACTTTAACACCTATTTCATGTCCAAAACCTTGTTGGACAAGGCCAGTTGCAAAATGGTCATATGTAAGTTATAACCGTCTGTGGGTTCCAAGTGTAAAATTGTTGCCCAAGGCTATTTAACCCTTGCAGAACTACAGCTACTTATTCAAATACAGAAAATGTGGTCCCTGGACCCACTTTACCACACTGTTTCATGCCCAAAACCATGTTGGGCATGGCCAATTGTGTGAGGGTCATATGTATGTGATCCCCCTTTGTGGATCTAAGGTGTCAAAGTTGTTGCCTAAGGCTATTTTATCCTTGTACAATTGCAGCTACTATTTCAAATTTAGAAAATCTGGTCCTTGTGACCACTTTACCACCCTATTTCATCCGCAAAACCTTGTTGGGCAAGGCCAATTGCAAATGGGTCATATGTAAGTTGCCCAAGGCTATTTAACCCTTGTAGAACTACAGCTACTTATTCAAGTATAGAAAATCTGGTCCCTGTGCCCTCTTTACCACCTATTTCAAGCCGAAAACCTTGTTGTGCAAGGTCAATTGTGTGTGGGTTATATGTAATTTAACCCTCTCTGTAGATTCCAAGTGTCAAATTAATTGCCCACGGCTATTTAACCCTTGCACAACTACAGCTACTTATTCAAATATAGACAATCTGGTCCCTATGCCCACTTTAACACCTATTTCATGCCCAAAACCTTGTTGGGGAAGGCCAATTGCATAAGTGTCATAGGTAAGTTATCCTCCTCTGTCGATTCCATGTGTAAAATTTGTTGCCCAAGGCTATTTAACCCTTGCACAACTACAGCTACTTATTCAAATATAGAAAATCTGGTCCTTGTGACCACTTTACCACCCTATTTCATGCCCAAAACCTTGTTGGGCAAGGCCAATTGCAAAAAGGTCATATGTAAGTTATAACCGTCTGTGGGTTCCATGTGTAAAATTTGTTGCCCAAGGCTATTTAACTCTTGCACAACTACAGCTACTTATTCAAATACAAAAAAAGTGGTCCCTGGACCCACTTTACCACACTGTTTCATGCCCAAAACCTTGTTGGGCATGGCCAATTGTTTGAGGGTTATATGTATGTGATCCCCCTTTGTGGATCTAAGTTGTCAAAGTTGTTGGCTAAGGCTATTTTATCCTTGTACAATTGCAACTACTAATTCAAATTTAGAAAATCTGGTCCTTGTGACCACTTTACCACCCTATTTCATCCGCAAAACCTTGTTGGGCAAGGCCAATTGCAAATGGGTCATATGTAAGTTGCCCACGGCTATTTAACCCTTGCACAACTACAGCTACTTATTCAAATATAGAAAATCTGGTCCCTATGCCCACTTTAACACCTATTTCATGCACCAAAACCTTGTTGGGCAAGGCCAATTGCAAAAGTGTTATATGTAAGTTATCCTCCTCTGTCGATTCCAAGTGTAAAATTTGTTGCCCAAGGCTATTTAACCCTTGCACAACTAGAGCTACTTATTCAAATATAGAAAATCTGGTCCTTGTGACCACTTTACCACCCTATTTCATGCCCAAAACCTTGTTGGGCAAGGCCAATTGCAAATGGGTCATATGTAAGTTGCCCACGGCTATTTAACCCTTGTACAACTACAACTACTTATTCAAATATAGAAAATCTGGTCCCTATGCCCACTTTAACACCTATTTCATGCCCAAAACCTTGTTGGACAAGGCCAATTGCAAAATGGTCATATGTAAGTTATAACCCTCTGTGGATTCCAAGTGTAAAATTGTTGCCCAAGGCTATTTAACCCTTGCAGAACTACAGCTACTTATTCAAATACAGAAAATCTGGTCCCTGGACCCACTTTACCACACTATTTTATGCCCAAAAGTTTGTTGGGCATGGCCAATTGTTTGAGGGTTATATGTATGTGACCCCCCCTTTGTGGATGTTAGGTGTCAAAGTTGTTGCCTAAGGCTATTTTATCCTTGTACAATTGCAGCTACTTATTCAAATATAGAAAATCTGGTCCCTGTGCTCACTTTACAACAATATTTCATGCCGAAAAGCTTGTGCGGCAGGGCCAATTGCATGTGGGTTATATGTAAGTGACCCCCCCTTTGTGGATGTCAGCTGTCAAAGTTGTTGCCTAAGGCTGTTTAACCCTTGTACAGCTACAACTACTTATTCCAATATAGAAAATCTGGTCCCTATGCCCACTTTAACACCTATTTCATGCCCAAAACCTTGTTGGGGAAGGCCAATTGCAAAACGGTCATATGTAAGTTATAACCGTCTGTGGATTCCAAGTGTAAAATTTGTTGCCCAAGGCTATTTAACCCTTGCACAACTACAGATACTTATTCAAATATAGAAAATCTGGTCCTTGTGACCATTTTACCACCCTATTTCATGCACAAAACCTTGTTGCGCAAGGCCAATTGCAAATGCGTCATATGTAAGTGAACCCCCTCTATGGATAGCAAGTGTCAAAGTTGTTGCCCAAGGCTATTTACCCCTTGCACAACTAAAGTTACTTATTCAAGTATAATAAATCTGGTCCCTGTGCCCACTTTACCACCTATTTCAAGCAGAAAACCTTGTTGGGCAAGACCAATTGTGTATGGGTTATGTGTAATTTAACCCTCTCTGTAGATTCCAATTGTCAAATTTATTGCCCACGCCTATTTACCCCTTGCACAACTACAGCTACTTATTCAAATATAGAAAATCTGGTCTTTGTGCCCTCTTTACCACTCTATTTCATGCCCAAACCTTGTTAGGCAAGGCAATGTTTGTGTGGGTTATATGTAGTTGAACCCTCTCTGTAGATTCCAAGTGTTAAATTTATTGCCCACGGCTATTTAACCCTTGTAGAACTTCAGCTATTTATTCAAGTATAGAAAATCTGGTCCCTGTGCCCACTTTACCACCTATTTCAAGCAGAAAACCTTGTTGTGCAAGGCCAATTGTGTGTGGGTTATATGTAATTGAACCCTCTCTGTAGATTCCAAGTGTGAAATTTATTTCCCACGGCTATTTAACCCTTGCACAACTACAGCTACTTATTCAAATATAGAAAATCTGGTCCCTATGCCCACTTTAACACCTATTGCATGCCCAAAACCTTGTTGGGGAAGGCCAATTGCAAAAGTGTCATATGTAAGTTATCCTCCTCTGTCGATTCCAAGTGTAAAATTTGTTGCCCAAGGCTATTTAACCCTTGCACAACTAGAGCTACTTATTCAAATATAGAAAATCTGGTCCTTGTGCCACTTTACCACCCTATTTCATGCCCAAAACCTTGTTGGGAAAAGCCAATTGCAAATGGGTCATATGTAAGTGAAACCTCTCTATGGATTACAAGTGTCAAAGTTGTTGCCAAAGGCTATTTAACCCTTGTAGAACTACAGCTACTTATTCAAGTATAGAAAATATGGTCCCTGTGCCCACTTTACCACCTATTTCAAGCCGAAAACCTTGTTGTGCAAGGTCAATTGTGTGTGGGTTATATGTAATTGAACCCTCTCTGTAGTTTCCAAGTGTCAGATTTATTTCCCACGGCTATTTAACCCTTGCACAACTACAGCTACTTATTCAAATATAGAAAATCTGGTCCCTATGCCCACTTTAACAACTATTTCATGCCCAAAATCTTGTTGGGGAAGGCCAATTGCAAAAGTGTCATATGTAAGTTATCCTCCTCTGTCGATTCCAAATGTAAAATTTGTTGCCCAAGGATATTTAACCCTTGCACAACTACAGCTACTTATTCAAATATAGAAAATCTGGTCTTTGTGACCACTTTACCACCCTATTTCATGCCTAAAACCTTGTTGGGCAAGGCCAATTGCAAAAGGGTCATATGTAAGTGACCCCCCTCTATGGATTCCAAGTGTAAATTTGTTGCCCAATGCTATTTAACCCTTGCACAACTACAGCTACTTATTCAAATATAAAAAATCTGGTCCTTGTGCCCACTTTACCACAATATTTCATGCCCAAAAGCTTGTTGGGCAAGGCCAATTGCATGTGGGTTATATGTAAGTGACCCCCCCTTTGTGGATGTCAGCTGTCAAAGTTGCTGCCTAAGGCTGTTTAACCATTGTACAACTACAACTACTTATTCCAATATAGAAAATCTGGTTCCTATGCCCACTTTAACACCTATTTCATGCCCAAAACCTTGTTGGACAAGGCCAATTGCAAAAGTGTCATATGTAAGTTATAACCCTCTGTGGATTCCAAGTGTAAAATTGTTGCCCAAGGCTATTTAACCCTTGCAGAACTACAGCTACTTATTCAAATACAGAAAATGTGGTCCCTTGACCCACTTTACCACACTATTTTATGCCCAAAAGTTTGTTGGGCAAGGCCAATTCCATATGGGTTATATGTAAGTGACCCCCCTTTGTGGATGTCAGCTGTCAAAGTTGCTGCCTAAGGCTGTTTAACCATTGTACAACTACAACTACTTATTCCAATATAGAAAATCTGGTTCCTATGCCCTCTTTAACACCTATTTCATGCCCAAAACCTTGTTGGACAAGGCCAGTTGCAAAATTGTCATATGTAAGTTATAACCCTCTGTGGATTCCAAGTGTAAAATTTGTTGCCCAAGGCTATTTCACCCTTGTACAACTAAAGTTACTTATTCAAGTATAATAAATCTGGTCCCTGTGCCCACTTTAACACCTATTTCAAGCAGAAAACCTTGTTGGGCAAGACCAATTGTGTGTGGGTTATGTGTAATTTAACCCTCTCTGTAGATTCCAATTGTCAAATTTATTGCCCACGGCTATTTAACCCTTGCACAACTACAGCTACTTATTCAAATA
This sequence comes from Taudactylus pleione, assembly GCA_031769625.1. NCBI lineage: Eukaryota > Metazoa > Chordata > Amphibia > Anura > Myobatrachidae > Taudactylus > Taudactylus pleione. Next base: position 9,588,810 of record JAUIMM010000137.1, on the reverse strand, counting down.
TAGAAAATCTGGTCTTTGTGCCAACTTTACCACTCTATTTCATGCCCAAACCTTGTTAGGCAAGGCAATGTTTGTGTGGGTTATATGTAGTTGAAGCCTCTCTGTAGATTCCAGTTAGTTAAATTTATTGCCCACGGCTATTTAACCCTTGTAGAACTACAGCTTCTTATTCAAGTATAGAAAATCTGGTCCCTGTGCCCTCTTTACCACCTATTTCAAGCAGAAAACCTTGTTGTGCAAGGCCAATTGTGTTTGGGTTATATGTAATTGAACCCTCTCTGTAGATTCCAAGTGTCAAATTTATTTCCCACGGCTATTTAACCCTTGCACAACTACAGCTTCTTATTCAAATATAGAAAATCTGGTCCCTATGCCCACTTTAACACCTATTGCATGCCCAAAACCTTGTTGGGGAAGGCCAATTGCAAAAGTGTCATATGTAAGTTATCCTCCTCTGTCGATTCCAAGTGTAAAATTTGTTGCCCAAGGCTATTTAACCCTTGCACAACTACAGCTACTTATTCAAATATAGAAAATCTGGTCCTTGTGACCACTTTACCACCCTATTTCATGCCCAAAACCTTTTTGGGAAAGGCCAATTGCAAATGGGTCATATGTAAGTGGACCCTCTCTATGGATTACAAGTGTCAAAGTTGTTGCCCAAGGCTATTTAACCCTTGTAGAACTACAGCTACTTATTCAAGTATAGAAAATCTGGTCCCTGTGCCCACTTTACCACCTATTTCAAGCAGAAAACCTTGTTGTGCAAGGCCAATTGTGTGTGGGTTATATGTAATTGAACCCTCTCTGTAGATTCCAAGTGTCAAATTTATTTCCCACGGCTATTTAACCCTTGCACAACTACAGCTACTTATTCAAATATAGAAAATCTGGTCCCTATGCCCACTTTAACACCTATTTCATGCCCAAAACCTTGTTGGGGAAGGCCAATTGCAAAAGGGTCATATGTAAGTTATCCTCCTCTGTCGATTCCAAGTGTAAAATTTGTTGCCCAAGGCTATTTAACCCTTGCACAACTACAGCTACTTATTCAAATATAGAAAATCTGGTCCTTGTGACCACTTTACCACCCTATTTCATGCCCAAAACCTTGTTGGGAAAGGCCAATTGCAAATGGGTCATATGTAAGTGAACCCTCTCTATGGATTACAAGTGTCAAAGTTGTTGCCCAAGGCTATTTAACCCTTGTAGAACTACAGCTACTTATTCAAGTATAGAAAATCTGGTCCCTGTGCCCACTTTACCACCTATTTCAAGCAGAAAACCTTGTTGTGCAAGGCCAATTGTGTGTGTTTTATATGTAATTGAACCCTCTCTGTAGATTCCAAGTGTCAAATTTATTTCCCACGGCTATTTAACCCTTGCACAACTACAGCTACTTATTCAAATATAGGAAATCTGGTCCTTGTGACCACTTTGCCACCCTATTTCATGCCCAAAACCTTGTTGGGCAAGGCCAATTGCAAAAGGGTCATATGTAAGTGACCCCCCTCTGTGGATTCCAAGTGTAAATTTGTTGCCCAATGCTATTTAACCCTTGCACAACTACAGCTACTTATTCTAATATAAAATATCTGGTCCTTGTGCCCACTTTACCACAATATTTCATGCACAAATGCTTTTTGGGCAAGTCCAATTGCAAGTGGGTTATATGTAAGTGACCCCCCCTTTGTGGATGTCAGCTGTCAAAGTTGTTGTCTAAGGCTGTTTAACCCTTGTACAACTACAACTACTTATTCAAATATAGAAAATCTGGTCCCAATGCCCACTTTAACACCTATTTCATGCCCAAAACCTTGTTGGACAAGGCCAATTGCAAAATGGTCATATGTAAGTTATAATCCTATGTGGATTCCAAGTGTAAAATTGTTGCCCAAGACTATTTAACCCTTGCAGAACTACAGCTACTTATTCAAATACAGAAAATGTGGTCCCTGGACCCACTTTACCACACTATTGCATGCCCAAAACCTTGTTGGGCATGGCCAATTGTGTGAGGGTTATATGTATGTGATCCCCCTTTGTGGATCTAAGGTGTCAAAGTTGTTGCCTAAGGCTATTTTATCCTTGTACAATTGCAGCTACTAATTCAAATTTAGAAAATCTGGTCCTTGTGGCCACTTTACCACCCTATTTCATCCGCAAAACCTTGTTGGGCAAGGCCAATTGCAAATGGGTCATATGTAAGTTGCCCAAGGCTATTTAACCCTTGTAGAAGTACAGCTACTTATTCAAGTATAGAAAATCTGGTCCCTGTGCCCACTTTACCACCTATTTCAAGCCGAAAACCTTGTTGTGCAAGGTCAATTGTGTGTGGGTTATATGTAATTTAACCCTCTCTGTAGATTCCAAGTGTCAAATTAATTGCCCACGGCTATTTAACCCTTGCACAACTACAGCTACTTATTCAAATATAGACAATCTGGTCCCTATGCCCACTTTAACACCTATTTCATGCCCAAAACCTTGTTGGGGAAGGCCAATTGCATAAGTGTCATATGTAAGTTATCCTCCTCTGTCGATTCCAAGTGTAAAATTTGTTGCCCAAGGCTATTTAACCCTTGCACAACTACAGCTACTTATTCAAATATAGAAAATCTGGTCCTTGTGACCACTTTACCACCCTATTTCATGCCCAAAACCTTGTTGGGCAAGGCCAATTGCAAAAGAGTCATATGTAAGTTATAACCGTCTGTGGGTTCCAAGTGTAAAAGTGTTTCCCAAGGCTATTTAACTCTTGCACAACTACAGCTACTTATTCAAATACAAAAATAGTGGTCCCTGGACCCACTTTACCACACTGTTTCATGCCCAAAACGTTGTTGGGCATGGCCAATTGTTTGAGGGTTATATGTATGTGATCCCCCTTTGTGGATCTAAGGTGTCAAAGTTGTTGGCTAAGGCTATTTTATCCTTGTACCATTGCAACTACTAATTCCAATTTAGAAAATCTGGTCCTTGTGACCACTTTACCACCCTATTTCATCCGCAAAACCTTGTTGGGCAAGGCCAATTGCAAATGGGTCATATGTAAGTTGCCCACGGCTATTTAACCCTTGCACAACTACAGCTACTTATTCAAATATAGAAAATCTGGTCCCTATGCCCACTTTAACACCTATTTCATGCACCAAAACCTTGTTGGGCAAGGCCAATTGCAAAAGTGTTATATGTAAGTTATCCTCCTCTGTCGATTCCAAGTGTAAAATTTGTTGCCCAAGGCTATTTAACCCTTGCACAACTACAGCTACTTATTCAAATATAGAAAATCTGGTCCTTGTGACCACTTTACCACCCTATTTCATGCCAAAACGTTGTTGGGAAAGGCCAATTGCAAATGGGTCATATGTAAGTGAACCCTCTCTATGGATTACAAGTGTCAAAGTTGTTGCCCAAGGCTATTTAACCCTTGTAGAACTACAGCTACTTATTCAAGTATAGAAAATCTGGTCCCTGTGCCCACTTTACCACCTATTTCAAGCAGAAAACCTTGTTGTGCAAGGCCAATTGTGTGTGGGTTATATGTAATTGAACCCTCTCTGTAGATTCCAAGTGTCAAATTTATTTCCCACGGCTATTTAACCCTTGCACAACTACAGCTACTTATTCAAATATAGAAAATCTGGTCCCTATGCCCACTTTAACACCTATTTCATGCCCAAAACCTTGTTGGGGAAGGCCAATTGCAAAAGTGTCATATGTAAGTTATCCTCCTCTGTCGATTCCAAGTGAAAAATTTGTTGCCCAAGGATATTTAACCCTTGCACAACTACAGCTACTTATTCAAATGTAGAAAATCTGGTCCTTGTTGGGCAAGGCCAATTGCAAAAGGGTCATATGTAAGTGACCCCCCTCTGTGGATTCCAAGTGTAAATTTGTTGCCCAATGCTATTTAACCCTTGCACAACTACAGCTACTTATTCAAATATAAAAAATCTGGTCCTTGTGCCCACTTTACCACAATATTTCATGCCCAAAAGCTTGTTGGGGAAGTCCAATTGCATGTGGGTTATATGTAAGTGACCCCCCCTTTGTGGATGTTAGCTGTCAAAGTTGTTGCCTAAGGCTGTTTAACCCTTGTACAACTACAACTACTTATTCAAATATAGAAAATCTGGTCCCTATGCCCACTTTAACACCTATTTCTTGTCCAAAACCTTGTTGGACAAGGCCAGTTGCAAAATGGTCATATGTAAGTTATAACCGTCTGTGGGTTCCAAGTGTAAAATTGTTGCCCAAGGCTATTTAACCCTTGCAGAACTACAGCTACTTATTCAAATACAGAAAATGTGGTCCCTGGACCCACTTTACCACACTGTTTCATGCCCAAAACCATGTTGGGCATGGCCAATTGTGTGAGGGTCATATGTATGTGATCCCCCTTTGTGGATCTAAGGTGTCAAAGTTGTTGCCTAAGGCTATTTTATCCTTGTACAATTGCAGCTACTAATTCAAATTTAGAAAATCTGGTCCTTGTGACCACTTTACCACCCTATTTCATCCGCAAAACCTTGTTGGGCAAGGCCAATTGCAAATGGGTCATATGTAAGTTTCCCAAGGCTATTTAACCCCTTGTAGAACTACAGCTACTTATTCAAGTATAGAAAATCTGGTCCCTGTGCCCTCTTTACCACCTATTTCAAGCCGAAAACCTTGTTGTGCAAGGTCAATTGTGTGTGGGTTATATGTAATTTAACCCTCTCTGTAGATTCCAAGTGTCAAATTAATTGCCCACGGCTATTTAACCCTTGCACAACTACAGCTACTTATTCAAATATAGAAAATCTGGTCCCTATGCCCACTTTAACAACTATTTCATGCCCAAAATCTTGTTGGGGAAGGCCAATTGCAAAAGTGTCATATGTAAGTTATCCTCCTCTGTCGATTCCAAGTGTAAAATTTGTTGCCCAAGGCTATTTAACCCTTGCACAACTAGAGCTACTTATTCAAATATAGAAAATCTGGTCCTTGTGCCACTTTACCACCCTATTTCATGCCCAAAACCTTGTTGGGAAAAGCCAATTGCAAATGGGTCATATGTAAGTGAAACCTCTCTATGGATTACAAGTGTCAAAGTTGTTGCCAAAGGCTATTTAACCCTTGTAGAACTACAGCTACTTATTCAAGTATAGAAAATATGGTCCCTGTGCCCACTTTACCACCTATTTCAAGCCGAAAACCTTGTTGTGCAAGGTCAATTGTGTGTGGGTTATATGTAATTGAACCCTCTCTGTAGTTTCCAAGTGTCAGATTTATTTCCCACGGCTATTTAACCCTTGCACAACTACAGCTACTTATTCAAATATAGAAAATCTGGTCCCTATGCCCACTTTAACAACTATTTCATGCCCAAAATCTTGTTGGGGAAGGCCAATTGCAAAAGTGTCATATGTAAGTTATCCTCCTCTGTCGATTCCAAATGTAAAATTTGTTGCCCAAGGATATTTAACCCTTGCACAACTACAGCTACTTATTCAAATATAGAAAATCTGGTCTTTGTGACCACTTTACCACCCTATTTCATGCCTAAAACCTTGTTGGGCAAGGCCAATTGCAAAAGGGTCATATGTAAGTGACCCCCCTCTATGGATTCCAAGTGTAAATTTGTTGCCCAATGCTATTTAACCCTTGCACAACTACAGCTACTTATTCAAATATAAAAAATCTGGTCCTTGTGCCCACTTTACCACAATATTTCATGCCCAAAAGCTTGTTGGGCAAGGCCAATTGCATGTGGGTTATATGTAAGTGACCCCCCCTTTGTGGATGTCAGCTGTCAAAGTTGCTGCCTAAGGCTGTTTAACCATTGTACAACTACAACTACTTATTCCAATATAGAAAATCTGGTTCCTATGCCCACTTTAACACCTATTTCATGCCCAAAACCTTGTTGGACAAGGCCAATTGCAAAAGTGTCATATGTAAGTTATAACCCTCTGTGGATTCCAAGTGTAAAATTGTTGCCCAAGGCTATTTAACCCTTGCAGAACTACAGCTACTTATTCAAATACAGAAAATGTGGTCCCTTGACCCACTTTACCACACTATTTTATGCCCAAAAGTTTGTTGGGCAAGGCCAATTCCATGTGGGTTATATGTAAGTGACCCCCCTTTGTGGATGTCAGCTGTCAAAGTTGCTGCCTAAGGCTGTTTAACCATTGTACAACTACAACTACTTATTCCAATATAGAAAATCTGGTTCCTATGCCCTCTTTAACACCTATTTCATGCCCAAAACCTTGTTGGACAAGGCCAGTTGCAAAATTGTCATATGTAAGTTATAACCCTCTGTGGATTCCAAGTGTAAAATTTGTTGCCCAAGGCTATTTCACCCTTGTACAACTAAAGTTACTTATTCAAGTATAATAAATCTGGTCCCTGTGCCCACTTTAACACCTATTTCAAGCAGAAAACCTTGTTGGGCAAGACCAATTGTGTGTGGGTTATGTGTAATTTAACCCTCTCTGTAGATTCCAATTGTCAAATTTATTGCCCACGGCTATTTAACCCTTGCACAACTACAGCTACTTATTCAAATATAGAAAATCTGGTCTTTGTGCCAACTTTACCACTCTATTTCATGCCCAAACCTTGTTAGGCAAGGCAATGTTTGTGTGGGTTATATGTAGTTGAAGCCTCTCTGTAGATTCCAGTTAGTTAAATTTATTGCCCACGGCTATTTAACCCTTGTAGAACTACAGCTTCTTATTCAAGTATAGAAAATCTGGTCCCTGTGCCCTCTTTACCACCTATTTCAAGCAGAAAACCTTGTTGTGCAAGGCCAATTGTGTTTGGGTTATATGTAATTGAACCCTCTCTGTAGATTCCAAGTGTCAAATTTATTTCCCACGGCTATTTAACCCTTGCACAACTACAGCTTCTTATTCAAATATAGAAAATCTGGTCCCTATGCCCACTTTAACACCTATTGCATGCCCAAAACCTTGTTGGGGAAGGCCAATTGCAAAAGTGTCATATGTAAGTTATCCTCCTCTGTCGATTCCAAGTGTAAAATTTGTTGCCCAAGGCTATTTAACCCTTGCACAACTACAGCTACTTATTCAAATATAGAAAATCTGGTCCTTGTGACCACTTTACCACCCTATTTCATGCCCAAAACCTTTTTGGGAAAGGCCAATTGCAAATGGGTCATATGTAAGTGGACCCTCTCTATGGATTACAAGTGTCAAAGTTGTTGCCCAAGGCTATTTAACCCTTGTAGAACTACAGCTACTTATTCAAGTATAGAAAATCTGGTCCCTGTGCCCACTTTACCACCTATTTCAAGCAGAAAACCTTGTTGTGCAAGGCCAATTGTGTGTGGGTTATATGTAATTGAACCCTCTCTGTAGATTCCAAGTGTCAAATTTATTTCCCACGGCTATTTAACCCTTGCACAACTACAGCTACTTATTCAAATATAGAAAATCTGGTCCCTATGCCCACTTTAACACCTATTTCATGCCCAAAACCTTGTTGGGGAAGGCCAATTGCAAAAGGGTCATATGTAAGTTATCCTCCTCTGTCGATTCCAAGTGTAAAATTTGTTGCCCAAGGCTATTTAACCCTTGCACAACTACAGCTACTTATTCAAATATAGAAAATCTGGTCCTTGTGACCACTTTACCACCCTATTTCATGCCCAAAACCTTGTTGGGAAAGGCCAATTGCAAATGGGTCATATGTAAGTGAACCCTCTCTATGGATTACAAGTGTCAAAGTTGTTGCCCAAGGCTATTTAACCCTTGTAGAACTACAGCTACTTATTCAAGTATAGAAAATCTGGTCCCTGTGCCCACTTTACCACCTATTTCAAGCAGAAAACCTTGTTGTGCAAGGCCAATTGTGTGTGTTTTATATGTAATTGAACCCTCTCTGTAGATTCCAAGTGTCAAATTTATTTCCCACGGCTATTTAACCCTTGCACAACTACAGCTACTTATTCAAATATAGGAAATCTGGTCCTTGTGACCACTTTGCCACCCTATTTCATGCCCAAAACCTTGTTGGGCAAGGCCAATTGCAAAAGGGTCATATGTAAGTGACCCCCCTCTGTGGATTCCAAGTGTAAATTTGTTGCCCAATGCTATTTAACCCTTGCACAACTACAGCTACTTATTCTAATATAAAATATCTGGTCCTTGTGCCCACTTTACCACAATATTTCATGCACAAATGCTTTTTGGGCAAGTCCAATTGCAAGTGGGTTATATGTAAGTGACCCCCCCTTTGTGGATGTCAGCTGTCAAAGTTGTTGTCTAAGGCTGTTTAACCCTTGTACAACTACAACTACTTATTCAAATATAGAAAATCTGGTCCCAATGCCCACTTTAACACCTATTTCATGCCCAAAACCTTGTTGGACAAGGCCAATTGCAAAATGGTCATATGTAAGTTATAATCCTATGTGGATTCCAAGTGTAAAATTGTTGCCCAAGACTATTTAACCCTTGCAGAACTACAGCTACTTATTCAAATACAGAAAATGTGGTCCCTGGACCCACTTTACCACACTATTGCATGCCCAAAACCTTGTTGGGCATGGCCAATTGTGTGAGGGTTATATGTATGTGATCCCCCTTTGTGGATCTAAGGTGTCAAAGTTGTTGCCTAAGGCTATTTTATCCTTGTACAATTGCAGCTACTAATTCAAATTTAGAAAATCTGGTCCTTGTGGCCACTTTACCACCCTATTTCATCCGCAAAACCTTGTTGGGCAAGGCCAATTGCAAATGGGTCATATGTAAGTTGCCCAAGGCTATTTAACCCTTGTAGAAGTACAGCTACTTATTCAAGTATAGAAAATCTGGTCCCTGTGCCCACTTTACCACCTATTTCAAGCCGAAAACCTTGTTGTGCAAGGTCAATTGTGTGTGGGTTATATGTAATTTAACCCTCTCTGTAGATTCCAAGTGTCAAATTAATTGCCCACGGCTATTTAACCCTTGCACAACTACAGCTACTTATTCAAATATAGACAATCTGGTCCCTATGCCCACTTTAACACCTATTTCATGCCCAAAACCTTGTTGGGGAAGGCCAATTGCATAAGTGTCATATGTAAGTTATCCTCCTCTGTCGATTCCAAGTGTAAAATTTGTTGCCCAAGGCTATTTAACCCTTGCACAACTACAGCTACTTATTCAAATATAGAAAATCTGGTCCTTGTGACCACTTTACCACCCTATTTCATGCCCAAAACCTTGTTGGGCAAGGCCAATTGCAAAAGAGTCATATGTAAGTTATAACCGTCTGTGGGTTCCAAGTGTAAAAGTGTTTCCCAAGGCTATTTAACTCTTGCACAACTACAGCTACTTATTCAAATACAAAAATAGTGGTCCCTGGACCCACTTTACCACACTGTTTCATGCCCAAAACGTTGTTGGGCATGGCCAATTGTTTGAGGGTTATATGTATGTGATCCCCCTTTGTGGATCTAAGGTGTCAAAGTTGTTGGCTAAGGCTATTTTATCCTTGTACCATTGCAACTACTAATTCCAATTTAGAAAATCTGGTCCTTGTGACCACTTTACCACCCTATTTCATCCGCAAAACCTTGTTGGGCAAGGCCAATTGCAAATGGGTCATATGTAAGTTGCCCACGGCTATTTAACCCTTGCACAACTACAGCTACTTATTCAAATATAGAAAATCTGGTCCCTATGCCCACTTTAACACCTATTTCATGCACCAAAACCTTGTTGGGCAAGGCCAATTGCAAAAGTGTTATATGTAAGTTATCCTCCTCTGTCGATTCCAAGTGTAAAATTTGTTGCCCAAGGCTATTTAACCCTTGCACAACTACAGCTACTTATTCAAATATAGAAAATCTGGTCCTTGTGACCACTTTACCACCCTATTTCATGCCAAAACGTTGTTGGGAAAGGCCAATTGCAAATGGGTCATATGTAAGTGAACCCTCTCTATGGATTACAAGTGTCAAAGTTGTTGCCCAAGGCTATTTAACCCTTGTAGAACTACAGCTACTTATTCAAGTATAGAAAATCTGGTCCCTGTGCCCACTTTACCACCTATTTCAAGCAGAAAACCTTGTTGTGCAAGGCCAATTGTGTGTGGGTTATATGTAATTGAACCCTCTCTGTAGATTCCAAGTGTCAAATTTATTTCCCACGGCTATTTAACCCTTGCACAACTACAGCTACTTATTCAAATATAGAAAATCTGGTCCCTATGCCCACTTTAACACCTATTTCATGCCCAAAACCTTGTTGGGGAAGGCCAATTGCAAAAGTGTCATATGTAAGTTATCCTCCTCTGTCGATTCCAAGTGAAAAATTTGTTGCCCAAGGATATTTAACCCTTGCACAACTACAGCTACTTATTCAAATGTAGAAAATCTGGTCCTTGTTGGGCAAGGCCAATTGCAAAAGGGTCATATGTAAGTGACCCCCCTCTGTGGATTCCAAGTGTAAATTTGTTGCCCAATGCTATTTAACCCTTGCACAACTACAGCTACTTATTCAAATATAAAAAATCTGGTCCTTGTGCCCACTTTACCACAATATTTCATGCCCAAAAGCTTGTTGGGGAAGTCCAATTGCATGTGGGTTATATGTAAGTGACCCCCCCTTTGTGGATGTTAGCTGTCAAAGTTGTTGCCTAAGGCTGTTTAACCCTTGTACAACTACAACTACTTATTCAAATATAGAAAATCTGGTCCCTATGCCCACTTTAACACCTATTTCTTGTCCAAAACCTTGTTGGACAAGGCCAGTTGCAAAATGGTCATATGTAAGTTATAACCGTCTGTGGGTTCCAAGTGTAAAATTGTTGCCCAAGGCTATTTAACCCTTGCAGAACTACAGCTACTTATTCAAATACAGAAAATGTGGTCCCTGGACCCACTTTACCACACTGTTTCATGCCCAAAACCATGTTGGGCATGGCCAATTGTGTGAGGGTCATATGTATGTGATCCCCCTTTGTGGATCTAAGGTGTCAAAGTTGTTGCCTAAGGCTATTTTATCCTTGTACAATTGCAGCTACTAATTCAAATTTAGAAAATCTGGTCCTTGTGACCACTTTACCACCCTATTTCATCCGCAAAACCTTGTTGGGCAAGGCCAATTGCAAATGGGTCATATGTAAGTTTCCCAAGGCTATTTAACCCTTGTAGAACTACAGCTACTTATTCAAGTATAGAAAATCTGGTCCCTGTGCCCTCTTTACCACCTATTTCAAGCCGAAAACCTTGTTGTGCAAGGTCAATTGTGTGTGGGTTATATGTAATTTAACCCTCTCTGTAGATTCCAAGTGTCAAATTAATTGCCCACGGCTATTTAACCCTTGCACAACTACAGCTACTTATTCAAATATAGAAAATCTGGTCCCTATGCCCACTTTAACAACTATTTCATGCCCAAAATCTTGTTGGGGAAGGCCAATTGCAAAAGTGTCATATGTAAGTTATCCTCCTCTGTCGATTCCAAGTGTAAAATTTGTTGCCCAAGGCTATTTAACCCTTGCACAACTAGAGCTACTTATTCAAATATAGAAAATCTGGTCCTTGTGCCACTTTACCACCCTATTTCATGCCCAAAACCTTGTTGGGAAAAGCCAATTGCAAATGGGTCATATGTAAGTGAAACCTCTCTATGGATTACAAGTGTCAAAGTTGTTGCCAAAGGCTATTTAACCCTTGTAGAACTACAGCTACTTATTCAAGTATAGAAAATATGGTCCCTGTGCCCACTTTACCACCTATTTCAAGCCGAAAACCTTGTTGTGCAAGGTCAATTGTGTGTGGGTTATATGTAATTGAACCCTCTCTGTAGTTTCCAAGTGTCAGATTTATTTCCCACGGCTATTTAACCCTTGCACAACTACAGCTACTTATTCAAATATAGAAAATCTGGTCCCTATGCCCACTTTAACAACTATTTCATGCCCAAAATCTTGTTGGGGAAGGCCAATTGCAAAAGTGTCATATGTAAGTTATCCTCCTCTGTCGATTCCAAATGTAAAATTTGTTGCCCAAGGATATTTAACCCTTGCACAACTACAGCTACTTATTCAAATATAGAAAATCTGGTCTTTGTGACCACTTTACCACCCTATTTCATGCCTAAAACCTTGTTGGGCAAGGCCAATTGCAAAAGGGTCATATGTAAGTGACCCCCCTCTATGGATTCCAAGTGTAAATTTGTTGCCCAATGCTATTTAACCCTTGCACAACTACAGCTACTTATTCAAATATAAAAAATCTGGTCCTTGTGCCCACTTTACCACAATATTTCATGCCCAAAAGCTTGTTGGGCAAGGCCAATTGCATGTGGGTTATATGTAAGTGACCCCCCCTTTGTGGATGTCAGCTGTCAAAGTTGCTGCCTAAGGCTGTTTAACCATTGTACAACTACAACTACTTATTCCAATATAGAAAATCTGGTTCCTATGCCCACTTTAACACCTATTTCATGCCCAAAACCTTGTTGGACAAGGCCAATTGCAAAAGTGTCATATGTAAGTTATAACCCTCTGTGGATTCCAAGTGTAAAATTGTTGCCCAAGGCTATTTAACCCTTGCAGAACTACAGCTACTTATTCAAATACAGAAAATGTGGTCCCTTGACCCACTTTACCACACTATTTTATGCCCAAAAGTTTGTTGGGCAAGGCCAATTCCATGTGGGTTATATGTAAGTGACCCCCCTTTGTGGATGTCAGCTGTCAAAGTTGCTGCCTAAGGCTGTTTAACCATTGTACAACTACAACTACTTATTCCAATATAGAAAATCTGGTTCCTATGCCCTCTTTAACACCTATTTCATGCCCAAAACCTTGTTGGACAAGGCCAGTTGCAAAATTGTCATATGTAAGTTATAACCCTCTGTGGATTCCAAGTGTAAAATTTGTTGCCCAAGGCTATTTCACCCTTGTACAACTAAAGTTACTTATTCAAGTATAATAAATCTGGTCCCTGTGCCCACTTTAACACCTATTTCAAGCAGAAAACCTTGTTGGGCAAGACCAATTGTGTGTGGGTTATGTGTAATTTAACCCTCTCTGTAGATTCCAATTGTCAAATTTATTGCCCACGGCTATTTAACCCTTGCACAACTACAGCTACTTATTCAAATATAGAAAATCTGGTCTTTGTGCCAACTTTACCACTCTATTTCATGCCCAAACCTTGTTAGGCAAGGCAATGTTTGTGTGGGTTATATGTAGTTGAAGCCTCTCTGTAGATTCCAGTTAGTTAAATTTATTGCCCACGGCTATTTAACCCTTGTAGAACTACAGCTTCTTATTCAAGTATAGAAAATCTGGTCCCTGTGCCCTCTTTACCACCTATTTCAAGCAGAAAACCTTGTTGTGCAAGGCCAATTGTGTTTGGGTTATATGTAATTGAACCCTCTCTGTAGATTCCAAGTGTCAAATTTATTTCCCACGGCTATTTAACCCTTGCACAACTACAGCTTCTTATTCAAATATAGAAAATCTGGTCCCTATGCCCACTTTAACACCTATTGCATGCCCAAAACCTTGTTGGGGAAGGCCAATTGCAAAAGTGTCATATGTAAGTTATCCTCCTCTGTCGATTCCAAGTGTAAAATTTGTTGCCCAAGGCTATTTAACCCTTGCACAACTACAGCTACTTATTCAAATATAGAAAATCTGGTCCTTGTGACCACTTTACCACCCTATTTCATGCCCAAAACCTTTTTGGGAAAGGCCAATTGCAAATGGGTCATATGTAAGTGGACCCTCTCTATGGATTACAAGTGTCAAAGTTGTTGCCCAAGGCTATTTAACCCTTGTAGAACTACAGCTACTTATTCAAGTATAGAAAATCTGGTCCCTGTGCCCACTTTACCACCTATTTCAAGCAGAAAACCTTGTTGTGCAAGGCCAATTGTGTGTGGGTTATATGTAATTGAACCCTCTCTGTAGATTCCAAGTGTCAAATTTATTTCCCACGGCTATTTAACCCTTGCACAACTACAGCTACTTATTCAAATATAGAAAATCTGGTCCCTATGCCCACTTTAACACCTATTTCATGCCCAAAACCTTGTTGGGGAAGGCCAATTGCAAAAGGGTCATATGTAAGTTATCCTCCTCTGTCGATTCCAAGTGTCAAATTTATTTCCCACGGCTATTTAACCCTTGCACAACTACAGCTACTTATTCAAATATAGGAAATCTGGTCCTTGTGACCACTTTGCCACCCTATTTCATGCCCAAAACCTTGTTGGGCAAGGCCAATTGCAAAAGGGTCATATGTAAGTGACCCCCCTCTGTGGATTCCAAGTGTAAATTTGTTGCCCAATGCTATTTAACCCTTGCACAACTACAGCTACTTATTCTAATATAAAATATCTGGTCCTTGTGCCCACTTTACCACAATATTTCATGCACAAATGCTTTTTGGGCAAGTCCAATTGCAAGTGGGTTATATGTAAGTGACCCCCCCTTTGTGGATGTCAGCTGTCAAAGTTGTTGTCTAAGGCTGTTTAACCCTTGTACAACTACAACTACTTATTCAAATATAGAAAATCTGGTCCCAATGCCCACTTTAACACCTATTTCATGCCCAAAACCTTGTTGGACAAGGCCAATTGCAAAATGGTCATATGTAAGTTATAATCCTATGTGGATTCCAAGTGTAAAATTGTTGCCCAAGACTATTTAACCCTTGCAGAACTACAGCTACTTATTCAAATACAGAAAATGTGGTCCCTGGACCCACTTTACCACACTATTGCATGCCCAAAACCTTGTTGGGCATGGCCAATTGTGTGAGGGTTATATGTATGTGATCCCCCTTTGTGGATCTAAGGTGTCAAAGTTGTTGCCTAAGGCTATTTTATCCTTGTACAATTGCAGCTACTAATTCAAATTTAGAAAATCTGGTCCTTGTGGCCACTTTACCACCCTATTTCATCCGCAAAACCTTGTTGGGCAAGGCCAATTGCAAATGGGTCATATGTAAGTTGCCCAAGGCTATTTAACCCTTGTAGAAGTACAGCTACTTATTCAAGTATAGAAAATCTGGTCCCTGTGCCCACTTTACCACCTATTTCAAGCCGAAAACCTTGTTGTGCAAGGTCAATTGTGTGTGGGTTATATGTAATTTAACCCTCTCTGTAGATTCCAAGTGTCAAATTAATTGCCCACGGCTATTTAACCCTTGCACAACTACAGCTACTTATTCAAATATAGACAATCTGGTCCCTATGCCCACTTTAACACCTATTTCATGCCCAAAACCTTGTTGGGGAAGGCCAATTGCATAAGTGTCATATGTAAGTTATCCTCCTCTGTCGATTCCAAGTGTAAAATTTGTTGCCCAAGGCTATTTAACCCTTGCACAATTACAGCTACTTATTCAAATATAGAAAATCTGGTCCTTGTGACCACTTTACCACCCTATTTCATGCCCAAAACCTTGTTGGGCAAGGCCAATTGCAAAAGAGTCATATGTAAGTTATAACCGTCTGTGGGTTCCAAGTGTAAAAGTGTTTCCCAAGGCTATTTAACTCTTGCACAACTACAGCTACTTATTCAAATACAAAAATAGTGGTCCCTGGACCCACTTTACCACACTGTTTCATGCCCAAAACGTTGTTGGGCATGGCCAATTGTTTGAGGGTTATATGTATGTGATCCCCCTTTGTGGATCTAAGGTGTCAAAGTTGTTGGCTAAGGCTATTTTATCCTTGTACCATTGCAACTACTAATTCCAATTTAGAAAATCTGGTCCTTGTGACCACTTTACCACCCTATTTCATCCGCAAAACCTTGTTGGGCAAGGCCAATTGCAAATGGGTCATATGTAAGTTGCCCACGGCTATTTAACCCTTGCACAACTACAGCTACTTATTCAAATATAGAAAATCTGGTCCCTATGCCCACTTTAACACCTATTTCATGCACCAAAACCTTGTTGGGCAAGGCCAATTGCAAAAGTGTTATATGTAAGTTATCCTCCTCTGTCGATTCCAAGTGTAAAATTTGTTGCCCAAGGCTATTTAACCCTTGCACAACTACAGCTACTTATTCAAATATAGAAAATCTGGTCCTTGTGACCACTTTACCACCCTATTTCATGCCAAAACGTTGTTGGGAAAGGCCAATTGCAAATGGGTCATATGTAAGTGAACCCTCTCTATGGATTACAAGTGTCAAAGTTGTTGCCCAAGGCTATTTAACCCTTGTAGAACTACAGCTACTTATTCAAGTATAGAAAATCTGGTCCCTGTGCCCACTTTACCACCTATTTCAAGCAGAAAACCTTGTTGTGCAAGGCCAATTGTGTGTGGGTTATATGTAATTGAACCCTCTCTGTAGATTCCAAGTGTCAAATTTATTTCCCACGGCTATTTAACCCTTGCACAACTACAGCTACTTATTCAAATATAGAAAATCTGGTCCCTATGCCCACTTTAACACCTATTTCATGCCCAAAACCTTGTTGGGGAAGGCCAATTGCAAAAGTGTCATATGTAAGTTATCCTCCTCTGTCGATTCCAAGTGAAAAATTTGTTGCCCAAGGATATTTAACCCTTGCACAACTACAGCTACTTATTCAAATGTAGAAAATCTGGTCCTTGTTGGGCAAGGCCAATTGCAAAAGGGTCATATGTAAGTGACCCCCCTCTGTGGATTCCAAGTGTAAATTTGTTGCCCAATGCTATTTAACCCTTGCACAACTACAGCTACTTATTCAAATATAAAAAATCTGGTCCTTGTGCCCACTTTACCACAATATTTCATGCCCAAAAGCTTGTTGGGGAAGTCCAATTGCATGTGGGTTATATGTAAGTGACCCCCCCTTTGTGGATGTTAGCTGTCAAAGTTGTTGCCTAAGGCTGTTTAACCCTTGTACAACTACAACTACTTATTCAAATATAGAAAATCTGGTCCCTATGCCCACTTTAACACCTATTTCTTGTCCAAAACCTTGTTGGACAAGGCCAGTTGCAAAATGGTCATATGTAAGTTATAACCGTCTGTGGGTTCCAAGTGTAAAATTGTTGCCCAAGGCTATTTAACCCTTGCAGAACTACAGCTACTTATTCAAATACAGAAAATGTGGTCCCTGGACCCACTTTACCACACTGTTTCATGCCCAAAACCATGTTGGGCATGGCCAATTGTGTGAGGGTCATATGTATGTGATCCCCCTTTGTGGATCTAAGGTGTCAAAGTTGTTGCCTAAGGCTATTTTATCCTTGTACAATTGCAGCTACTAATTCAAATTTAGAAAATCTGGTCCTTGTGACCACTTTACCACCCTATTTCATCCGCAAAACCTTGTTGGGCAAGGCCAATTGCAAATGGGTCATATGTAAGTTTCCCAAGGCTATTTAACCCTTGTAGAACTACAGCTACTTATTCAAGTATAGAAAATCTGGTCCCTGTGCCCTCTTTACCACCTATTTCAAGCCGAAAACCTTGTTGTGCAAGGTCAATTGTGTGTGGGTTATATGTAATTTAACCCTCTCTGTAGATTCCAAGTGTCAAATTAATTGCCCACGGCTATTTAACCCTTGCACAACTACAGCTACTTATTCAAATATAGACAATCTGGTCCCTATGCCCACTTTAACACCTATTTCATGCCCAAAACCTTGTTGGGGAAGGCCAATTGCATAAGTGTCATAGGTAAGTTATCCTCCTCTGTCGATTCCATGTGTAAAATTTGTTGCCCAAGGCTATTTAACCCTTGCACAACTACAGCTACTTATTCAAATATAGAAAATCTGGTCCTTGTGACCACTTTACCACCCTATTTCATGCCCAAAACCTTGTTGGGCAAGGCCAATTGCAAAAAGGTCATATGTAAGTTATAACCGTCTGTGGGTTCCATGTGTAAAATTTGTTGCCCAAGGCTATTTAACTCTTGCACAACTACAGCTACTTATTCAAATACAAAAAAAGTGGTCCCTGGACCCACTTTACCACACTGTTTCATGCCCAAAACCTTGTTGGGCATGGCCAATTGTTTGAGGGTTATATGTATGTGATCCCCCTTTGTGGATCTAAGTTGTCAAAGTTGTTGGCTAAGGCTATTTTATCCTTGTACAATTGCAACTACTAATTCCAATTTAGAAAATCTGGTCCTTGTGACCACTTTACCACCCTATTTCATCCGCAAAACCTTGTTGGGCAAGGCCAATTGCAAATGGGTCATATGTAAGTTGCCCACGGCTATTTAACCCTTGCACAACTACAGCTACTTATTCAAATATAGAAAATCTGGTCCCTATGCCCACTTTAACACCTATTTCATGCACCAAAACCTTGTTGGGCAAGGCCAATTGCAAAAGTGTTATATGTAAGTTATCCTCCTCTGTCGATTCCAAGTGTAAAATTTGTTGCCCAAGGCTATTTAACCCTTGCACAACTAGAGCTACTTATTCAAACATAGAAAATCTGGTCCTTGTGACCACTTTACCACCCTATTTCATGCCCAAAACCTTGTTGGGCAAGGCCAATTGCAAATGGGTCATATGTAAGTTGCCCACGGCTATTTAACCCTTGTACAACTACAACTACTTATTCAAATATAGAAAATCTGGTCCCTATGCCCACTTTAACACCTATTTCATGCCCAAAACCTTGTTGGACAAGGCCAATTGCAAAATGGTCATATGTAAGTTATAACCCTCTGTGGATTCCAAGTGTAAAATTGTTGCCCAAGGCTATTTAACCCTTGCAGAACTACAGCTACTTATTCAAATACAGAAAATCTGGTCCCTGGACCCACTTTACCACACTATTTTATGCCCAAAAGTTTGTTGGGCATGGCCAATTGTTTGAGGGTTATATGTATGTGACCCCCCCTTTGTGGATGTTAGGTGTCAAAGTTGTTGCCTAAGGCTATTTTATCCTTGTACAATTGCAGCTACTTATTCAAATATAGAAAATCTGGTCCCTGTGCCCACTTTACAACAATATTTCATGCCGAAAAGCTTGTGCGGCAGGGCCAATTGCATGTGGGTTATATGTAAGTGACCCCCCCTTTGTGGATGTCAGCTGTCAAAGTTGTTGCCTAAGGCTGTTTAACCCTTGTACAGCTACAACTACTTATTCCAATATAGAAAATCTGGTCCCTATGCCCACTTTAACACCTATTTCATGCCCAAAACCTTGTTGGGGAAGGCCAATTGCAAAACGGTCATATGTAAGTTATAACCGTCTGTGGATTCCAAGTGTAAAATTTGTTGCCCAAGGCTATTTAACCCTTGCACAACTACAGATACTTATTCAAATATAGAAAATCTGGTCCTTGTGACCATTTTACCACCCTATTTCATGCACAAAACCTTGTTGCGCAAGGCCAATTGCAAATGCGTCATATGTAAGTGAACCCCCTCTATGGATAGCAAGTGTCAAAGTTGTTGCCCAAGGCTATTTAACCCTTGCACAACTAAAGTTACTTATTCAAGTATAATAAATCTGGTCCCTGTGCCCACTTTACCACCTATTTCAAGCAGAAAACCTTGTTGGGCAAGACCAATTGTGTATGGGTTATGTGTAATTTAACCCTCTCTGTAGATTCCAAGTGTTAAATTTATTGCCCACGGCTATTTAACCCTTGTAGAACTTCAGCTACTTATTCAAGTATAGAAAATCTGGTCCCTGTGCCCACTTTACCTCCTATTTCAAGCAGAAAACCTTGTTGTGCAAGGCCAATTGTGTGTGGGTTATATGTAATTGAACCCTCTCTGTAGATTCCAAGTGTGAAATTTATTTCCCACGGCTATTTAACCCTTGCACAACTACAGCTACTTATTCAAATATAGAAAATCTGGTCCCTATGCCCACTTTAACACCTATTGCATGCCCAAAACCTTGTTGGGGAAGGCCAATTGCAAAAGTGTCATATGTAAGTTATCCTCCTCTGTCGATTCCAAGTGTAAAATTTGTTGCCCAAGGCTATTTAACCCTTGCACAACTAGAGCTACTTATTCAAATATAGAAAATCTGGTCCTTGTGCCACTTTACCACCCTATTTCATGCCCAAAACCTTGTTGGGAAAAGCCAATTGCAAATGGGTCATATGTAAGTGAAACCTCTCTATGGATTACAAGTGTCAAAGTTGTTGCCAAAGGCTATTTAACCCTTGTAGAACTACAGCTACTTATTCAAGTATAGAAAATATGGTCCCTGTGCCCACTTTACCACCTATTTCAAGCCGAAAACCTTGTTGTGCAAGGTCAATTGTGTGTGGGTTATATGTAATTGAACCCTCTCTGTAGTTTCCAAGTGTCAGATTTATTTCCCACGGCTATTTAACCCTTGCACAACTACAGCTACTTATTCAAATATAGAAAATCTGGTCCCTATGCCCACTTTAACACCTATTTCATGCCCAAAATCTTGTTGGGGAAGGCCAATTGCAAAAGTGTCATATGTAAGTTATCCTCCTCTGTCGATTCCAAGTGTAAAATTTGTTGCCCATGGATATTTAACCCTTGCACAACTACAGCTACTTATTCAAATATAGAAAATCTGGTCTTTGTGACCACTTTACCACCCTATTTCATGCCTAAAACCTTGTTGGGCAAGGCCAATTGCAAAAGGGTCATATGTAAGTGACCCCCCTCTATGGATTCCAAGTGTAAATTTGTTGCCCAATGCTATTTAACCCTTGCACAACTACAGCTACTTATTCAAATATAAAAAATCTGGTCCTTGTGCCCACTTTACCACAATATTTCATGCCCAAAAGCTTGTTGGGCAAGGCCAATTGCATGTGGGTTATATGTAAGTGACCCCCCCTTTGTGGATGTCAGCTGTCAAAGTTGCTGCCTAAGGCTGTTTAACCATTGTACAACTACAACTACTTATTCCAATATAGAAAATCTGGTTCCTATGCCCACTTTAACACCTATTTCATGCCCAAAACCTTGTTGGGGAAGGCCAATTGCAAAAGTGTCATATGTAAGTTATAACCCTCTGTGGATTCCAAGTGTAAAATTGTTGCCCAAGGCTATTTAACCCTTGCAGAACTACAGCTACTTATTCAAATACAGAAAATGTGGTCCCTTGACCCACTTTACCACACTATTTTATGCCCAAAAGTTTGTTGGGCAAGGCCAATTGCATGTGGGTTATATGTAAGTGACCCCCCTTTGTGGATGTCAGCTGTCAAAGTTGCTGCCTAAGGCTGTTTAACCATTGTACAACTACAACTACTTATTCCAATATAGAAAATCTGGTTCCTATGCCCTCTTTAACACCTATTTCATGCCCAAAACCTTGTTGGACAAGGCCAGTTGCAAAATTGTCATATGTAAGTTATAACCCTCTGTGGATTCCAAGTGTAAAATTTGTTGCCCAAGGCTATTTAACCCTTGTACAACTAAAGTTACTTATTCAAGTATAATAAATCTGGTCCCTGTGCCCACTTTAACACCTATTTCAAGCAGAAAACCTTGTTGGGCAAGACCAATTGTGTGTGGGTTATGTGTAATTTAACCCTCTCTGTAGATTCCAATTGTCAAATTTATTGCCCACGGCTATTTAACCCTTGCACAACTACAGCTACTTATTCAAATATAGAAAATCTGGTCTTTGTGCCAACTTTACCACTCTATTTCATGCCCAAACCTTGTTAGGCAAGGCAATGTTTGTGTGGGTTATATGTAGTTGAAGCCTCTCTGTAGATTCCAGTTAGTTAAATTTATTGCCCACGGCTATTTAACCCTTGTAGAACTACAGCTTCTTATTCAAGTATAGAAAATCTGGTCCCTGTGCCCTCTTTACCACCTATTTCAAGCAGAAAACCTTGTTGTGCAAGGCCAATTGTGTTTGAGTTATATGTAATTGAACCCTCTCTGTAGATTCCAAGTGTCAAATTTATTTCCCACGGCTATTTAACCCTTGCACAACTACAGCTTCTTATTCAAATATAGAAAATCTGGTCCCTATGCCCACTTTAACACCTATTGCATGCCCAAAACCTTGTTGGGGAAGGCCAATTGCAAAAGTGTCATATGTAAGTTATCCTCCTCTGTCGATTCCAAGTGTAAAATTTGTTGCCCAAGGCTATTTAACCCTTGCACAACTACAGCTACTTATTCAAATATAGAAAATCTGGTCCTTGTGACCACTTTACCACCCTATTTCATGCCCAATACCTTTTTGGGAAAGGTCAATTGCAAATGGGTCATATGTAAGTGGACCCTCTCTATGGATTACAAGTGTCAAAGTTGTTGCCCAAGGCTATTTAACCCTTGTAGAACTACAGCTACTTATTCAAGTATAGAAAATCTGGTCCCTGTGCCCACTTTACCACCTATTTCAAGCAGAAAACCTTGTTGTGCAAGGCCAATTGTGTGTGGGTTATATGTAATTGAACCCTCTCTGTAGATTCCAAGTGTCAAATTTATTTCCCACGGCTGTTTAACCCTTGCACAACTACAGCTACTTATTCAACTATAGAAAATCTGGTCCCTATGCCCAATTTAACACCTATTTCATGCCCAAAACCTTGTTGGGGAAGGCCAATTGCAAAAGTGACATATGTAAGTTATACTCCTCTGTCGATTCCAAGTGTAAAATTTGTTGCCCAAGGCTATTTAACCTTTGCACAACTAGAGCTACTTATTAAAATATAGAAAATCTGGTCCTTGTGACCACTTTACCACCCTATTTCATGCCCAAAACCTTGTTGGGCAAGGCCAATTGCATGTGGGTTATATGTAAGTGATCCCCCTTTGTGGATCTAAGGTGTCAAAGTTGTTGCCTAAGGCTATTTTATCCTTGTACAATTGCAGCTACTTATTCAAATATAGAAAATCTGGTCCCTATGCCCACTTTAACACCTATTTCATGACCAAAACCTTGTTGGACAAGGCCAATTGCAAATTGGTCATATGTAAGTTATAATCCTCTTTGGATTCCAAGTGTAAAATTGTTGCCCAAGGCTATTTAACCCTTGCAGAACTACAGCTACTTATTCAAATACAGAAAATGTGGTCCCTGGACCCACTTTACCACACTGTTTCATGCCCAAAACCTTGTTGGGCATGGCCAATTGTGTGAGGGTTATATGTATGTGATCCCCCTTTGTGGATCTAAGGTGTCAAAGTTGTTGCCAAAGGCTATTTTATCCTTGTACAATTGCAGCTACTAATTCAAATTTAGAAAATCTGGTCCTTGTGACCACTTTACCACCCTATTTCATCCGCAAAACCTTGTTGGGCAAGGCCAATTGCAAATGGGTCATATGTAAGTTGCCCAAGGCTATTTAACCCTTGTAGAACTACAGCTACTTATTCAAGTATAGAAAATCTGGTCCCTGTGCCCACTTTACCACCTATTTCAAGCCGAAAACCTTGTTGTGCAAGGTCAATTGTGTGTGGGTTATATGTAATTTAACCCTCTCTGTAGATTCCAAGTGTCAAATTAATTGCCCACAGCTATTTAACCCTTGCACAACTACAGCTACTTATTCAAATATAGACAATCTGGTCCCTATGCCCACTTTAACACCTATTTCATGCCCAAAACCTTGTTGGGGAAGGCCAATTGCAAAACGGTCATATGTAAGTTATAACCGTCTGTGGATTCCAAGTGTAAAATTTGTTGCCCAAGGCTATTTAACCCTTGCACAACTACAGATACTTATTCAAATATAGAAAATCTGGTCCTTGTGACCATTTTACCACCCTATTTCATGCACAAAACCTTGTTGCGCAAGGCCAATTGCAAATGCGTCATATGTAAGTGAACCCCCTCTATGGATAGCAAGTGTCAAAGTTGTTGCCCAAGGCTATTTAACCCTTGCACAACTAAAGTTACTTATTCAAGTATAATAAATCTGGTCCCTGTGCCCACTTTACCACCTATTTCAAGCAGAAAACCTTGTTGGGCAAGACCAATTGTGTATGGGTTATGTGTAATTTAACCCTCTCTGTAGATTCCAATTGTCAAATTTATTGCCCACGCCTATTTACCCCTTGCACAACTACAGCTACTTATTCAAATATAGAAAATCTGGTCTTTGTGCCCTCTTTACCACTCTATTTCATGCCCAAACCTTGTTAGGCAAGGCAATGTTTGTGTGGGTTATATGTAGTTGAACCCTCTCTGTAGATTCCAAGTGTTAAATTTATTGCCCACGGCTATTTAACCCTTGTAGAACTTCAGCTACTTATTCAAGTATAGAAAATCTGGTCCCTGTGCCCACTTTACCACCTATTTCAAGCAGAAAACCTTGTTGTGCAAGGCCAATTGTGTGTGGGTTATATGTAATTGAACCCTCTCTGTAGATTCCAAGTGTGAAATTTATTTCCCACGGCTATTTAACCCTTGCACAACTACAGCTACTTATTCAAATATAGAAAATCTGGTCCCTATGCCCACTTTAACACCTATTGCATGCCCAAAACCTTGTTGGGGAAGGCCAATTGCAAAAGTGTCATATGTAAGTTATCCTCCTCTGTCGATTCCAAGTGTAAAATTTGTTGCCCAAGGCTATTTAACCCTTGCACAACTAGAGCTACTTATTCAAATATAGAAAATCTGGTCCTTGTGCCACTTTACCACCCTATTTCATGCCCAAAACCTTGCTGGGAAAAGCCAATTGCAAATGGGTCATATGTAAGTGAAACCTCTCTATGGATTACAAGTGTCAAAGTTGTTGCCAAAGGCTATTTAACCCTTGTAGAACTACAGCTACTTATTCAAGTATAGAAAATATGGTCCCTGTGCCCACTTTACCACCTATTTCAAGCCGAAAACCTTGTTGTGCAAGGTCAATTGTGTGTGGGTTATATGTAATTGAACCCTCTCTGTAGTTTCCAAGTGTCAGATTTATTTCCCACGGCTATTTAACCCTTGCACAACTACAGCTACTTATTCAAATATAGAAAATCTGGTCCCTATGCCCACTTTAACACCTATTTCATGCCCAAAATCTTGTTGGGGAAGGCCAATTGCAAAAGTGTCATATGTAAGTTATCCTCCTCTGTCGATTCCAAGTGTAAAATTTGTTGCCCAAGGATATTTAACCCTTGCACAACTACAGCTACTTATTCAAATATAGAAAATCTGATCTTTGTGACCACTTTACCACCCTATTTCATGCCTAAAACCTTGTTGGGCAAGGCCAATTGCAAAAGGGTCATATGTAAGTGACCCCCCTCTATGGATTCCAAGTGTAAATTTGTTGCCCAATGCTATTTAACCCTTGCACAACTACAGCTACTTATTCAAATATAAAAAATCTGGTCCTTGTGCCCACTTTACCACAATATTTCATGCCCAAAAGCTTGTTGGGCAAGGCCAATTGCATGTGGGTTATATGTAAGTGACCCCCCCTTTGTGGATGTCAGCTGTCAAAGTTGCTGCCTAAGGCTGTTTAACCATTGTACAACTACAACTACTTATTCCAATATAGAAAATCTGGTTCCTATGCCCACTTTAACACCTATTTCATGCCCAAAACCTTGTTGGACAAGGCCAATTGCAAAAGTGTCATATGTAAGTTATAACCCTCTGTGGATTCCAAGTGTAAAATTGTTGCCCAAGGCTATTTAACCCTTGCAGAACTACAGCTACTTATTCAAATACAGAAAATGTGGTCCCTTGACCCACTTTACCACACTATTTTATGCCCAAAAGTTTGTTGGGCAAGGCCAATTGCATGTGGGTTATATGTAAGTGACCCCCCTTTGTGGATGTCAGCTGTCAAAGTTGCTGCCTAAGGCTGTTTAACCATTGTACAACTACAACTACTTATTCCAATATAGAAAATCTGGTTCCTATGCCCTCTTTAACACCTATTTCATGCCCAAAACCTTGTTGGACAAGGCCAGTTGCAAAATTGTCATATGTAAGTTATAACCCTCTGTGGATTCCAAGTGTAAAATTTGTTGCCCAAGGCTATTTAACCCTTGTACAACTAAAGTTACTTATTCAAGTATAATAAATCTGGTCCCTGTGCCCACTTTAACACCTATTTCAAGCAGAAAACCTTGTTGGGCAAGACCAATTGTGTGTGGGTTATGTGTAATTTAACCCTCTCTGTAGATTCCAATTGTCAAATTTATTGCCCACGGCTATTTAACCCTTGCACAACTACAGCTACTTATTCAAATATAGAAAATCTGGTCTTTGTGCCAACTTTACCACTCTATTTCATGCCCAAACCTTGTTAGGCAAGGCAATGTTTGTGTGGGTTATATGTAGTTGAAGCCTCTCTGTAGATTCCAGTTAGTTAAATTTATTGCCCACGGCTATTTAACCCTTGTAGAACTAAAGTTACTTATTCAAGTATAGAAAATCTGGTCCCTGTGCCCTCTTTACCACCTATTTCAAGCAGAAAACCTTGTTGTGCAAGGCCAATTGTGTTTGGGTTATATGTAATTGAACCCTCTCTGTAGATTCCAAGTGTCAAATTTATTTCCCACGGCTGTTTAACCCTTGCACAACTACAGCTACTTATTCAACTATAGAAAATCTGGTCCCTATGCCCAATTTAACACCTATTTCATGCCCAAAACCTTGTTGGGGAAGGCCAATTGCAAAAGTGTCATATGTAAGTTATACTCCTCTGTCGATTCCAAGTGTAAAATTTGTTGCCCAAGGCTATTTAACCCTTGCACAACTACAGCTACTTATTAAAATATAGAAAATCTGGTCCTTGTGACCACTTTACCACCCTATTTCATGCCCAAAACCTTGTTGGGCAAGGCCAATTGCATGTGGGTTATATGTAAGTGATCCCCCTTTGTGGATCTAAGGTGTCAAAGTTGTTGCCTAAGGCTCTTTTATCCTTGTACAATTGCAGCTACTTATTCAAATATAGAAAATCTGGTCCCTATGCCCACTTTAACACCTATTTCATGACCAAAACCTTGTTGGACAAGGCCAATTGCAAATTGGTCATATGTAAGTTATAATCCTCTTTGGATTCCAAGTGTAAAATTGTTGCCCAAGGCTATTTAACCCTTGCAGAACTACAGCTACTTATTCAAATACAGAAAATGTGGTCCCTGGACCCACTTTACCACACTGTTTCATGCCCAAAACCTTGTTGGGCATGGCCAATTGTGTGAGGGTTATATGTATGTGATCCCCCTTTGTGGATCTAAGGTGTCAAAGTTGTTGCCAAAGGCTATTTTATCCTTGTACAATTGCAGCTACTAATTCAAATTTAGAAAATCTGGTCCTTGTGACCACTTTACCACCCTATTTCATCCGCAAAACCTTGTTGGGCAAGGCCAATTGCAAATGGGTCATATGTAAGTTGCCCAAGGCTATTTAACCCTTGTAGAACTACAGCTACTTATTCAAGTATAGAAAATCTGGTCCCTGTGCCCACTTTACCACCTATTTCAAGCCGAAAACCTTGTTGTGCAAGGTCAATTGTGTGTGGGTTATATGTAATTTAACCCTCTCTGTAGATTCCAAGTGTCAAATTAATTGCCCACAGCTATTTAACCCTTGCACAACTACAGCTACTTATTCAAATATAGACAATCTGGTCCCTATGCCCACTTTAACACCTATTTCATGCCCAAAACCTTGTTGGGGAAGGCCAATTGCAAAAGTGTCATATGTAAGTTATCCTCCTCTGTCATTCCAAGTGTAAAATTTGTTGCCCAAGGATATTTAACCCTTGCACAACTACAGCTACTTATTCAAATATAGAAAATCTGGTCCTTGTGACCACTTTACCACCCTATTTCATGCCCAATACCTTTTTGGGAAAGGCCAATTGCAAATGGGTCATATGTACGTGGACCCTCTCTATGGATTACAAGTGTCAAAGTTGTTGCCCAAGGCTATTTAACCCTTGTAGAACTACAGCTACTTATTCAAGTATAGAAAATCTGGTCCCTGTGCCCACTTTACCACCTATTTCAAGCAGAAAACCTTGTTGTGCAAGGCCAATTGTGTGTGGGTTATATGTAATTGAACCCTCTCTGTAGATTCCAAGTGTCAAATTTATTTCCCACGGCTGTTTAACCCTTGCACAACTACAGCTACTTATTCAACTATAGAAAATCTGGTCCCTATGCCCAATTTAACACCTATTTCATGCCCAAAACCTTGTTGGGGAAGGCCAATTGCAAAAGTATCATATGTAAGTTATACTCCTCTGTCGATTCCAAGTGTAAAATTTGTTGCCCAAGGCTATTTAACCTTTGCACAACTAGAGCTACTTATTAAAATATAGAAAATCTGGTCCTTGTGACCACTTTACCACCCTATTTCATGCCCAAAACCTTGTTGGGCAAGGCCAATTGCATGTGGGTTATATGTAAGTGATCCCCCTTTGTGGATCTAAGGTGTCAAAGTTGTTGCCTAAGGCTCTTTTATCCTTGTACAATTGCAGCTACTTATTCAAATATAGAAAATCTGGTCCCTATGCCCACTTTAACACCTATTTCATGACCAAAACCTTGTTGGACAAGGCCAATTGCAAATTGGTCATATGTAAGTTATAATCCTCTTTGGATTCCAAGTGTAAAATTGTTGCCCAAGGCTATTTAACCCTTGCAGAACTACAGCTACTCTTTCAAATACAGAAAATGTGGTCCCTGGACCCACTTTACCACACTGTTTCATGCCCAAAACCTTGTTGGGCATGGCCAATTGTGTGAGGGTTATATGTATGTGATCCCCCTTTGTGGATCTAAGGTGTCAAAGTTGTTGCCAAAGGCTATTTTATCCTTGTACAATTGCAGCTACTAATTCAAATTTAGAAAATCTGGTCCTTGTGACCACTTTACCACCCTATTTCATCCGCAAAACCTTGTTGGGCAAGGCCAATTGCAAATGGGTCATATGTAAGTTGCCCAAGGCTATTTAACCCTTGTAGAACTACAGCTACTTATTCAAGTATAGAAAATCTGGTCCCTGTGCCCACTTTACCACCTATTTCAAGCCGAAAACCTTGTTGTGCAAGGTCAATTGTGTGTGGGTTATATGTAA
This sequence comes from Taudactylus pleione, assembly GCA_031769625.1. Classification (NCBI taxonomy): domain Eukaryota; kingdom Metazoa; phylum Chordata; class Amphibia; order Anura; family Myobatrachidae; genus Taudactylus; species Taudactylus pleione. The sequence goes on along the minus strand of JAUIMM010000137.1, from coordinate 9,559,869 downwards.
TTTAACCCTCTCTGTAGATTCCAAGTGTCAAATTAATTGCCCACAGCTATTTAACCCTTGCACAACTACAGCTACTTATTCAAATATAGACAATCTGGTCCCTATGCCCACTTTAACACCTATTTCATGCCCAAAACCTTGTTGGGGAAGGCCAATTGCAAAACGGTCATATGTAAGTTATAACCGTCTGTGGATTCCAAGTGTAAAATTTGTTGCCCAAGGCTATTTAACCCTTGCACAACTACAGATACTTATTCAAATATAGAAAATCTGGTCCTTGTGACCATTTTACCACCCTATTTCATGCACAAAACCTTGTTGCGCAAGGCCAATTGCAAATGCGTCATATGTAAGTGAACCCCCTCTATGGATAGCAAGTGTCAAAGTTGTTGCCCAAGGCTATTTAACCCTTGCACAACTAAAGTTACTTATTCAAGTATAATAAATCTGGTCCCTGTGCCCACTTTACCACCTATTTCAAGCAGAAAACCTTGTTGGGCAAGACCAATTGTGTATGGGTTATGTGTAATTTAACCCTCTCTGTAGATTCCAATTGTCAAATTTATTGCCCACGCCTATTTACCCCTTGCACAACTACAGCTACTTATTCAAATATAGAAAATCTGGTCTTTGTGCCCTCTTTACCACTCTATTTCATGCCCAAACCTTGTTAGGCAAGGCAATGTTTGTGTGGGTTATATGTAGTTGAACCCTCTCTGTAGATTCCAAGTGTTAAATTTATTGCCCACGGCTATTTAACCCTTGTAGAACTTCAGCTACTTATTCAAGTATAGAAAATCTGGTCCCTGTGCCCACTTTACCACCTATTTCAAGCAGAAAACCTTGTTGTGCAAGGCCAATTGTGTGTGGGTTATATGTAATTGAACCCTCTCTGTAGATTCCAAGTGTGAAATTTATTTCCCACGGCTATTTAACCCTTGCACAACTACAGCTACTTATTCAAATATAGAAAATCTGGTCCCTATGCCCACTTTAACACCTATTGCATGCCCAAAACCTTGTTGGGGAAGGCCAATTGCAAAAGTGTCATATGTAAGTTATCCTCCTCTGTCGATTCCAAGTGTAAAATTTGTTGCCCAAGGCTATTTAACCCTTGCACAACTAGAGCTACTTATTCAAATATAGAAAATCTGGTCCTTGTGCCACTTTACCACCCTATTTCATGCCCAAAACCTTGTTGGGAAAAGCCAATTGCAAATGGGTCATATGTAAGTGAAACCTCTCTATGGATTACAAGTGTCAAAGTTGTTGCCAAAGGCTATTTAACCCTTGTAGAACTACAGCTACTTATTCAAGTATAGAAAATATGGTCCCTGTGCCCACTTTACCACCTATTTCAAGCCGAAAACCTTGTTGTGCAAGGTCAATTGTGTGTGGGTTATATGTAATTGAACCCTCTCTGTAGTTTCCAAGTGTCAGATTTATTTCCCACGGCTATTTAACCCTTGCACAACTACAGCTACTTATTCAAATATAGAAAATCTGGTCCCTATGCCCACTTTAACACCTATTTCATGCCCAAAATCTTGTTGGGGAAGGCCAATTGCAAAAGTGTCATATGTAAGTTATCCTCCTCTGTCGATTCCAAGTGTAAAATTTGTTGCCCAAGGATATTTAACCCTTGCACAACTACAGCTACTTATTCAAATATAGAAAATCTGATCTTTGTGACCACTTTACCACCCTATTTCATGCCTAAAACCTTGTTGGGCAAGGCCAATTGCAAAAGGGTCATATGTAAGTGACCCCCCTCTATGGATTCCAAGTGTAAATTTGTTGCCCAATGCTATTTAACCCTTGCACAACTACAGCTACTTATTCAAATATAAAAAATCTGGTCCTTGTGCCCACTTTACCACAATATTTCATGCCCAAAAGCTTGTTGGGCAAGGCCAATTGCATGTGGGTTATATGTAAGTGACCCCCCCTTTGTGGATGTCAGCTGTCAAAGTTGCTGCCTAAGGCTGTTTAACCATTGTACAACTACAACTACTTATTCCAATATAGAAAATCTGGTTCCTATGCCCACTTTAACACCTATTTCATGCCCAAAACCTTGTTGGACAAGGCCAATTGCAAAAGTGTCATATGTAAGTTATAACCCTCTGTGGATTCCAAGTGTAAAATTGTTGCCCAAGGCTATTTAACCCTTGCAGAACTACAGCTACTTATTCAAATACAGAAAATGTGGTCCCTTGACCCACTTTACCACACTATTTTATACCCAAAAGTTTGTTGGGCAAGGCCAATTGCATGTGGGTTATATGTAAGTGACCCCCCTTTGTGGATGTCAGCTGTCAAAGTTGCTGCCTAAGGCTGTTTAACCATTGTACAACTACAACTACTTATTCCAATATAGAAAATCTGGTTCCTATGCCCTCTTTAACACCTATTTCATGCCCAAAACCTTGTTGGACAAGGCCAGTTGCAAAATTGTCATATGTAAGTTATAACCCTCTGTGGATTCCAAGTGTAAAATTTGTTGCCCAAGGCTATTTAACCCTTGTACAACTAAAGTTACTTATTCAAGTATAATAAATCTGGTCCCTGTGCCCAATTTAACACCTATTTCAAGCAGAAAACCTTGTTGGGCAAGACCAATTGTGTGTGGGTTATGTGTAATTTAACCCTCTCTGTAGATTCCAATTGTCAAATTTATTGCCCACGGCTATTTAACCCTTGCACAACTACAGCTACTTATTCAAATATAGAAAATCTGGTCTTTGTGCCAACTTTACCACTCTATTTCATGCCCAAACCTTGTTAGGCAAGGCAATGTTTGTGTGGGTTATATGTAGTTGAAGCCTCTCTGTAGATTCCAGTTAGTTAAATTTATTGCCCACGGCTATTTAACCCTTGTAGAACTACAGCTTCTTATTCAAGTATAGAAAATCTGGTCCCTGTGCCCTCTTTACCACCTATTTCAAGCAGAAAACCTTGTTGTGCAAGGCCAATTGTGTTTGGGTTATATGTAATTGAACCCTCTCTGTAGATTCCAAGTGTCAAATTTATTTCCCACGGCTATTTAACCCTTGCACAACTACAGCTTCTTATTCAAATATAGAAAATCTGGTCCCTATGCCCACTTTAACACCTATTGCATGCCCAAAACCTTGTTGGGGAAGGCCAATTGCAAAAGTGTCATATGTAAGTTATCCTCCTCTGTCGATTCCAAGTGTAAAATTTGTTGCCCAAGGCTATTTAACCCTTGCACAACTACAGCTACTTATTCAAATATATAAAATCTGGTCCTTGTGACCACATTACCACCCTATTTCATGCCCAAAACCTTTTTGGGAAAGGCCAATTGCAAATGGGTCATATGTAAGTGGACCCTCTCTATGGATTACAAGTGTCAAAGTTGTTGCCCAAGGCTATTTAACCCTTGTAGAACTACAGCTACTTATTAAAGTATAGAAAATCTGGTCCCTGTGCCCACTTTACCACCTATTTCAAGCAGAAAACCTTGTTGTGCAAGGCCAATTGTGTGTGGGTTATATGTAATTGAACCCTCTCTGTAGATTCCAAGTGTCAAATTTATTTCCCACGGCTGTTTAACCCTTGCACAACTACAGCTACTTATTCAACTATAGAAAATCTGGTCCCTATGCCCAATTTAACACCTATTTCATGCCCAAAACCTTGTTGGGGAAGGCCAATTGCAAAAGTGTCATATGTAAGTTATACTCCTCTGTCGATTCCAAGTGTAAAATTTGTTGCCCAAGGCTATTTAACCCTTGCACAACTACAGCTACTTATTAAAATATAGAAAATCTGGTCCTTGTGACCACTTTACCACCCTATTTCATGCCCAAAACCTTGTTGGGCAAGGCCAATTGCATGTGGGTTATATGTAAGTGATCCCCCTTTGTGGATCTAAGGTGTCAAAGTTGTTGCCTAAGGCTCTTTTATCCTTGTACAATTGCAGCTACTTATTCAAATATAGAAAATCTGGTCCCTATGCCCACTTTAACACCTATTTCATGACCAAAACCTTGTTGGACAAGGCCAATTGCAAATTGGTCATATGTAAGTTATAATCCTCTTTGGATTCCAAGTGTAAAATTGTTGCCCAAGGCTATTTAACCCTTGCAGAACTACAGCTACTTATTCAAATACAGAAAATGTGGTCCCTGGACCCACTTTACCACACTGTTTCATGCCCAAAACCTTGTTGGGCATGGCCAATTGTGTGAGGGTTATATGTATGTGATCCCCCTTTGTGGATCTAAGGTGTCAAAGTTGTTGCCAAAGGCTATTTTATCCTTGTACAATTGCAGCTACTAATTCAAATTTAGAAAATCTGGTCCTTGTGACCACTTTACCACCCTATTTCATCTGCAAAACCTTGTTGGGCAAGGCCAATTGCAAATGGGTCATATGTAAGTTGCCCAAGGCTATTTAACCCTTGTAGAACTACAGCTACTTATTCAAGTATAGAAAATCTGGTCCCTGTGCCCACTTTACCACCTATTTCAAGCCGAAAACCTTGTTGTGCAAGGTCAATTGTGTGTGGGTTATATGTAATTTAACCCTCTCTGTAGATTCCAAGTGTCAAATTAATTGCCCACAGCTATTTAACCCTTGCACAACTACAGCTACTTATTCAAATATAGACAATCTGGTCCCTATGCCCACTTTAACACCTATTTCATGCCCAAAACCTTGTTGGGGAAGGCCAATTGCAAAAGTGTCATATGTAAGTTATCCTCCTCTGTCATTCCAAGTGTAAAATTTGTTGCCCAAGGATATTTAACCCTTGCACAACTACAGCTACTTATTCAAATATAGAAAATCTGGTCCTTGTGACCACTTTACCACCCTATTTCATGCCCAAAACCTTGTTGGGCAAGGCCAATTGCAAAAGGGTCATATGTAAGTGACCCCCCTCTGTGGATTCCAAGTGTAAATTTGTTGCCCAATGCTATTTAACCCTTGCACAACTACAGCTACTTATTCAAATATAAAAAATCTGGTCCTTGTGCCCACTTTACCACACTATTTCATGCCCAAAACCTTGTTGGACAAGGCCAATTGCAAAATGGTCATATGTAACTTAGAACCCTCTGTGGATTCCAAGGGTAAAATTGTTGCCCAAGGCTATTTAACCCTTGCAGAACTACAGCTACTTATTCAAATACAGAAAATCTGGTCCCTGGACCCACTTTACCACACTATTTTATGCCCAAAAGTTTGTTGGGCAAGGCCAATTGTTTGAGGGTTATATGTATGTGACCCCCCTTTGTGGATGTTAGGTGTCAAAGTTGTTGCCTAAGGCTACTTTATCCTTGTACAATTGCAGCTACTTATTCAAATATAGAAAATCTGGTCCCTGTGCCCACATTACCACAATATTTCATGCCGAAAAGCTTGAGTGGCAGGGCCAATTGCATGTGGGTTATATGTAAGTGTCCCCCCTTTGTGGATGTCAGCTGTCAAAGTTGTTGCCTAAGGCTGTTTAACCCTTGTACAACTACAACTACTTATTCCAATATAGAAAATCTGGTCCCTATGCCCACTTTAACACATATTTCATGCCCAAAACCTTGTTGGGCAAGACCAATTGCAAAACGGTCATATGTAAGTTATAACCGTCTGTGGATTCCAAGTGTAAAATTTGTTGCCCAAGGCTATTTAACCCTTGCACAACTACAGATACTTATTCAAATATAGAAAATCTGGTCCTTGTGACCACTTTACCACCCTATTTCATGCCCAAAACCTTGTTGCGCAAGGCCAATTGCAAATGCGTCATATGTTAGTGAACATCCTCTATGGATAGCAAGTGTCAAAGTTGTTGCCCAAGGCTATTTAACCCTTGTACAACTAAAGTTACTTATTCAAGTATAATAAATCTGGTCCCTGTGCCCACTTTACCAATTATTTCAAGCAGAAAATCTTGTTGGGCAAGACCAATTGTGTGTGGGTTATGTGTAATTTAACCCTCTCTGTAGATTCCAATTGTCAAATTTATTGCCCACGGCTATTTAACCCTTGCACAACTACAGCTACTTATTCAAATATAGAAAATCTGGTCTTTGTGCCCACTTTACCACTCTATTTCATGCCCAAACCTTATTAGGCAAGGCAATGTTTGTATGGGTTATATGTAGTTGAACCCTCTCTGTAGATTCCAAGTGTTAAATTTATTGCCCACGGCTATTTAACCCTTGTAGAACTACAGCTACTTATTCAAGTATAGAAAATGTGGTCCCTGTGCCCACTTTACCACCTATTTCAAGCAGAAAACCTTGTTGTGCAAGGCCAATTGTGTGTGGGTTATATGTAATTGAACCCTCTCTGTAGATTCCAAGTGTCAAATTTATTTCCCACAGCTATTTAACCCTTGCACAACTACAGCTACTTATTCAAATATAGAAAATCTGGTCCCTATGCCCACTTTAACACCTATTGCATGCCCAAAACCTTGTTGGGGAAGGCCAATTGCAAAAGTGTCATATGTAAGTTATCCTCCTCTGTCGATTCCAAGTGTAAAATTTGTTGCCCAAGGATATTTAACCCTTGCACAACTACAGCTACTCATTCAAATATAGAAAATCTGGTCCTTGTGACCACTTTACCACCCTATTTCATGCCCAAAACCTTGTTGGGCAAGGCCAATTGCAAATGGGTCATATGTAAGTGACCCCCCTCTGTGGATTCCAAGTGTAAATTTGTTGCCCAATGCTATTTAACCCTTGCACAACTACAGCTACTTATTCAAATATAAAAAATCTGGTCCTTGTGCCCACTTTACCACACTATTTCATGCCCAAAAGCTTGTTGGGCAAGGCCAATTGCATGTGGGTTATATGTAAGTAACCCCCCCCTTTGTGGATGTCAGCTGTCAAAGTTGTTGCCTAAGGCTGTTTAACCCTTGCACAACTACAGCTACTTATTCAAATATTGAAAATCTGGTCCGTATGCCCACTTTACCATCTAGTTCATGCCCAAAGCTTTGGGCTAACCAAAATACAATTGAGATTTGTGTAATAAATACCATATTTTGTATATACAATGTAAGCTTAGTGATTCTATTTGATATCAATGTTTTAATATAACATGTTCTGAATAAGAAGCTGGAAAATGAATAAGAAATGAATAAGAAGCTAACTTCAGCCTCGTTGATACATTGGGGATTAGGTGAAAGCCGGACCGGATGAGATTCCGGACTGCTGGACTGGACCAGCTCCCTGCAGCAACCTCTACCACTGAGGAGCTATCAGCTATGTAATACGCGTCCCTGACTCCCCGTGTGTCAGAGCCATCTCTTTCATTGGGCTTGTTGGGCAGTTGCCCAAGGGCCTGAAGCTTGTTGGGGCCCCTGCAGCCGCAGCCAGTTGGTTAATTTGTGATATTTTTATAAGCCGGCCGATGGTGCACTGTATTGTGATCTAACCTTCCCCACTCCACCCCCGTCCCCACGTTGACGAGTACTCACCTCGGTCCCAGTTTCACTTCATCTGCCGGCTTGAGACCAGTCAGAAAGAGTCTCTTTGCATGTGTGGGAGGTCTAATGGGCGTGCAGGAGGGTTTCATTTTATTGACCATTTACATTTTTTTTCCTGTGAATGGATGGGTAGGGGGCCCCAGTGCATTGCTTTGCCCAGGGCCCACACTGCTGTTAAAACAACCCTGACATGTGTCAGTGACAGGCTGTCATTACAGTGGCTGCCTGCTGGACCAGATGCCAGAACGGCAGATTGGAACAGCTTCCTGCAGCGATCTCTGCTGCTAAGGAGTTGTGTAATGCACTGCCCGGCTGGAGTTTGTGTTAGTGACAGGCTGTCACCGGGGGGGGGGAAAGGAGAGATTACAGCCGGCTCCCTGCACAAAGCTGGGAGCTGGACTGACCGCGATTTAAGTGTATGCCCTGCACAGTAACACAGGACACTGTGCAGGGAGATGCTACAGCCTCCTTACCTGCTGCTTCTGCTCCCAGACAGAGGGAGCAGCACCGTGATGGCTCCTAGTGCTACATCTAATGTAATTAACACTAGCTGCATACAGGGAGGGGAGAGAGGGGGCAGATGTTTTGAATATAATATTTAAAATATTTCATAATAAATTACCACTTGCCCACTGTTAATGTTGGGATGGTAGGGGGTGTAACCCTAAACTGAGTGATTAGGAATAGCCGGACCAGCTTAGATAACCGTTCAGGGTGCTGGAACAGGGCACAGACCAACTCAGCCGTTCAGGGTGCGTGAACAACATGCAGTCTATCATAGCCAGACATTCCAGGTGTCGGAACGGGGCGCAGGTCACCTCAGCCAGCCATTCAGGGTGCCAGAATGGGCTGCAGACCACCATAGATAATGGGTGCCGGAATGGGGCACAGACCTCCTAAAATACCCATTCTGGGTGCCAGAATGGGGCACAGATTACCATAGCCCGACATTCAGAGTGCCGGAACAGGGCACTGACCACCTCAGCCAGCCATTTAGAGTTCCAGAACGGGCTGCCAGAATGGGCTGCTGAAAACCTTAGATAGCCATTCAGGGTGCCTGAACGGTGCTCTTCCCACCTTAGATAGTCGGTCTAGGGGCCGGCAGGTGGAGCAGACCATCTTAGTAATTCCTGGTGGCAGAATGGGGGCACAGACAGCCTTAGATAGCCACTCTGTGTGCCTGAACAGTTCTCTTTCCACCTTAGATAGCCGATCCGGTGGCCAGAACAGGGTGCACACCACCTTAGATAGTCATTCCAGGTGCTGGAATGGGGCTCAGACAGCCTTAGATAGCTGTTCTGGTGGATCAGGCCTCCTTAGATAGCTTTTCAGTCAGAGATATGTAAGTAGTGGGTGAGTAAATTTTACAGTAATCAAGGAGATAGATGATCAGGGCAAGGTTGAGGGTTTTAGCTGCTTCTAGAGTAAGAAGGTGCATGATCCTGGAAATATTGCAGAGAAAGAAATGACATGATTGGGAGAGTGTCACAAGTCCTATGTGGATAGAACAAAGAGTCTATGGACTTATGGTTGGTGTACCCCTTGTGGAATGGTGCAGCCACTGGGCCGTGTAAACACTAGCAGTTGATGCCGCTGGAGTGCGATCTGTACTGCCGGGATGACACAAGCGGCAGGACGCTGAAGTGCGGCTAATGTCGCCAGGTTGACACTAGTGGTAGATGTTCCTGGAGTGTGACCTGTACTGCCGAGTTGACACAAGCAGCAGGATGCTGGAGTGTGGCTAATGTCACTGGGTTGACACTAGTGGTAGATGTTGCTGGAGTGCGACTTATGCTGCCGAGTTGGCACAAGCGGCAGGATGCTGGAGTGCGGCTTATGTTTTTGGGTTGACACTAGCAGTAGATGTTGCTGGAGTGGGACCTGTGCCGCCGAGTTGACACAAGCAGCAGGATGCTGGAGTGCGGCTAATGTCTCCGTGTTGATACTAGCGGTAGATATTGCTGTGCTGGAGCACCAGGTTTCTTCGGAAACTTCTGGAAAAAAATTCTCATCAAGGCAGGAGCATTCAAAGATCTCACAGGAACCCAGGGCCGCTCTTCTGGTCCATACCCCTTCCAATGGATCAGGAACTGAAGACCTCCTCGTGAGACTCTGGAATCCAGGATTCTTTCAACCACAAATTCTTGATGTCCTTGGATAAGGACGGGAGAAGGTTTTACTGACCATCTAGAGCTGAACCTGAGGGATGAAGACACAGGCTAGAGTGATGAACAGTGAAATGTATTATTGATCCTGAGGCTAGTAAGTAATTTAAGATGGAAGGCCACGGGATTGACCAGGGAGATCATCCTAAAAGGCAGAATTAATCTGGAGCCAAGTTTCTGAGACCGCTGGCAGATGTTAATATTCTTGGAAGACAGCCAGAGTAGATCTCCCACCTTAAAGTTACATTGTCTCCGCTGTTTATCTGCCCAAGTCTTGGCGCGACAGGATGCCTTGACTGTAGCCTCAAAACTGATGATGTAATACAGGTAGAGACTACCTCAAAAGAGTTTACTCTAGGGTGCAGCCCTGAGTTGCAGAAGAAAGGTGAAACAGAGGATGACAAGTGGCAGGAATGGTTGAAAGTTAACTCCGCAATGGGGAGAAGAGACACCTAGTCATTCAGGTACTTGGAGACTTGGAGATGAAACATCGGAGGTACTGCTCAAGAGACTGGTTCACTCATTCCATCTGTCCATTTGGCTGTGGATGATGCCCAGAAGACAGGCTTATGTTGATACCCAAGGTAGAGCAAAAATTTCTCCAAAACCATGCCAAAAACTGAGTCCCTCGGTTGGACATGATGTCGACCAGCAAGCCATGGAGTCTGAAAATATGTAGAATAAACAGGGAAGATAATTCCTTAGCAGTTGGAAGTTTGGTGAGTGGAATGAAATTAACCATCTTACTAAAATAATCAACAATAGTCCAAATAACAGAACAATGGGAGGATGATGGAAGGTCCACAATAAAGTCCATGGCAATATGGGTTCAGGGCTTAGAAGGAGTAGGAAGAGGAAGCAGGAGACCAGGAGGAGTGGTATAAGGAGACTTGTTTCGAGCACAGGTGTCACAGGCTAACACAAACTCATGAACATCTTGACTCGTGGACTGCCAAAAAAGTGATCAGGACAGTAACTCGGTTGTTTTAGCAATGCCCAGATGCCCAACCAGTTTGGAAGAATGAAAGTCCAACAAAACCACCCTCTGAAATCTCTCCGGGACAAACAAAACCCCTTGTGGCTTCTCCGCTGGAGCTTCGGACTGACAGGCACAAATGAGATCCGCAAGACTTCTAGTCACAGCAAAATGGATGCTGGAAGCGGGAACAATAGCTTCATCCAAAACAGTGAGCAGTTGAATAGGCTAAAAACTACGGGATAATGCATGGCTTTTAGGTTCTTGGAACCAGGCTGGAACAAAATGATGTAGTTGAAGCGAGTGAAGAGCAATGCCCACCGAGCCTGTCTAGCATTCAACCTCTTGGTGGTCTCGATATAAGACAAGTTCTTATGTTCGGTGAGCACCGTGATAACATGATTTGCTACTTCCAGCCAGTGTCTCCAATCCTCAAACGCCCATTTGATGGCCAAAAGCTCACGATGTCCCACATCATAATTCCTCATGGCAGAGATGAACTTGCTGGAGAAAAAAGAGCAGGGATGCAATTTACCACTCTCAGGATCTTTCTGTGACAGGATAGCACCCACACCGATCTCGGAAGCATCCACCTCTACAATAAATGGGAGATCCGGATTGGGATGATGAACAGGAGTAGAAGTAAAGGCGGACTTCAAGGAATTGAAAGCTTAAAGAGCTTTGGAGGCCCAGTTTGCAACATCAGCTCTTTCTTGGTAAGTGCTACAATAGGAGCGACAATGGACGAGAAGGATCTTATAAATCTTCTGTAAGAATTGGCAAAGCCAAGGAAGCATTGTACAGCTTTCAAATTGGTTGGTTGAACCCAATCCAAGATGGCCTTGACTTTGCCTGGATCCATTGAGAACCCCTGGGATGAGATAATGTATCTAAGGAATGATACCTCTTGGATCTCAAATTCACATTTCTCTGGTCTTGCGTATAAATAGACAGACCAAATGGCATCATTAGATATTTGTAATGGCCAGAATGGGTTTTAAAGGCCGTCTTCCACTCATCTCCTTTCCTGATATGAACAAGGTTATACGCTCCTCTGAGATCAATTTTGGTGAAGATGGAGGCCCCCTGGAGCGGGTCAAATAGTACAGAAATAAGAGGCAGTGGATAGGAATTCTTCATGGTGATGTTATTCAAACCCCCGGAAATCTATGCACGGTCGGTGGGAGCCATCCTTTTTCTGCACAAAAAGAAGCCCGTTCCGACCAGAGATTTGGAGGGCCAAATGAAGCCTTTTTCTAAAGCATCCAGAATATACTCTTGCATCGCTTTGCTCTCTGGAAGAGACAGAGCATACAATCTACCCTCAGGAAGCCTTGCTCCAGGAAGCAAGTCAATTGCACAATCATAGGAGTGATGAGGTGGTAGAGTATCTGCTCTTTTTTTGGAAAAGACTTCTGCCAAATCTCGATAGGGAGCCAGAATCTGGACGGCAGCAATCAGACGGACCAGAAGAGTGATGCAGGTAGAAGAGCAGGTGCTTCCCCATTGAAGAATCTCTCCAGTGTGCCAATGGATGACGGGGTTGTGTTTCTTGAACCATGGTAGGCCTAAGACCAATGGCGTAAGTGGACACTGGAGCTACAGGAACATAATTTCCTCAACGTGCAAGGCTCCTATGGATAATCGGATGGAAGGCATTTGAGAGACAATAGCAACCCTGGATAGTTCTTCACCACTGAGACCAACAACTGAGAGAGGTTGTGTTAAAGGCTCTGATGCCAATCCCAAGGTGTTAAAGAAGAAGATGTCCACCATAAAATTTCCCGCTGCAACACAATCCCAGAACGCAGAGACAGGAACTCAATGATCTTTCACCTGAATTATTGTGGTGATTATGACTGAATTAGTGGGAGAGTCAGATGCAAGGCCTAGATGTAACCCTCCCAATACACCTAGACCTTGCTTTTTCACGATTTGACTGGACAAATAGAGGTGGTATGTCCTTTTCCTCCACAGTAAAAGGCAGAGACCTTGGGAACGTTTTCTGAATTTCTCTTCAGCAGAGAGGTGGAATGCCCCCAATTGCATGGGTTCATCTGGCTTTGCAGGAGTTACCCACACTGGTGACCGAGGAACGGAGGTAGGAAGCTCCTTTCCATCCTTCGTTCACAAAGACGGTGGTCTATTTGGCTAGATGCATAAGGTCATCCAGAGTTTCTGGAAGTGAGTGCTGAACAAGAATGTCCTTTATGGAATCCAAAAGACCCAACTGGAATTAACTCCGTAGTGCCAGATCATTCCACCCAGAGTCAGCCGACCACTTACGAAATTCGGTACAGTAGTCTTCTGAAGCTCTTTGTCCCTGTGTCAAGGACCAAAAGTTAGACTCAGCCAATGCTGCCTTATCATGACCATCATAGAGTAGACCCAAGGTGGAGAAGAAGGCATCTACTGTCTGAAAAGTGTTGTGCATTGGAGGGAGACTAAAGGCCCAGGTCTGGGGATCAGGGGAAGCAGGGAGATTATTATGCCAACTCGTTGTATTTTTGAACCAGGCGACCTAGGTCATAGTCTAAAATATAACCAGCAGCTTTCCCTAAAGTTTAGGAAATTGTTACGTCTGCCAGAGAATTGGTCAGAGGACCAGCTTGAGCAGGAGCAGCTGGAGCAGGGGCTGCTCGTGATTCTTTGATCTGGAGGAAAGTTCCTTGACTTTCTGGGTCAAGACCTAGATTTGAGCTGCAGGAATTTGAGCTGGGTCCTGGCCTGGTTCCATGACCACAATCCTGTGACTCCGAAATTACCCTATATTTTTTATGGCAGTTATAATGTCACAAGACCTATGTAGATAGAACAAAGAGTCTATGGACTTATGGTTGGGGTACCCCTTGTGGAACGGTGCAGTCAATGGGCCGTGTAGCAGCATTGAGGGCTGGTAGAAGATGCAGCCACTGGGCTGAATAGCAGCCTTGAGCGCTGGTAGCAGATGCAGATACTTGATAATGTAGCAGCCTTGAGGCCGGTAGAAAATGCAACCACTGGGCTGAGTAGCAGCCTTGAGGGCTGGTAGCAGATGCAGATACTGGATAATGTAGCAGCCTTGAGGGCTGGTAGAAGTTGCTGGAGTGCAACCCGTGTCGCCAAGTTGACACAAGCAGCAGGACACTGGAGTGTGGCTAATGTCGCCGTGTTGGAACTAGTGGTAGATGTTGCTGGAGTGCGACCTGTGCCACCGAGTTGACACAAGCAGCAGGACACTGGAGTGTGGCTAATGTCGCTGTGTTGGAACTAGTGGTAGATGTCGCTGGAGTGCGACCTGTGCTGCTGAGTTGACACAAGTGGCAGGACGCTGGAGTATAGCTAGTGCCGCCGAGATGACACAAGCAGGTTGGATGCTGGAGACAGATAGGCAGATACTGGACACTCAACCAACATGATGCAGGAACTGGAAACATGTGAAACGTTATCACCGGCACCTGGGCAATACTCCAACAGGACAGAAAAGGAGGAAGCACCAATGCCGCTCCAGCAGGGATGACGTACCACCTAAGGGGAAGATTTCATGAACTGACAGTGTGGCATCTCTGTCTCCCAGCAACGGGCCTGATAGAACCACCGTCCAGCAGAACGCGGCTGTGGCTAGTGACAGAGAGGGAGTGACTACATGGAGCGGAGAAGGAGAAGGTGGAAGCAAGTATGACAACTATACATCAGACTTGGGTAACTAAGGAAAGGAAGATATTGTTAATGGAAATGGAAGGGTGGAGGGATACAATAACAAGTTTCAAAGAGGATGAATTATAAAAGTGGTGCAACATCCAAGAGGAATGATTGGCACGGGAGAGGATAGGAGGGGAGCAGTCAGGGGAAGAAATTCTACTGGCATATAGATGAATTTGCATGCTGAAGGATCTGGTGCCCACCAAGGGAAGAGGTGTAGAGATATAAGAAGGGGCCAAGGACAGAGCCTTGAGGGCCATTAATAGTTAAGTAGAAAGGATGGGGTGTGGAGTGAGGTGTGGAGACAGATGAATAGTGCTTAGACAGGCAGAAAGAGAGCCATGTCACAGAAGCCTACATAATGGGGGATTTAATGGAGGAGGGGGTAGACAACTGTTGAGCCCCCATTAGGTCAAGAAGGATCAGCAGAGAGAAGTGACCCTTGGATTTAACAGGCTATTAATATTCACTTTGGTTAGGGTAGTTTTGGTAGAATGGAGAGGTCTAAGACCAGATTGTAGAGGATCAAGGAGAGCTTGGGTCTAGATGAATTAGGGGAGTCTGTTGTAAACAACCTGCTGAAGAAGTTTTGAGGTCTAGGGATGAAGAGAGATGGGGAGGTAGTTGGAGAGGGAATACGTTAGGGGTTGGTTTATTAAGAATGGGGCAGACCATAGGACATCAGAATAAAGAGGGGAAGGTACCTGAGGAGAGGGATATGTTGAGTAGGTTGGCATGTGGGAGCAGGAGTCAAGTTGAGGGGGAAGGTGGAGTAAGAAGAGGTAAAGAGAAGGTTATATGGACTTTAACACATGACAGGGGGAAAGTTGGCAGCCGAGTATGTGTGTGTGTGTTGGGGGGGGGGGGGATGAAAGTAGGAGTATGCAAGGAGGAGATATCAGATCTAATTCATTTTTGAGGAAAAGTGGGTGGAATAATTAAGCCCAGAGAGGGATAAGAGCAGAGTAGATGGGAAAGGGAGAGAAGGGAGTTACATGTGGTGAAGAGATGCCATGAGTTGGATTATTGGGAGGAGATGAGAGTTTTAAACTTAGACTGCTTAGCACATTAATGTGCAGAGCTATAGGAGGAAAACATGAATATAAAGTGGAGGAAGTCAGCACTAGAGCGCAAATTCCTTCACAGGAGCACAGCAGAAAGTGAGTATTTTTAGAGAAAGATGGTCAGAGCGAGTGATGAAGGCTGAGGTGAGGATCATCATGCATTAATAGTGACAGCTGGTGCTGTAGAGTCAAGGACAGAGGAAAGGGCTTGGCCATAGTGGGTAGACATCTTGGTCTGACAGAAGAGAGTGGAAATTGTGCAGAGAAGAGAGACTAATGCTGGGTACACATTAGACAATCATAGATCGTGGCCGACGGGATAACCAGTATGTTGCCCGTACACACAAAATTATATGTTGTGCAACCGTGCATTATATCGTTCAGTGGCTGAGGCCCTGATTCAGAGCCGGACGCTCTGACAGAGCGCTCGCTCTGAATCATGGCCGTCCCTCCTCCTTTTTGGAGTGGCTTCCTGGCCGCTCGCATAACTGTGCTGTCAATCACCATCGACAGCACGCCCCCTTTGGTGCGAGACCCATAACGACGGCTTGGCCGTCGTTATTTAGGTCTCGCGCATGCGCACGACGGAGCCGCCTCTTGGGCAACATCGACCCGCTTGCGAGCGCCCAGCACTCGCGAGCGGGTCTGAATCAGGCCCTGAGTCCCTTTAGGCATATGTTAAAATGCCGTTATGTATTGTATTTACCTTTTATGGGTCTTTTTTTAGTCCACTAAGTTTTAGCAAAAGTATTGTTCTTTGCAATGTCTGTTTTCCTTTAGTTGGAAAATAATTAGTGCAGCTCTCACATATAGGAGCAGCCACTTGAAGTTTGAAACTCAGTATAAAGTTATGATATATGGTTCATGCAAATATAGATCTGCAATATTCCTCTCCAAAATAAACTAATACACTTCCTTTGACAGCACATGTATAAGCCAGCACCATGAGCTAGGAGCAGTGTTGTAATTATCATGGGTTCCAATATCCTCTGGTAATTTAGATGCAGCTATAGACTTATATTGCAACTCATTAACACCAAAAGTACATATTTAATCAGCAACTATTGTTTCATTACTGTGTAATCACTACTATTCCCTGGTAGTGCTAAATAAATATATTACATGATCCAATATCCGTACAGCTTGACGAATGAAACATGCTTCACTCCCCCAAATTTCTCCTATAACTGTGCCCAGGGTCATTTCCCCCATTATACCCAAATGCCTCCATGCTCTCCTCACTTGTGCTGCAGCTAAGGCCTCGGTGAGCACAGTGTAAGTAGATCACTCACTAGTGGTAGGGCGCCACAGCCACTGCCAACCTGCCCCCAGCAGTACTTCCAGCAGCTGCCTTAAGGCTGGTCCGGCCATTTACTAAAGCCCACCAGAGCATTCATCAGATAGGATAGCCAATCAGCTGTACGACAAGGTTCTATGCTGCCTTCCCACTACAGCTCTCTACCCCTGGTCACTGGATGCTACAGCTGCTGTATCCTCACTGCCAGCAGCTTCCACCATTGCCACTGCTCAGCAGCAGCCCAGGAGATGTCTTTTTTCAGAGCTGCCAGCAAGGGTTCTGCTGTCCTGTATCCACTCCTGACACATATCAGGAACCATTGCTCCTACCAGCTTCCATGCTCCCTCTCCGAATCTACCCCCCTGGGCCCAGGAGCCTATCTACCGCTCAGCTGCTACCTGGGACACAGGGGGGTTGAGCACTCCAGCCCACTCAGTCTGCTGGCAGCTTCTCTTATCTCTCTCTGGGCTCTATTTATCAACATTATTTTTACTAAAATAATGTGAAAAAAGGTGTTTTCACACCCTTTTCACATTATTTTAGTATCACCTACAGTTATTACAGGGCAATTGGAGTAGAATTCGTAAAATTCTACTCCAACCCCTAAGTATCACTTATTTTTAGTAAAGAGCTCACATTTCCCATAACTGTAATGGGAAATGTGATCTGACCATAGTTACTAAAAATAAATGTGAAAAAAATACCGGGGAAAGCCCTGTGATAATAACGCCACCTGGAGGTGGCGTTATCCAGGGTCTCTCCCAGTTACCGGCCTCCTGCCCTGCTCTAACGGGGAGAGCAGAGCCAGGAGTCGGTCCCTGTAATCAGCTGTGTGGTCTAAACAGACCGCAAGCTGATTACTGTAAAAAAAAAGAGAAAAAAAATTGTAAAAAAAAAAAATTACTTACCTGACTCCATGGCCCGGTGATCGGGTCTCCGGTGATGAATCCCCTCCGGTCAGCTGGTCTCCCACAGTGCACTGCTGCCCGGTCATCAGGTGATCGGGCCCCAGTGCAGTATGGGAGATCACCTGACCGGAGGAATGGAGGACATCACCGGAGGCCCGGAGCATGCAGGTAAGTGTAAGTAAGGGAGAGGGGGGTCGTGGGGGGGAGGGGGGGGTCACGGGGATCCGCTATTGTGGGGGCGGGGCTTAGCATCGGGGGCGGGGCTTAGTGCCGGAGGGGGGGTAGCAGCGGTTACCAGTCGGCGCATGCGCGGGCACTTAATCACGGTATTTTTCGCGAAAATACCGTGATAAGGCTCCGAAGGGGATTAGCAGGGACAGAGCTTTATCGCAAGCTCTGTCCCTGCAAGGGATTTGTAGTAAATCCCTGTGATATTGCCTGAATTTGCAATGCGAATTCACTCGGTAATATCACACTACAATCTGCATTACCAATGCGGATTGTAGTAAATAGAGCCCTAAGTCCCTGCTCCTCATTTCCTGATAGGAACCAAACCACTCCCAGTTAAATCACTCTGCCCCTACTTCTAGTGTGTGTGTCTCCCTTACAATGAGACACATCCCCACCAAAGAAAGAAGTACAGTACCATATAAACTTCCATGTAAATACACAAAATAGATATACCTGTATACATAAATTATAGAAGGGCCATGTACATGAATACAATTAAATACAGTACATATACTCTACCTCACAAATTGAACATTTATAAATATTACAATAATTTATGAGTACAGTACTTATTTTAACCCTTATTTAGGGTTACACATACATAACCACGGGTACTGTGCTTTGTACAAATAACAAAGGGCCTGATTCAGAGATGTACGCTAACCCAATGGTTAGCGCACATCTCCCAAGGTAAGTGGTATGCAAATGCGTAGGACCCATTCTGAGGATGTGCGGAATGGGTCCTGTGATACCACATGGAGGTCCCCCACGCCTGCCTGATTGACAGGCAGCAGTGTTTAGGGGTGGGGACAGCCTGTGTTCCTGGACACGGGGGCGTATCTGGCAGTGCTGAGGCCAGGGTCTGCATCCATGGACAGACTTCCTGGCTTCGCAAGCAGCAAGGAGCTGGAAAGCCTGCATAAGCTGAGGCTTACACAGCCGGCCGATGCCGGTGAACATCGCGGGCTTCGGGCACGATGGTAGTCCCAGGCTATGTCCTAGGCCGCAGCACTGGGATCGCAGATGCTGACAGGAGGCGTCTCTTCTCTTCAGATGCTTCCTGCAGCATTAGCATTTTAGATGGACGGTATTGCACAGACACTTGTGTGCAGCTCTGCAATTCCGTCCACCTCTGAATCAGGCTCTCAATAAACAAATACAGCTTCACATATATTAAACCACTTTGTTTATGTGTAATAATAATTGCATTTGCTATACAGCATTTAAATATCTGAAACTTCTTTAATACAACAGAAACACATCCCTTTTTGTGGACCTGATTCAGAGGTGGACGGAATTGCAGAGCCACACACAAGCGCCTGTGCAATTCCGTCATCTAAAATTCTAATGCAGCAGGAGGTGTATGTAGGGGGTTGGGTACGGGATGCCGGTGCTCGTGATCCCGAAATTACGACACAGGCATTCTGACAGGGTTAGGATACTGACATGCAGTGGCATAACTAGGGTATTTGGAGCCCAGGCCAAATTTAAAAAGGGAGCCCCCCCACCTCTTTGTGCGTGCGCCTAAGGTGCGCGTGGTGAAAAATGGGCGTGGTCACTTAAAATTGGAGTGTGTCAACATGACACACACCCCTTTGTCATCACTCTGAACATTCCTTTCCATATGCACTTTAACCCCAGTAGTGCCCCTATACAGTACCCCCAGTATGCAATGTCCCCAGTTGTGGTCCCTCTTATGCAGGCCCATAGTAGTGTCCCTTATACAGTAGCCCCAGTAGTGGTCCCCCTTATGCAGACCCCCATTAGTTCCCCTTATACAGTACCCCCAGTATGCAATGCCCCCAGTAGTGGACCCCCTTATGCAGCCCCTCATTAGTTCCCCTTATTCAGTGCCCCCAGTAGTGGTCCCCCTATGAAGTGCCCTCAGTAGTGGTCCCCCTTATGCAGTGCCCCTTATATAGTGCTCCCAGTAGCAGTCCCCCCAATGCAGTGCCCCCAGTAGTGGTACCCCCTTATGCAGTGCCCTTTATATAGTGGCCCCAGTCATAGTCCCCCCTATGCAGTGCCCCCAGTAGTGGTCCCCCAGTGCAGTGCCCCTTGTGCCCCTAGTAGTAATCCCCTTATATAGTGCACCCAGCAGTAGTACCCCCAATGCCGTGCCCCCAGTAGTGGTTCCCCTTATGCAGGCCCCCAGTAGTGATCCCCCTATCCAGTGCCCTTATACAGTGCCCCCTGTAGTGGTCCTCCCTATTTAGTGCCCCCAGTAGTGGTCCCCTAGTAGTAAGCCCCTTATATAGTGTCCTCTGTAGACGTTTCCCTTGTGCCCCTAGTAGTAAGCCCCTTATATAGTGCCCCCAGTAGTAGTTTACCCCCCAGTAGTAGTCCCCAGTAGAGGTTCACCCACCTGATGCAGTGCCCCCAGTAGTAGCCCTCACCCCAGTTGTAGTCCCCAGTAGTGCCCCACATCCAGTAGAGGTTCCCCCCAGTAATGGTGCCCCCAGTAGTAGCCCCCCCGATGCAGTGCCCCCCCCATTTGTTGTGCAGACTCACAAGTTAAAAAAAAAATTCCCTTACCTGAATCCACGCTCTGGCCACTGCTCCCTCCGCCGCCTCATGTCAGTCCTCCCGGGCTGGCGCACTCTGCATTATGGGAGAGACATCATGATGTCATGACGTCTCTCCCATTACCCACTGCAGGAGCCGGAAGGCGGAGCTCATGAGTGAGCTCCAACCCAGCTCTTGCAGTGAGCGCTGCAGCAGTCCATGAGAGTCTGTCTGGCTCTCATTGGCTGCTGGTCAACACACACATTGCCACCGTGCAGCAGTGATGTGTGTGCAGCAGCAGCCAATGAGAGTCTGTCTGACTCTCATTGGCTGCTGGTTAACACACACAACGCTGCACAGCCTGAGCCCACCTCCCACCCTCCTCCTGGCACTATTGGGTAAGTGCTCAGGGGGAGGGAAGGGGCTCAGCTGTTTAGCACAGGACCGGCGCTGGGCGCAGGGAAGCCTAGCGCTGGTCCTCTGTAAATGTGTAGCGCTGACCGCACACACTGCGGTCGGTGCTACACTGTCTAACTAGGACGGGCTGAACCGTGGCTGGTGGCGCCCCTCACGCCGCCTGTCCTACGGTGCCCAGAGCGCGTGACCCGCTCACCCTGCCCTAGTTACGCCACTGTCCGTTGGTATCCCTAAACCTAATCCTTCCTTTCCACTGCCTAAACCTAACCCTCCCCCACGCAACCTAAACCTAACCCTCCCACCCTGCAGTCTAACCTGTTCCCCCGCAGCCTAACCCTAATTCTCCCCCTAGTGCCCAACCCTCCCACCAGTGGGGGGCTGGGCCGGGGGGCAAGGTGCCATGTGCCCCCCGGGCCGCAGCAGCATGCGGGCCGCGGGCCGGTGCAGTCTGTGTCACTGTGACACAGACTGCACCGCGTGTGTAGCGCTGACCGGACGGAGTTCGGTCAGCGCTACACAGCACAAGCACACAGCCGCCGGAGCCGGCAGCTGTGTGTTTGCTGTAATCAGCAGCCGCTGAGAGTCTGTCAGACTCTCATCGGCTGCCGCTGCTCCCACTGTGGGAGCCATCTTCCGGCTCCCGCAGTGGGTAATGGGAGAGCCGTCGTCATGATGACATCTCTCCCATAATGCAAAGCAGCCAGAGGAGCTGGTGGAAACGTCGGGACCAGGAGCGGGAGTTTCAGGTAAGTGTTTTTTTTTTTTTTATTAAGCCTCTCTCTCTCTACTGGGGGGGGGCTACTGGGGGCACTACCAGGGGGGGGATTACTATGGGGGCACTACCAAGGGGGGATTTCTATGGTGGCACTGCCAGGGGGGGATTACTACTGGGGGCACTACCAGGGGGGTGGATTACTACTGGGGGCACTACCAGGGGGGGGACTACTACTACTGGGGGCACTACAAGGGGGGGACTACTACTACTGGGGGCACTACAAGGGGGGGACTACTGCTACTGGGGGCACTACAAGGGGGGGACTACTACTACTGGGGGCACTACAAGGGGGGACTACTACTACTGGGGGAACTACAAGGGGGGACTACTACTACTACTGGGGGCACTACAAGGGGGGCTACTACTGGGGGCACTACAAGGGAAGGGGACTACTACTAGGGGCACTGCATAGGGGGGAGGGGACTACTACTAGGGGCACTGTGAGGGACCACTGCTGGGGGCTCTATATAAAGGGCAATACTGGTGGTACTGCATAGGGGGGAGACTACAACTGGGGCCACTATTTAAGGGACATTGCATAAGGGTTACCACTATTGGGGGCACTGCATGGGGGGGTGGACTGCTACTGGGGGCACTGCATAGGGGGTACCACTATAGGGGGCACTATATAAGGGGCTTACTACTGGGGGCACAAGGGGCACTGAACAGGGGGGACCACTACTGGGGGCACAAGGGGCACTGCATAGGGGGGATCACTACTGGGGGCACTACTGGAGGCCTGCATAAGGGTGTTATCTCCTGTGGCACACGGGGGCACTGCATATGGGCACTACGACAGGGGGCTGCCCCTAATCTTTATTTTTACCTTACATTAATCCCATATGGACCTGCCTCCTCCCTGAAACACTTGAGGGGGGGCGGTGCCGTAGCATGCACGTTCTTCAGGCACCCTGGCTACACGCTACTCCTCTGCCAGGACCGCCTGTATGCATTTGCCCCCCAGGCTAAAAGTTGCCAGCCAGCCCCTGCCTCCCACTAACCCCAATACAATTAGCACAGCCTGGCTGGGTCCTCCACCGACGCAGACCCTGGCCTCATCCCTTCAAGAAAACAGGGCCAACACGCCCCCATTTCCTGGAACACTGCCCAGAAAGGCCCACACTCTGCCTCCCAAACGCAGCAGCCTGTCAATCAGGCTGTGGTTGGGGGGTACTGTGAGCAGACTCGCAGATGGAGGGCTGCACATGCGCAATACATTTCCTGCACATGCGCAGTCCTCTAACAATCAGATGTGCGCTAACCATGACATACTCAGACGGAGGCACAGTCTGAGATGTGCGCTAACCATCGGGTTAGTGTACTTCTCTGAATCAGGCCCTATGTACACTAAGAAAACCCAAAAAATGTAATTGCTTAAATACTCTCTCAAAAGCATATTATGGGCCTAATTCAGCAAGAATCGCTATTGCGATTATGCATTAAGATGGCATTTGTTCCATACTGCGCATGCGTATGCATTGAAGTGCACGTGTGAAGGCTCCTCTGCGATCACACTGCAATTGCTGTGACCACGCAGACCCATCGTAGAGTGATTGAGATGATGTGACCATTTGGGGGTGTTGAAGGGGGCTTGTCAGGGAAAGGCAGGCGTGTCAGTGCGTTTGAACACTGTTACAGGGGCCTGCATAAATTAGCCACTGCTATGGAATATGCAGCTTGAGTTCTCACTGCATGCGATGAGATTAGGAAATTCTGAGTAAGATCGGACCTGTTGTATTTATGCTAGGGGTGAGCGGGTTCGGATTTCTGAAATCCGAACCCCCCCGAGCCCCCCCGATCCGAGTCCGATCCGAATCAGGCTCGACTTTTCCCGCCTGACTCGGATCTGAAATCGAGGCAAAACGTCATCATCCCGCCTTCCGAGTCTCGCGGGTTTTGGATCCTATATAAGGTACCCACGTCGGCGCCATTTTCTCACTCGGCTGTGGACAGTGAAGAGGGAGGGTGGGAGTTAGGGCTGTGTAGTGTAGTGTAGTGTAGTGCTGCTGTTGTCCACTACTTCAAAGTCCATAGGGGCTGGCTGTGTTGTGCTGTGCTGCTGTTGTTAATAGGGGCTGTGTCCACTACTTCAAAGTCCATAGGGGCTGGCTGGACTGTGTTGTGCAGTCAGTTCTCCATAGGGGCTGTGTCCACTCCAAAGTCCTGTGCAGTGTCCCAGTCCTAAAGGAGTGCTGCAGTGTTGTCCAGGGGGTGCTCTGTCCATCAGGGGTGCTCCCCCCAAGTGCTAAAAAAATAATATATTTTCTGTGTTTGTGAATTGTGTGCGCAGTAGCCGCACGTGCATCAACAAAGTAGTGCCAAGCGTGCGCCTGTGTCATAAGTAAAGGGCCGGCTGGCTTGACCGTTAAGGGTGCTGTAACCCCCGAAAGTACACTCCAGTCCAAACCAAAAAAAAAAATATTTTCTGTATTTGTGAATTGTGTGCGCAGTAGCCGCACGTGCATCAACAAAGTAGTGCCAAGCGTGCGCCTGTGTCATAAGTAAAGGGCCGGCTGGCTTGACCGTTAAGGGTGCTGTAACCCCCGAAAGTACACTCCAGTCCAAACCAAAAAAAAAATTATTTTCTGTGTTTGTGAATTGTGTGCGCAGTAGCCGCACGTGCATCAACAAAGTAGTGCCAAGCGTGCGCCTGTGTCATAAGTAAAGGGCCGGCTGGCTTGACCGTTAAGGGTGCTGTAACCCCCGAAAGTACACTCCAGTCCAAACCAAAAAAAAAATTATTTTCTGTGTTTGTGAATTGTGTGCGCAGTAGCTGCACGTGCATCAACAAAGTAGTGCCAAGCGTGCGCCTGTGTCATAAGTAAAGGGCCGGCTGGCTTGACCGTTAAGGGTGCTGTAACCCCCGAAAGTACACTCCAGTCCAAACCAAAAAAAAAATTATTTTCTGTGTTTGTGAATTGTGTGCGCAGTAGCCGCACGTGCATCAACAAAGTAGTGCCAAGCGTGCGCCTGTGTCATAAGTAAAGGGCCGGCTGGCTTGACCGTTAAGGGTGCTGTAACCCCCGAAAGTACACTCCAGTCCAAACCAAAAAAAAAATTATTTTCTGTGTTTGTGAATTGTGTGCGCAGTAGCCGCACGTGCATCAACAAAGTAGTGCCAAGCGTGCGCCTGTGTCATAAGTAAAGGGCCGGCTGGCTTGACCGTTAAGGGTGCTGTAACCCCCGAAAGTACACTCCAGTCCAAACCAAAAAAAAAATTATTTTCTGTGTTTGTGAATTGTGTGCGCAGTAGCCGCACGTGCATCAACAAAGTAGTGCCAAGCGTGCGCCTGTGTCATAAGTAAAGGGCCGGCTGGCTTGACCGTTAAGGGTGCTGTAACCCCCGAAAGTACACTCCAGTCCAAACCAAAAAAAAAATTATTTTCTGTGTTTGTGAATTGTGTGCGCAGTAGCCGCACGTGCATCAACAAAGTAGTGCCAAGCGTGCGCCTGTGTCATAAGTAAAGGGCCGGCTGGCTTGACCGTTAAGGGTGCTGTAACCCCCGAAAGTACACTCCAGTCCAAACCAAAAAAAAAATTATTTTCTGTGTTTGTGAATTGTGTGCGCAGTAGCCGCACGTGCATCAACAAAGTAGTGCCAAGCGTGCGCCTGTGTCATAAGTAAAGGGCCGGCTGGCTTGACCGTTAAAGGGTGCTGTAACCCCCGAAAGTACACTCCAGTCCAAACCAAAAAAAAATTATTTTCTGTGTTTGTGAATTGTGTGCGCAGTAGCCGCACGTGCATCAACAAAGTAGTGCCAAGCGTGCACCTGTGTCATAAGTAAAGGGCCGGCTGGCTTGACCGTTAAGGGTGCTGTAACCCCCGAAAGTACACTCCAGTCCAAACCAAAAAAAAAATTATTTTCTGTGTTTGTGAATTGTGTGCACTGTGGCTGCACGTGCATCAACAAAGGAGCAGCGCCAAGCGTGCGCCTGTGTCCCATAAGTAAAGAGCCGGCTGGCTCATTTCTTAAAGGGTGGTGTAACCCACAAAGTGCACTACTCTACAGCAAAAATAAAATAATATTTTCTGTGTTTGTGTGCGCTTTAGCCGCTCGTATATATATCAATATAACATAAATGGAGGACCAAACTTTCTCCGATAAAAATAAAATAGGGAAAGATCAAGAACCACTTCCTCCTAGTGCTGTTGCTGCTGCTGGGAGTTGTTCATCATCCCAGAGAGGAAGTAGGAACATCACTACTTTTACTAAACAATTGACCCTCCAACAGTCCCTAGCGATGAGGATGAAGTACGACAGCAGTCATCCTGAAGCAAAACGTATAACTGAGGCCTTGACTGCTATGTTGGTGTTAGACGTGCGTCCGGTATCCGACATTAGTGCAGTGGGATTTAGACAATTGATGGAGGTAGTGTGTCCTCGGTTCCAAATCCCATCTAGATTCCACCTGCATCCTCAAAGCAGCAGCGACAAGCGTGCGTCTGTCTGTTAAAGGGTGGTGACACCCTCAAAGTGTGCTACACAAACAATTAAAATATTGTTCTTTTTTTTTCTGTCTTTGTGAATTGTGTGGGCTGTAGCCGCACCTGCATCCTTAAAGCAGCAGCGACAAGCGTGCGTCTGTCTGTTAAAGGGTGGTGACACCCTCAAAGTGTGCTACACAAACAATTAAAATATTGTTCTTTTTTTTTCTGTCTTTGTGAATTGTGTGGGCTGTAGCCGCACCTGCATCCTTAAAGCAGCAGCGACAAGCGTGCATCTGTCTGTTAAAGGGTGGTGACACCCTCAAAGTGTGCTACACAAACAATTAAAATATTGTTCTTTTTTTTTTGGTCTTTGTGAAATGTGTGGGCTGTAGCCGCACCTGCATCCTTAAAGCAGCAGCGACAAGCGTGCGTCTGTCTGTTAAAGGGTGGTGACACCCTCAAAGTGTGCTACACAAACAATTAAAATATTGTTCTTTTTTTTTCTGTCTTTGTGAATTGTGTGGGCTGTAGCCGCACCTGCATCCTTAAAGCAGCAGCGACAAGCGTGCATCTGTCTGTTAAAGGGTGGTGACACCCTCAAAGTGTGCTACACAAACAATTAAAATATTGTTCTTTTTTTTTGGGTCTTTGTGAAATGTGTGGGCTGTAGCCGCACCTGCATCCTTAAAGCAGCAGCGACAAGCGTGCGTCTGTCTGTTAAAGGGTGGTGACACCCTCAAAGTGTTCTACACAAACAATTAAAATATTGTTCTTTTTTTTTCGGTCTTTGTGAAATGTGTGGGCTGTAGCCGCACCTGCATCCTTAAAGCAGCAGCGACAAGCGTGCGTCTGTCTGTTAAAGGGTGGTGTAACTCTCAAAGTGCTCCAAAAAATAAAAAACTATTTTTTTAATGTGTTTGTGACTTGTGTGCGATGTAGCCGCACCTGCATCCTTAAAGCAGCAGCGACAAGCATGCGTCTGTCTGTTAAAGGGTGGTGACACCCTCAAAGTGTGCTACACAAACAATAAAAATATTCTTCTTTTTTCTGTCTATGTGAATTGTGTGGGCTGTAGCCGCACCTGCATCCTTAAAGCAGCAGCGACAAGCGTGCGTCTGTCTGTTAAAGGGTGGTGACACCCTCAAAGTGTTCTACACAAACAATTAAAATATTGTTCTTTTTTTTTCGGTCTTTGTGAAATGTGTGGGCTGTAGCCGCACCTGCATCCTTAAAGCAGCAGCGACAAGCGTGCGTCTGTCTGTTAAAGGGTGGTGTAACTCTCAAAGTGTTCCAAAAAATAAAAAACTATTTTTTTAATGTGTTTGTGACTTGTGTGCGATGTAGCCACACTTGCATCCTCAAAGCAGCAGCGACAAGCGTGCGTCTGTCTGTTAAAGGGTGGTGACACCCTCAAAGTGTGCTACACAAACAATTAAAATATTGTTCTTTTTTTTTCTGTCTATGTGAATTGTGTGGGCTGTAGCCGCACCTGCATCCTTAAAGCAGCAGCGACAAGCGTGCGTCTGTCTGTTAAAGGGTGGTGACACCTCAAAGTGTTCTACACAAACAATTAAAATATTGTTCTTTTTTTTTTGGTCTTTGTGAAATGTGTGGGCTGTAGCCGCACCTGCATCCTTAAAGCAGCAGCGACAAGCGTGCGTCTGTCTGTTAAAGGGTGGTGACACCTCAAAGTGTTCTACACAAACAATTAAAATATTCTTCTTCTTTTTTCTGTCTTTGTGAATTGTGTGGGCTGTAGCCGCACTTGCATCCTCAAAGCAGCAGCGACAAGCGTGCGTCTGTCTGTTAAAGGGTGGTGTAACCCTCAAAGTGTGCTCCACAAACAATAAAAATATTCTTTTTTTTTTCTGTCTTTGTGAATTGTGTGGGCTGTAGCCGCACTTGAATCCTCAAAGCAGCAGCGACAAGCGTGCGTCTGTCTGTTAAAGGATTACATCGGTGACAGCATCCAAGTAGGCATGTCAGACAGTCCGTACCTGTACTGGCAGGAAAAAGAAGCAATTTGGAGGTCCCTGTACAAACTGGCTCTATTTTACCTGAGTTGCCCCCCCTCCAGTGTGTACTCCGAAAGAGTGTTTAGTGCAGCCGGGAACCTTGTCAGCGAAAGGCGTAGGAGGTTGCTTCCACAAAATGTGGAGAAGATGATGTTCATAAAATGAATTATCAACTCTTCCAGGGAGACCAGCCTCCAGAACGTACAGAGGGACCTGTGGTTCCAGCAGGGATGAATTAATACTCTGTGAGGATGAGGATGTACACACTGAAGAGGGTGAGGAATCGGTGGATGAGGAGGATGAGGATGACATCTTGCCTCCGTAGAGCCAGTTTGTGCAGGGACAGATAAATTGCCAGCTTGTTTTGTGGGGGCCCAAACGAACCAATCATTTCAGCCACAGTTGTGTGGCAGACCCTGGCGCTGAAATGATTGGTTTGTTAAAGTGTGCATGTCCTGTTTATACAACATAAGGGTGGGTGGGAGGGCCCAAGGACAATTCCATCTTGCACCTCTTTTTTTTCTTTGCATTATGTACAGTTTGGGGCCTAGTTTTTCAATGCCATCCTGTCTGCCACTGCAGTTTCACGCCTAGATGGGTCACGTGTTTGTGCCGCCCACTTGTGTCGCTTAGCATAGTCATCCAGCTACCTCGGTGCAACCTTTTGGACATAAAAACACTATTGTGAGGTGTGAGGTATTCAGAATAGACTGGAAATGAGTGGAAATTAAGGTTATTGAGGTTAATAATAGCATAGGAGCAGAAAAACCTACAAATTCTGTGATTTTAGCTGTTTTTATGCTTTTTTTCAAAAAAATACAGATCCAAAACACAAAACCCAGAACCCAAAACACGCAAGGGTGGTTTTGGCAAAACCAATCCAGATCCAAAACACGAAGAAAGATCCAGATCCAAAACCAAAACACAAAACACGAAAAGTGGCCGGTGCACACCCCTAATTTATGCGTGAGGCTCCGATGGTACTCGATGTTACCGATGGTTTCACAAACTTGCAAGGTATTACGGATGTGAATAAGGGAAAGTGGATGTGCTTATGTTGGGATGCG
The DNA here is from genome assembly GCA_031769625.1 of Taudactylus pleione. Taxonomy (NCBI): domain Eukaryota; kingdom Metazoa; phylum Chordata; class Amphibia; order Anura; family Myobatrachidae; genus Taudactylus; species Taudactylus pleione. The sequence goes on along the minus strand of JAUIMM010000137.1, from coordinate 9,530,868 downwards.
ATGGCATTGTGATTGCAATCATTAGCATATATTTGCAGTGGGTCTGCATGCGTAATCACAGCTGCAATTACAATAGTGATCTGTAATGAATTAGGCCCTATGTGCCCAAATAGTGAACAAGTCCCCAATTGCTGTCAGTTGAGTATTTGCAAACAGCCAATCACAAATGTTCACGCTAGGCCCTGAACTGGGCAGGGCACCGTACCCAGAAAGGGGCACTCCTGCATGCGGCCAAAAAGGGTGCGTGGTCGTGAGAAAAGGGGACGTGTCTTTAAGATGTGCTCCCTTTTCATCACTCTTGGGGGTTGCACTTACGGACATGTCAGGCTGTCCCAAGCTCTCCTGTCTCTGTGAATAGATGCTGGGTGCATGCACCCGGCAACTATTCACCGGCAGTGATTGCTGCACCTCAATTTTCAAGCATTTCCTCCCATTCCCTGGCCTTTCTCTCCCTTGCCTCCCCCCACTTCAATTTGTTCTCATTTGCCTTTTAATTACCCAATGAACACTGTCTGCCTCCCTGCTCTGCAACCAACCATCTTCCGGGGCAGCTTCACTGACCCTGGCTGCTTGAAAACATCGACCATCCTGAGTAACCTGAGGGTTTACTCAGACCAAAGATGTAGCTGTTGTGAGAACTGAGGGCCTGATTCAGCAAGGATCTTTACAGATATGGTACATTACTTAACCAAGCTGCGTTGTCCAATGCAGCATCGGATAATCTGCGTAACATCGTCTGGCTAAGGTGACACTGGGTGAAAAGTGTTTCTTCCTTCCCCTGCACTCTCTCTGCTCACCGCAGGTGTGTATTGGGGGGGTGAGGGTTGGGGTACTAAGCTGCTGTGGGGGGGGGGGGTGAGGGGGACCCGCAGCAGCGTGGTCAGTGTGTGACTGTGTCAGTGTGTGTATATCTGTGTCAGTGTGTGTGTATCTGTGTCAGTGTGTGTCTATCAGTTTGTGTATCTGTGTCAGTGTGTGTGTATCCGTGTTAATGTGTGTGTAACGTATATATGTGTCAGTGTGTATCTGTGTCAGTGTGTGACTGTTGCATATCTGTGTCATCAAATACACATGTGGAGATTTGACAAGCCCACAATACTGTAAAAATAAAAATGCACTAAAAAAAGGTGTGAAAGGTTAAACAGCTAAATTTACTATGCACTCGTATATACTTTTGTCTGTCCAAAGCTGTACTCTTTCCAAATCAGCCCTGTCACTACTAGCTATATGTATATATAAGGAATATCCCATGTGGAGCTTTTCAGCCCCTCATTCACATGTGCTGATGGTGTGCTGAGAGCCAACGTGGGGGGAGATGATGGTGTCACTTAAAGATGATGCGGTGGGATGTGATGGTGTGTGGAGAGACAACGCGCGGGGGAGAGATGATGCTGTAACTGAGAGATGACGCAGGGGGGAGGTGATGGTGTGACTGACAGATGATGCAGGGGGGAGGTGATGGTGTGGCTGGGAGATGATGCAGGGGGGAGGTGATGGTGTGGCTGAGAGATGATGCAGGGGGGAGGTGATGGTGTGGCTGAGAGATGATGCAGGGGGGAGGTGATGGTGTGACTGACAGATGATGCAGGGGGGAGGTGATGGTGTGGCTGAGAGATGATGCAGGGGGGAGGTGATGGTGTGGCTGAGAGATGATGCAGGGGGGAGGTGATGGTGTGACTGAGAGATGTAGCAGGGGAGATGATGGTGTGCTAAGAGATAATGCAGGGGGTGGTGGTGGTGTGCTGAGAGTTGACGCAGAGGGGGTGGTGATGGTGTGCTGAGAGTTGACGCATGGGGGTCGTGATGGTGTACTGAGAGACAATGCGGTGGGGAGATGATGGTGTGGCCAAGAGGCGCTGTTGTATGATGATGACCTTGTTAATATTCCTACACAAACAGGCATCTTCCGGACGATGTGACCTACATGAATAGTGTATACCCACTGAAGATGCTGTCTTCCCAGGAGGATAAATTTTTTCAAAGTTTCCACATTGTGAGAAACCACCATATAGGTAAGGTGTTTATGGAATGTAAAGGAATGTTCCCAGAGTGACAAGAAATGGGTGGTGTGTCATGTTGGCGCGCCCCATTTTCAGTGACAACGCCCCTTCCGGGATACGACCACGCCCATTTTTGTGCCGCCCGCTAATGGCGGCACACAAATATATTTTGCTATGTGGGAGGGGGCGCCAATCTAAAACTTGCCCTGGGCTTTGAAGACCCTAGTTACGCCTCTGGTGTCCTTCCTACTACAGCGTCAAGCCCTCGGCTGGTTCAGCCTCATGCTGGTTATTGGAAAATAGAGGGTTTTGATTAGAAAGGTCAAAACCAATGGACTTAACAGCAGCACAAACTGTCCGGAATCGACATCGGGTTTCAATTGAAGTGAAACCTGACGAATAGTAAATACACATTTTTTAAATACGAACTTGCTTGCTATACCCATTCATTTGCATCTGTTTGATGGTGACAGGGCTTGAACTACTTAGTGGGTCACCTTGCCCTGTCCAATTCCAAAAGGGCAGAATGCGCCCTGCCCTTTTGGCGGCGCCCTGCTAAATCAACATGGTGCAGCACTCCGTGGGTTGGAAAAAAATGAATAGATACCGGGCGCATGCACCCAGCATCTATTCACAGAGATAGGAGAGCTTGTGTGCAGACCGGCATGTCTGTAAGTGCTACGCATGCCCCCAAGAGTGATGAAAAGGGTGCGCATTTTAAAGACATGCCTCATTTTCCCATGACCATGCCCCCTTTTTGTCCACATGCAGAGGTGCCCCTTTCTAGGTCTGGCACCCTGCCCGGTGCCGAATCTAGCGTGAACACTACTACTGAATAGAGACGAGCAGTTCGGATTCTGTGGAATCCGAACTGCTCCAAACACTGGGGATCCGAATCCACCTGAGCCGGGGCTCGGGTGTTCCCATCTGACTCGGATCCCACTTTGAGGCTGAATGTCATCCTCCCTACGTCGGATTCTCGCAAGAGTTCGTCTCTATATAAGGCACCATGACCGGGACTTGGTGCCATTTCACTGTTCACTCACACACACTGCGCACTACTCTGCAATGTCTCTCTGCATATGTGAATGTGGCTGTGTCCAGAGTGGCTGTGCTGGCAAAGTGACTGTAGGGGGCACTCTGCACGCTGATGTATGCTGCTCTACTCTGTTGATTAAAGTAGCTGTAGCCTGTGTCCACTCCAGACTCACAAGTGGCTGTGGTGTTAAGTGACTGTGTATAGGGGGGCACACTGCACGCTGATGTATGCTGCGCTACTCTGCTGATTAAAGTGGCTGTAGCCTGTGTCCACTCCAGACTCCAGACTAACTAGTGGCTATGCTGTTAAGTGACTGTGTATAGGGGGGCACACTGTACGCTGATGTATGCTGCGCTACTCTGCTGATTAAAGTGGCTGTAGCCTGTGTCCACTCCAGACTCACAAGTGGCTATGCTATTAAATGACTGTGTATAGGGGGGCACACTGCACGCTGATGTATGCTGCGCTACTCTGCTGATTAAAGTGGCTGTAGCCTGTGTCCACTCCAGACTCATAAGTGGATATGCTGTTAAGTGACTGTGTATAGGGGGGGTGTTAAGTCTGTGACTTATACTTCAATAAGGGTTTCTTAATAACTTGGACATGGTGAGTGAGCATGCTTCTTTACTGTAAGACAGCAGGAAAACCAAAGAGACAGACTAGAGATTCATATGTCAACTAATACAAACAAATAATAAGATCCGTGGTAACCTTCCACCAGAATACATACAAAACAATGAGAACTATATACACCACACTCCTCCCAACTTAGATAAATGCAGACATAGAAAGGGGTTAGCATTACACAATGTATATGTTACCCCAGAAGGCTACAAATCAAGCCTTTGGGATGCCTTACGAACTGTGTCTGGATAACGATGCTTAGGTTACAGCGTGACAGGCTGCTCCACCGAAATCACACTAGAGGGTTCAGAATCAGTTGTTGTCACTAAGGGAACCTCATGCTCAGGTGACTCCGTAACAGGCTTGGGAACAGTCTCTGTAGCAGACCCGGAGGGGTATACACAGGGGCTGGCTGGCAACTTTTAGCCTGGGGGGGCAAATGCATGCAGGCGGCCCTTACAGAGGAGTAGCGTGTAGCCAGGGTACCCGAAGAACGTGCGTGCTACGGCGCCGCCCCCCCTCAAGTGTTTCAGGGAGGAGGCAGGTCCATATGGGATTAATGTAAGGTAAAAATAAAGATTAGGGGTAGCCCCCTGTCGTAGTGCCCATATGCAGTGCCCCCGTGTGCCACAGGAGATAACACCCTTATGCAGGCCTCCAGTAGTGCCCCCAGTAGTAATCCCCCCTATGCAGTGCCCCTTGTGCCCCCATAGAAATCCCCCCCTGGTAGTGCCCCCATAGTAATCCCCCCCTGGTAGTGCCCCCAGTAGCCCCCCCCCCAGTAGAGTGAGAGAGACTTAATAAAAAAACAAAAAACACTTACCTGAAACTCCCGCTCCTGGTCCCGACGCTTCCACCGGCTCCTCTGGCTGCTTTGCATTATGGGAGAGATGTCGTCATGACGACGGCTCTCCCATTACCCACTGCAGGAGCCGGAAGATGGCTCCCGCAGTGGGAGCAGCGGCAGCCGATGAGAGTCTGACAGACTCTCAGCTGTTGCTGATTACAGCAAACACACAGCTGCCGGCTCCGGCGGCTGTGTGTTTGTGCTGTGTAGCGCTGACTGAACTCCGTCCGGTCAGCGCTACACACGCGGTGCAGTCTGTGTCACAGTGACACAGACTGCACCGGCCCGCGGCCCGCATGACGCTGCGGCCCGGGGGGCACATGGCACCTTGCCCCCCGGCCCAGCCCGCCACTGGGTATACATTCTCTACAGTGCCAAGAACAGTCTCTGTAACAGACCCAGAGGGGTATACATAAACTCCCAAATCACTTGCTTGGCTATGTCCAGGTGTCGAAGTACAGTCCGTTTGCCTCCTGGCCTCAATTATTTGATCAATGTGGCATCGCCACAATTCTCCTCCCACTTCAATTATGTACATCAGAGGGCCGGATTTGGAAGAAACTAATACTGGTTGCCATTTGTCTCCTCTGTAATCACGGACAAGCACCTGCTGGCCAATGTCGAAGGTCCAAGTAGGTTTCTGATAAACAGTTTGAAACTGTTTGTCGTGTACCTTTCATCTTACATCTGGTTTTATCAAGTCCCACTGAGACCTCAAGTTCCGTTGCATAAAGAGCACAGCAGGTGGCTGACCGGTAGTGGAGTGCTCAGTGCTACGATACATGAACAGGAAGTTGTGAATTCTCTCAGCCAAACCGTTAGTAGCTGGATGGTGTAGAGCTGATGTAAAATGTTCAAAACCATTGCCTCGCATGAACTTTTTGAAGTCAATATGTACCCACTGCCATGGAGATGATGGCCATTCCCAGGGGTGTAACGGGGCTAAGGGCGGTGAATTTTGAACTCTTTGGCATCTTTCACATCCTTTTGTCAATGTTTCAATTTGACCATCGATTCCTGGCCACCACACGTAGCTTCTATCAAGACTCTTCATTTTCACCATGCCCAGGTGACCCAGGTAAATTTTCCAAAACGCTATTTCATAGTTTAGGTGGTATTACTACTCTGGACCCACTCATTAGAGTTCCTTTATAGACAGAAAGTTGATCTATCCTGGCTGAAAATCCATAATATTGAGCATTGCCATGTTTAGTCCAACCTTTGATAGTTAAGTCCATTACTTTAGATAGCACTGTGTCTTTCCTTGTTTCCCGATTGATCATGTCATTGGTAATAGGTAGCTGTTCTATTAACATATTGTGACAAACTTCCACGGGTCTCTACCATTGTCCTCCTCACTTTGGAGTAGAGGGGAACGCGAAAGACCATCAGCATTGCCATGCAGTTTTGTTCCTTTAAACTCAATGTCATATGTGTGTGCACCCAGGAATAATGACCAACGTTGAAGACGAGCAGCAGTCATGGCTGGGACTCCCTTTTGGGGGTTAAAAATTGATACCAATGGTTGATGATCAGTTATTAATGTAAACCTTTGTCCATACAAACATTGATGAAATTTCTTTACTCCCCATACTAGACTTAAAGCCTCTCGATCAATTTGAGCATAATTCTTCTCCGCTACTGTCAAGGACCGCGAAGCAAATGCTCTTGGTTTCTCGCTTCCATCTCTCAGTTGATGTGACAACACTGTTCCAATGCCATATGGCGAGGCATAACATGCCAGTCTGATGTGCAAATTTGGATCAAAATGAGTAAGGGCTTTATCAGATGTAATAATTTTTTTTGTTTCTGAAAATGCTTTCTCACAGTGTTTTGTCCATTTCCAACGTGCATATTTCTGTAGTAGGGAATTTAGTGGGTATAGTACTGTGGAGATGTCTGGTAAGAAGTTGTGATAATAATTCACTATGCCCAAGTAAGATCTCAGTTGTGACACAGACTGGGGCCGGGGTGCTTGCAGTACTGCCTCAATTTTATCATTTGACTTGTGCAGGCCCTCTCTTTCAATTATATGTCCACAATAGGAAATGCTTTCTTGGAAAAATGCACATTTGTCTTTATTTACTCTGAGTCCGTATTCTTGTAGTCGGGTTAATACTCTTTCCAAATTACTTAAATGGTCCAGATCATCTTTGCCTGTTACAATTATGTCATCCAGGTAACATTGTGTACCTTGTATTCCTTGTAGGACTTGGTCCATTGCTCTCTGCCAAAGTGCTGGGGTGGGAGATAGTCCAAACACAAGACGATTATATTGCAATAAGCCTTTGTGTGTATTGACGGTTAGATATTTCTTGGATGCGTCCTCTATTTCCATGTGTAAGTACGCTTGAGCTAGATCAATTTTGGAGAAGTGGTCGCTCCCTGAGAGAGCTGCAAAGATGTCCTCTATTTTAGTCAACGGATACTGTACAGTACGTAGTACTGGATTTATTGTCATTTTGAAATCTCTGCAAATTCGGATACTTCCTGCTTTGTACTTCTTTACTACCAAAACTATAGGCGTAGCCCATTCACTCCATTCTACAGGGGAGAGTATACCAGAGTCTTCCAGTTTCTGTAATTCCTCCTCAACCCCTGGTTGGATAGCATATGGTACTGTACGAGCTTTATGAAACTTTGGAACGGCATGTGGATCCAACTCTATACTGGCCTTAATGCTCTTTAGTGTGCCTATCCCTTCTTGGAAAATGGGTTGTGCAGCAGCTAACAAGTTTGAAAGTCCTTTAGTAGCTGCATCACTTTTGGATACATTAGATGTGGTAGGCTGAATCATGTGAATAAACTGCCAATCAAGTTGAATTTTCCTTATCCATTCACAGCCCAATAGTGCTGGTCCACCCTGTGGAAGTACGTATAAATACAGTTTATGGGTATTGCCTTTGTATTTCACAAATACTTTTATTTTTCCCAATGGGGACACAGGTTCGCCCATATATGTGTGGAGTGCTACTGATGTTTTCTTTAAAGGAATCTCAGCAAATAGGCATTTGTAATCACTTGCATTTATCACTGACAGAGCAGAGCCTGTGTCTAATTCCATTTTTAAGTCAATACCTGCTAATTCCAAGGTGACCCAAATCACTTGGCGCTCTTTTGCTGTTATAGAGTGCAGCTCTAGGCTGCCTAAACCTTTGTCTGTCCCAGTACTATCAGTAGAGTCTGACTCATTGTCAGCTACCTTATGCACCTGGAGTGTTGTATATTTTCTCCCATGGGCTTTGGATACTTGCGGGAGGTTGGGTGTTCTTCCTGACTGGCACACCCTTTCAATATGGCCTCTTTTCTTACATTTTCTTCACACTTTGTCTTTAAACCAGCACTGACTGGCATCATGTGAGGATTTGCCACAGCATACACAGGACTGTCTCTAATTCCAATGAATTGGATTAGCAGTACTTTCTGGTCCCTTTTGTTGTAACTCTGATGCATCCCTAGTTGCAGTCTCCATTGAAATAGCTATGGATAGTGCTCGCTCTAAGGTCAGTTCAGGCTCATCCAGCAATTTATTTTGTACATTAGGGGCAAAATTTACTAAGCGGCGGTTTGACAGTGGTTTCTATTCTATTCAAAACCCCAGTGGTTTGGTGGCAGTTTCTATACTATTCTAACCCTGGGGGTTTGATGGCGGTTTTGCAGTGGTTTCTAAATGACAGCCCTGTTCTATTCTATTCTAAAATGTGTTTTGATGGCAATTTTGCAGTGATTTTGGCCTTAGTAAATCTGCAGAAAGCAAAACCGCCGCCAAACCACAGTCAAAACACATTTTAGAATAGAATAGAACAGGGTTGTCATTTAGAAACCACTGCAAAACTGTCACCAAACCCTAGGGGTTTAGAATAGAATTGAAACCGCAGTCAAACCGCCACTTAGTAAATTTTGCCCTAGCACTTGTCATCCCACAAACTAAACGGTCTCTTAGGGCATCTAGTAACCCTGCTCCAAACTCACCGTTTTCAGATAAGTTTCTCAGTTCAGAAATGAACTCAGCTATACTTTCACTTTTAGTTTGATCCCTTCTATGAAACTTGAATCTTTCAGCAATCACTAATGGTTTAGGATTTAAATGCTTTTTTAAAATGTCCACTATGTCAGTGAATGACTTACTAGCTGGCTTTTCAGGTGCTATTAAACTCCAAACTGTGGACCTCATTCAGACCTGCTAGCAAGTGCTATGCGCTCACAAGCGGGTCGATGTTGGGGTATTGCGCACGCGCGGCGTGCACAATGTGCATGTGCAAGCCCCGGAGTGAGAAATTCACTCTCTCCGGGGCTCGCTACAAACGGGGCGGCTGTCAATGTTGATCGACTGCTCGCCCCGTTTTGTAGGCGGGGAGGAGGGGTGGCTGGACAAACAGAGGCGTTCCTGAAGGAACACCTGCCATTTGTGGGTAGCCCTACTGACATCACTCGTGATGTCAGTAGTGAGCTTCCGGCTCTATTAGAACAGGAAGCTCACTGGGGCTTGCGGCAGATGAGACCCTACCACAAGGGTCTTATCGCAAGCTTGATGATTGCGACCATCGCGACCATCACCTGGCCGCTCGCAAAAGCTGTGGGTGGTCACCCTCACCTTAGCGAGCGGCCAGGAGGCCAGCTTAAAAAAAAAAAGCGGCCGCCCTCATTCAGAGTGAGTGCTCACTTTTTGCAAGCGGCTCTGAATGAGGTCCTATATGTTTTGGTACCCATTACACTGAGTAAGACTGCTACTTTCTTGTCTTCCTGCACAGAATTAGCATGACAGTATAATTCTACTCTCTCAATATATGTAGCCCAGTCCTCTATAGTACTATCAAAAGCAGCTATTGTGCCAATAAATCCTGACATTTTGCTTTATGTCCTTTTTCCTCCCTTCCTTAGAGAAAGAACCTCCAATTGTGCTGTATCAGTCCACTGGTGCTCACTGATCACTGGAGCAATGCCAGTGTTAAGTCTGTGACTTATACTTCAATAAGGGTTTCTTAATAACTTTGACACAGTGAGTGAGCATGCTCAGGGCCGTAGTTAGGGTAGTGTGGCCGGTGCCATCGCACAGGGCACCACAGGTCAGGGGGCGCTGTTTGTGGCTGTCAAATTTCTGTTTATTATCATTCTTGCTTGTAGCTTCCTCTTATTCCATCCCCAGCATCTCCTGGCCTCTCCTATCTCTTCCCTGGCCCTTCCCCATGAAGCCATGGCCTTTTTTTGAGTGCATTATGTCCATTTGAAAAATGAGGGGGGAGCCAATGCTCTTTCTGGCACAGGGCACCAAAAAGTCTAGTTATGGCTCTGAGCATGCTTCTTTACTGTAAAACAGCAGGAAAACCAAAGACACAGACTAGAGATTCATACACCAACTAATACAAACAAATAATAAGATCCATTGTAACCTTCCACCAGAATACATACAAAGCAATGAGAACTATATACACCACAGGGGGAACACTGCACGCTGATGTATGCTGCACTACTCTGCTGAGTAAAGTGGCTGTAGCCTTTGTCCACTTCAGACTCATAAGTGGCTGTGCTGTTAAGTGACTGTGTATACGGGGCACACTGCACACTGATGTATAGTAAGCCCGAAGGATGCCATGTAAACATGAGGGACATTAAACCACAAGTGTTTTGAGTGTTGCCAGTTTAATAACGTGTTGGATATTGCCCCTTTAAGTTTAGCTGGTCTTATGCAGCCAATGAATGTTTCATAGGGAGTGGTCTAAGAGTATATAATGAAGTGTTGTATGTAAATGTGCCTCTTTGTTCCAGTTTTTCTGCCAGGACAGGGAAGTGCATTTTTGTGATGTGTATTTCTTATTGCTGTTTCTTCTTTCTCCTGATCTCTTCTCTGCTATTTTCCTTTGTTCTTTTCCCTATATTCCTTTTACTTCCCTCTATTTCTTTCCCTCCTGGGATTCCTTCCTTTCCCTATCTTCCTCTGTTGCTGCATATGTGCCGCCCTTATCACCCCTCGATTCACCCACCCAGCTGGCTCCTTGTATGTGCTACAGAAAAAAGAGGAGAGGGGTTATTGGGAAGAGATTCTGCACAGGAGAACAATGTGTTTTGCAAAAGTTATTTTTATAACTGTAGAATAAACCAACCGTAGTGTTCAGTAATTGGAAATATTTGCCAAAAGGTAAGTATTGTTGGTGGTGCACCCTATAGTCAAAAAATGACAAATTGCAAGCAAATCCCTACACAGGCAGGTAGAAAGAAAACTATTGTGTGGGGCACTCTTTAGAAAAATAATATTAATAGAAAATGGTAAATTAATTAGTTAAAATATCAATTTTATAATAACTTTAAAATAACCATCTGAGTATAAGGAGTGTATTATATTTAAATTATATCCAACTTATTTTATTCTTATCTTAAAGTTTAATTTGAAATATAACTATAACCTGATAGGTTATTAAGCATGTCAATCAGTAAATGACTGACGACTAAATAGTGCTAATCTATGGTTGGCTCTGGGACACATCAATCAGATATGGTAGTCCCTGATAGACCAACCTACGTATTTATGCTGTCACAGGGAGCTCCCAGTACACTGGACGTTCCTTTCTATGTGAACAAGCCTCCGGGGCGAAACGCACGTCAATCCAGGCACCTGTCAGCTGACCTAGTCACATGACCGCTACTGTGATCCATTGCCGGCCTACACTTTTTCCGAGTTGGACTTACTTACCCATGGGCTGTAGAAACATAGCTTCTCCCTGGATACCTGCCGGCTGACTGCGATCAAGTGACGGCCACCGCGTGACATTGGAGCCGGACTATTCGGCTTGTCTGTGGATACAGACACGTGGCATCTAGCTGCTGACAGCTTTGAGCAAGCTAGCTAAACACAGTGGGTTATCCTTTCCCTTTTACAGTACAGTTCACACTGGATAAATAAGTATCTTTTCTATGTATTTCTCTCCTGGTGGGGAATTGACTGTTCCCAGGCGCATTTAACCCTGCAATGCCTTATGGTAACAGGGTTTATCTAACACCTGGCAGAACCTTAACAACTTCCATTAATGCTGTTGTTTTTTTAAAACACTAGTCCCCACTCTCTCATTGCATGGCCTGCACACCCTCCATGTAAAAGCAGAAGTGGAGAGACATTCTTCATAGTGTTTTCTTTACTTTTTTCATATTCACTAACACTTATTAACTAATTATATACTATTAATTATAGCTGATCAAGCATATAATTCATGATATTGCACCAGGATTTATATGTATTTATAAGATAAAGGATTATACATTAGTGAAGAGCTCATATATTTGACATCCTTTTTGATTTATGCTGAATTTACATTTAATTTTCTGATCTTTATTTATTCAGGTGACAATGTTCCTAAGCATTCATATGATATAGGGGATACTTTATTTCTCTTAAAGCATGATTTCTCTGATATCACACTTAATGTGATAAGATATTGGAGTGAGATTCAACTGTTGATCTCTTATTTTTTGAAAATATCTTAAACCAATGATTTATGTAATATTTCTTTAATGTTGAATTTGAACTCTATCTGCTGATCTATATTTACCCAGGTGACTGTGCTTTTGAGTACTTACACAATATAGGGGATACTATACCCCTTCCAAGTGTATAAAATGTATGTACCAGAGACTTCCGGTTCCGGTGATGACATGGCTGGAAGCTAAAATCAGGAGCTCCATTACCAATCGCCGAATACCTCATTTCACGGCCGTTCCCTGGCCTCTATTTACCAAGGTGCAATCCTTGAAGACCCCGCTCTCTTACCTCCGCAACTTATGAGACGGTATCTCATGGCTCCAGCTCCAGGCAAAGTGCAAAAGGTCAGAACTGACAGACGCAACACTTCCAACATGGCGCCGGACGCCGCTGACACGGCGGGATCCTCGGATGAACAGCTCAACCTGAGAACTGATCGTTCATCTGACAGTGAGTCTACTTCTTCTGACATAACTTTAATACCCCCTCTGGGTGCTTCTCCCCCTCTCCCTGCCACCCCTGTCACCTACAACGCCTTGGTGCAGGCTGTGAGGGATGCAATGGGTCCACTATTACAAGCACAAACAGCAGACATAAAAGCACAACTCTAAAATTTGTCCCAGAGAGTGCTGACTACAGAACATAAACTAGGGGAGTGTTTTACTGTTGTTCATCAACTAAAAAAGACTGCAGCTAAAATGGAGAAATCACATTACGCCATTTGGAACAAGTTAGACGACTTGGAGAACCGCTCCAGGCAGATAACTTGCGTATTGTAGGTTTACCGGAGAATGTAAAGGGTGCAGACTTATATGACTTTATTTGCAATGTGCTCCCCTCGCTACTTCACATTCAAGATGCATGTAGTGACCTCGTGATCGAGCGAGCACACAGAATGGGTCCACAGCGTACTCATCAGGGAGCCCGTCCTAGAGTGGTAGACTTTAAGTGCCTCAATTATGTGCATATGGAAACACTATGGTCTGCTTCTCGGAAAATTCGGGACCTTACCTGGAACTCGAACAAGATTTACCTATCATGACTATTCAGCTGAGCTGACTAAAGCTCGCAAAGACTTCTCTCCACTTTGTTCACGCCTCATTAAGGAAGGCAAAAAATTTGCTTTACTTTACCCTGCTCGTCTCAGATTATATGATGGTACATCATCTGTCGATTTTACTACTGTGGCAGACGCAGAATCTTATCTAAAGGAGCTGGAAGATGAACGAAGTGATAGCTACCAGAAATGCTTGACTGCATTACCTTTTCATAAAAGGTTCACAATCATCTACATTGTGGGTTAGCCTTTTCTCACTTCTCATTGCTGTTATTACCCTCCTTTCTGCCATCCCCATTCACAAGTGATTGTCATTGGTTAATTTTGAAGATTTACTCATGCTTATTCTTGCCTGAAAGTTTTTTGGTTATATACAATTGTATGATGATTTTTTTTTTGTTTGCTAATTTTCAATAGAAGCTATTATAAAGGTAAATAGCGTAATACCATACCTTATATTTAGAATCGGGAGAGTACTTGTCTTGGTGTGAAAAACAAAAAACAAACAAAAAAAACTTTTACTATTGAACAGACCCTATCACAATTGGGCCTCTTTAACAGGCCCTCATTCAGAGCCGTTCGCTATTTGCGTTCGTTCAAAAACAAGGGGTGGCTATGCAAATGATCCGTTCGCACATTGCAGTCTGTTCACACCTCTAAGTCTGAACGAGCGAGCAAAACATACGCTCTTTTATTTCTTAAAAACGCCCCCTGGCCGCTCGCACCATACGTCATGTCCGCTATTTATTAGATTAATCGAGTACATCGAACAGGATATGAACTGCTCGCTATTCTTGTGGTTGGTTTTTTCAACCGCTATATTGCGAGCAGTTCTGAGTTAAAAAAAAACAAGTGACGTGGTCATTGACGCTGCTATATTAATTATGCACACCCATAAAACGCCCGTTTTGACCTTTAAGCACGCCTGCGAACGGATCTCCACTCCCCGTTTTCAAGCACCTTCCCCTGTTACCACCCACATACGCCTCATTCTGTCACTCAAAATAGCAGGCACTCGCTATATTGCGTACAAATGTTTTTCGGCTGCACTGACTGGTTCGCGCATGCGTACTAAAAACCGTACGCATGCGCAGATGTGCGAACATCGCTCGGAACGAGCGTACTGCCGCTAGCGAGTGGCTCTGAATGAGGGCCCAAGTTAGATGTTAATCTATAAAATAAGCCGCATATTACTGTTGACCTAAATATTTTATTCATTGCGATAGGTTGGTTAGGAGTGTACCTGATTATTATTCTGTTAATTCTTGACTACATTTGTTTCCCGGAAGATTTCCTTTTTCTGGCTGTATTTACAATTGGGGATGGAGAACTCCATTCTTGTCCTCATGGTACTGATGATGTTGTCTCCCCTTCTTGTTTGTCTGTCAACTTTTCACCCTATGTGTCTCTCCCCCCCAACACCATGATTTGTATAGATATGGATTGTCTTTGAGCAACTTTCTTTTTTATATATATTCTAGAACTGTGCGTTCTTCTACTCTGACCAATGGTGATGAAGATAAGATTAGATTAGGATCATGGAACATCGGTGGTTTTAACTCGCCACAGAAAAGGAAAAAGATACTATTGTATCTAAACAAAATGAAGATAGATATAATATGTCTACAGGAATCGCATTTAGTAGCATCTGAAATTGCTAAATTGAATACCTTGAAATGGTCGGTTTTAGCCTCAGCCCCTTTTACGTCTAAGGCAAGAGGAGTAGTTATCCTGGTAAAGCAAAATCTACAGATCCAGTTGTTGTTTGGTGGCAGATCCTGACGGTCGATATCTGATATGTGAAATGCTAGTGGCTGAACAGAAAATAACTTTATGCTCCGTCTATGCCCCCTATGTATACTCTAAACTGTATTTACAAGAACTTAATGCCCTGCTCAGTCCTCTTCAGAGTAGCCCCTTGTTTGTTTGTGAGATTCAATCTGATATCTTCCTCTTACTTAGATAAGCAATGCTCGGAGGTGAATCAACATCGTAAACCCCCTAGGTTTGGTGTACCAGCTCTTGCTGAAAATCTCAATTTAGTAGATACATGGAGGTTTTTGCATCCTATAGAAAAAGAGTTCACGTGCTTATTGGCTGCACATGGGACTCTTTCCAGGATTGATTACATGCTTTCATTTATATCACTATTACCCAACATTTCTACAGTCAAGATAGAACCGATTTGTCTATTGGATCATGCCATGATGTGGCTTGATTTACATGTTCCTTCCAACAAGGGACCTAGTCACCTCTGGAGATTTCCTCAATATTTAGCACAGTCACTTAATTTCCATAGTCACCTTGATACAGTATGGGAAGACTATTTTACTAATAATGAGAATCATCTGGTGGATGACCCCACTCTGTTCTGGCAAGCTGCAAAAGCGGTGCTGAGAGGGGCCATAATCTCCTATGCTTCTGCTCACAAGAGGAAACTTTTGGAAAATTATAAGGAGAAACAAAAACAGTTATCATCTCATTACAATTTATTTGCATCTTCTCCTACCTTAGCCAACAAACAAAACTACTTAAAAGCAAAGGCAGAATTTGACAATGTTTTCATTAGATTAGAAGAAAGGCATACCTTTTGTAAAGATCACCGTTTCCATAGATTTGGAAACAAATTGAGCAAATTATTGACAAATTTGTTAAGGGGAAGTCGACCACCGATGGTGGTTCACCTCCTTCGCCTCGCTGACAACTCCCACACATCTTCAGAGGCTCAGGTGCTAGAGGTCATGCGTGCTTTTTATGAAAGACTATATGACACCCCAGATGAGGTTTCCCAAGACAAAATTATTAATTTTTAGGACATGCTTCCAAATCCGCAGGTCCAAACTGAGCAAAACACCTTGCTCAATTCCCCATCACAGAGGTAGAGGTTGAAAATGTGATCAAAAAATTAAAACCTGGAAAAGCCCCAGGACCGGATGGTCTCTCGGGCGAATTTTATAGAATTTTATCGCCTCTTGTCAAAACGTATTTCCTCTATATTACCCAAGGTCTATAACCACCTCTTAGAACAGGATCACATGCCATTACATTTCAATTCCGCAATATTATGTATTTTACCTAAACCTGGTAGAGACCTTAGTGACCCTGGGTCCTATAGGCCAATTTCACTAATAAACATTGACTATAAAATTCTAACAAAGATATTAGCAGAGAGATTGAAACAAGTGATGCCATCCATTATTCATAAAGACCAAATGGGTTTTATAGCAGGTAGACACTCGGTGGTAAATATTAGACGGGTCCTGGCAGCAATCTATGCAGTATCTCAACGTAAAGATGGTATAGATAGAGCCATCTTATCGCTCGATGCCGAAAAGGCATTCAACTTAGTTTCTTGGACACATCTTTATAACACACTACAGAGATTTAATTTTTCCGCACAATTTATTAATATGATTCGTACTTTATACACTGAACCTTCCACACAAATTATATGTGACGGCATATTTCAGAACCATTCTCAGTCAGGCGGGGCACACGGCAGGGATGCCCTCTCTCACCCCTGCTGTTTGACATAGCGTTAGAACCACTAGCGATTGCTCTTCGTCAGTCTCCTCACTTTCAGTGTATACAATTAGGAGAGGGAGTATACTTGAGGACTGTCCTGTTTGCAGACGACATGTTGCTCTTCGTGTCATCTCCTGCTGACTCACTACCATATATTATGAATATTATTGAAGACTTTGGAAAGCTTTCAGGATACAAAATAAACATGTTAAAATCCGAACTACTTTGGTTACCAGACAATAATACCAAGATATCCTCGGTGCCCTATTTGCAGAATTTTAAAGTGGTTAAATCTCATATTAAATACCTAGGAATCAATATCCCATTGAAATTGTCTAGTTTGTACGATATTAATTTCACCCCTTTGATTCAATCAATTTCGGCTATGCTGGAGAGATTGATGCAGTTTCCACTGTCTCTTTTAGGAAGAAAAGCCCTGATCAAATCCATCGTTTTTCCAAAAATCTCATATGCAATACAAATGTTGCCTATGCAAATTTCTAAATATGATAGTGGTGTACTTACCAGACTTTTTCTCAAATTTATTTGGCATAATAAAAAACCACGAATTGCAAAAGCAAAATTAATGTTACATAAAGATGATGGTGGATTGGGCTTACCTGATTTGACTCGTTTCACACAGGCAGTTCATTTCAGATACATTACAGATTGGCTGCTTTCGCGCAGTGTTTATACTGACTGCATGCTTGATAGTGTATTGCTGCGCCTGTACTCTCCATGGGCCTTATTGCACTCACCACAAAAGATGATCCCTACTCAAATATTACATAACCCTTTATTTAAAAGCACTTATGAGGTTTGGTTGTCCAGTAACAGAAAATTTGGCAGAAATCCCAGGTTTTCCAGATATATTCCATTTTGTGGCAATCCTATGTTCACTCCACCCTTAGAGAACAATACTTACGTAAGATTACAATTTAAAGGTATCCACATTATATCTGATGTCTTCGATCCTGGAGGGCAGTTACTGTCTTTCGCTGATTGGAAAGAAAAATTTGCGGTCCCTAATAACCATTTATATGTTTATCTTCAGGTGCGACATTTTATCCAGTCTATAATGCCCTTGTCCCCTCCTACAGGTGATTCTGATCCCTTAATGTCCCTAGTTTCATTACTCTCAAGGATACCATACTGGACACGTTATCTATATGCAGATTTAATGAGATCTGGTGACTCTAGGTTATGGTCGTCCTGTTTTCGGGCTTGGCAGAGTGATCTATCGTCTGTTTTAGAGGGATCCACTATTATTAAATATTTTGCTAGAACCATATCTATTTTACAGTCTGTAGATCTACAAGAAATTCACATTAAAACAATTAATAGGGCGTTCTAAGGCACAACGATCTCATATAATTGCAGGGGCATCTGGGGCATGCCTGAAATGTGGTGATCCATCTGCCAATTTTGTCCATAATTTTTGGTTATGTAAATTTAGCAAAAGATTTTGGAATAGATTACTATCTTATTTATATAGAATTTTTCATGTTATCCTTACACTAGACCCCTTGGCGTTATTGTGTGCCAACTTCTCTAATTGGAAAGATCTGATAGATTTGGCTCGGTTGGCTCCCTTTCTAACCGAAGTGGTAACAGTGGCAAAAAAAATAATTCTAACTAAATGGATACATAGCCAGAAACCCATGGTGCAAGTGGTAGTTAATAAACTTGATCGTTTAATGTTTTATGACAGACAGTCATCCCTCCCGGACTTGGAGAGGGGAGTGATTCGATTCTATAAAAAATGGGGCCTGTATATAGAGTCTTTAGACTTCACTGCCCAATCTTGCGTATTGTTGTTATTTGAAAAAACTGGATGCTGTAAAGAAGAATCACATTACCGTCTTTCCCACATCCTTTATAAGTCTAAGATTTTAGGTTATATTTCATTTTTAAAGTGCTTGGGATATTCCCTCATAGGATAATCTGTTTTTTTTCACTCCCCCCCTTCTTCCTTGTGTGTTTTCCCTCCCCAAGTATGTCTTCAGGTTTGTCTTTAAATACTCTCTTTACATTTGGTTTTGATGCAAATGTTTATCCAAGGATATTTATTAAAAGAAACTGACAGGATCTATGTCTCCATCGGTGACTAATCAGATTTGGTTTATTACTGATATCTAGATATTAGCAGTAAGTTAATGTTACCCTGGATTGATTAATTTGTATGACAATTTTGTAAAATTTTGTAATATCCTGTATTATCTTGAAAAATTTTGTAACATCTTATGCTGATATGTAACTTCTTTTGGAAAAACAATAAAAAGATATTACAAAAAAAAAAAAATGTATGTACCAGTGCTTTATTAGTGTCTGCATGATAAAGGATTGTATACTAGTGATGAACCTATACATCTGACATTTTTTGATTAGTATTTATCTGTGTTTGCTGAAGTATATATATATATATATATATATACACTCTCTCTCTCCTATTATTAAGGAACTAGAGAATTGCTCTATTAATATTTTCGCCCATCTTTCCTATTATAGAGGGAACATTTGCCTTCTTAAACGGGATTTTATTCCTACACAAAAATATATATAAAATTGTGTTGAGTTTATAGTATAACTAAATGTAATTTTCTTTTTTGGATGCTTTATGCATCATTATTTTAAAAGAGTACAGGTTGAGTATCCCATATACAAATATTCCGAAATACGGAATATTCCGAAATACGGAATATTTTTAGCATGACTGAGATAGTGAAAACTTTGATTTTTGATGGTTCAATTCACACAAACTTTGTTTAAGGCACAAAATTATTAAAAATAAAGTATAAATTAACCTATAGGCTGTGTGTACAAGGTGTATATGACACACAAATAAATTTCATGTATGTACACAAACTTTGTTTGAGCCACAAAATTATTGAAAATATTGTATAAAATTACCTTCAGGCTGTGTGTATAAGGTGTATATAAATCATAAATGCATTCTGTGTTTAGATTTGGGTCCTATACACAAGACATTTTAATATGGTATACAATTATTCCAAAATACGGAATATTCCGATATCCAAAATACCCCTGGTCCCAAGCATTTTGGATATGGGAGACTCAACCTGTATTATTAAAATTGATATTTTAACTAATTAATTTACCATTTTCTATTAATATTATTTTTCTAAAGAGTGCCCCACACAATAATTTTCTTTCTACCTGCCTGTGCAGGGATTTGCTTGCAATTTGTAATTTTTTGACTATAGGGTGCACCACCAACAATACTTACCTTTTGGCAAATATTTCCAATTACTGAACACTACGGTTGGTTTATTCTACAATTATAAAAAGAACTTTTGCAAAACATATTGTTCTCCTGTGCAGAATCTCTTCCCAATAACCCCTCTCCTCTTTTTTCTGTATGATTTTTGACTGTGGCTGTATAGTTCCAGATTTAATTGCACGGAGACAATAAAGTAATATATTCTAACTAATATTAAATTTTAAAGCTCAGATACTGTGTAATTTAGCTCCAAACAATACATACATACTCTTTTATAGTTACAATGACAAACTTCAATTTGAAAAATTAACTTTTATACAAACGAAAGATAACAGATTTGGATAGTATCTTTTCCAATACACCAACAGAATTAACATCAGAATCTTCATGGGAAGATGATTTCTTCAAGTTAAAACAAATCCAACAGAAACAGATTAGGACTAATTGGGATCTAACTATCTTAGAAAATTATATTAAGCAAAAAATTGTCCCTAGAGGACTTCGGCCAAAACTTTTTCCCACCTTTGACCTAATATCTGATAATCTCAAAAGCGAGTGGGAGTCTAGCTTACTCAAATGTTCCCATGAATTGATGAACATATTGATCAAACATAATCATCTTGTTTTGGAAAATTGCGAAAAAGATATTACCAATATTGGCAAAAAATTTGAAATATGGGAACAGAGTACTTATTTTCAACAAACTTTTGAGAGATATAAAAAAGATCTAGAGGTATATGAATCTAGTATTATAGAAAGGAAAAAAAGGAAATTCTCTAGAGATCAAAGAGATTTTTGGA
Organism: Taudactylus pleione; assembly: GCA_031769625.1. NCBI lineage: Eukaryota > Metazoa > Chordata > Amphibia > Anura > Myobatrachidae > Taudactylus > Taudactylus pleione. Next base: position 9,510,264 of record JAUIMM010000137.1, on the reverse strand, counting down.
CAGGAAATATCTTTAAGTGGACAACTAGAACAAGAAATCCAGTAACAACTAATTTTCAAGACAATAGAAACTGATCTTTCATAATCAGAAGGCAATCTGTTCTGTACAAGACAGAACAGAGAATATATTTTGACAGGATCCAACACTACTGAACAGCTCTCTTTTTTAGGGGAGAGAAGAGGTCATCAAGACTTCCCAAAAAAAGGAAGATCAGGTGGGGGAAGAAGAGGCAAAAACCAAAGATGGGAATCTCCCTCACCAATACGCTATCAAACGCGCACCAACTACAAGAAATAGCAACATCTTCTTCCCCGTTAAAAATAATTAATCTTTCAAACCATAAATTAACTGAAACACAAACATCTATCTTAGAACGAGGCCTATCTTTTTCTCCATCTAGTAATTTTGATAGGTTCCAGTGGAAAACTAACTTGAAAATCTTTAAATATAATACACTCCTTATACTCAGATGGTTATTTTAAAGTTATCATAAAATTGATATTTTAACTAATTAATTTACAATTTTCTATTAATATTAGAGAAACCTCCCCCCGGCCTCCGCACTCCAGCGGGAGCATTGAGCATGGTCTGGGGCGGCGGCCGCACATGCTCAGCTGTGCAGGGCCGCAGCTGTGACATTGGCCATCAACCCTGCGCTTTTTTCTAGGGCTTGGAGGCAGGCACCGCTGTCTCCAGCCTCTGCTCCCACCTCCCCCTTGTTGTTCTCCGGCTATATCCCCATACAGAGGTGGCTGAGTACTGCAGTAACACTCAGCTCCAATTTTACTGACATTGCTGTCATGACTGCATTTTTGAACCTACCTCAACGGTTCGTGGTGCGCTTTACTTTGGCCGTTGACGTTGGTTGCGTAGGTGTTCACTGAGAACATGCTGTTGCTTGAGCTGTACCCCATGGTGGTTGTCTAGAACTCTTGGGGGACCGCTTGGGTAACGTGAGTATGATTTTGTTGCGGCACCCTGTGCGCGATGCATGCACTTGACCTCAGAGTTCGTCCTCTATTCCGGTTGTTCGTTTGCTAGGATGAATTGTTCTGTGTTGCCTGCTGCTTAATGTCCATTTGTTGCCAGGCATGTGCTTAATACACAGATTGGGATTGCGGATGCACTGTCCCCAAGGCTTTGCGCTGTTAGCAGGTGGATTGGCTGGAATGGGAGCGTTATATCTGGTTTCGGTGGCTCGGGCACTTAAGAGCTTGCAGAGAGTCATGCAGACATTTATTTGGGATCTGTATTTGCCAGGGTACTCACTTGCTGTGTTGCAGCATATTTTAGCGGTCGTGTCTTTTTTCTTTGCGTTGTATGATGGGCCCGACCCCTGCAGGTCCTTCATAATTTCGAGGGCATGCGGGGATTTGTCCAAGTCAACCCCTAAGCAATTAACTGCAGGTGTCCCATTGATATGTCCATGTTGCTTTACTTGCTGGCTGCGGTCCCTTCAGTTTGTTTTTATTTTCAGCTTTGAATGCTTGCTGTTTCAATTAGGTGTTTGCCACGATGCTTCATGCAGCGTTTTTTGGGTCTGCAAACTAGTTGCCCCCCTTCCCCTTTAAAAGGGCTGACCCATCACTCACTATTGGGGACATAATTTGTATGCCTGGAGGCAATGATCGGCCTTATACAGCATTCCTCCGCGGACCAGGCTGGTAGAATGGGGCATGGTTGATGCACGGAGATTTACCTGGTTACAAAATACCGGTTTTGTCATATTTTTTGCAGCGTTGTTTGGCTTTTTCAGAGGTCGAGCCAGGCAAGTTCGGTACTCACTCATTTAGAATAAGAGCTGCTTCATCTGCGGCTTCTGCTGGCTTATCCGATGGGGATATCCAATCCCTTGGTCGGTGGCGTTCCGGCGTTATATTCATCTGGGTTTAGCTATTTTTGCTCCAACATAGCTCACCAGAGGCCTAACCACTCGCCGACATACTGCAGGAGTCTATGAGGAATTTTTTATTTCCCCCGGGGGCCCAATTGGCTTCTGAATTATATGATATGGCGTGATTGGTTAGTTTACTCCGGGGGTTTTTTGTGTTTTTTCCCTCGAGTATGGTTAGCTACGCTGTTCCTCTCCCCCTTCCTCCCTCTTTGTTACATTTCCATGTCTTATTGGTATGGTGTGTATGTGGTTCAACTGCTTGGTTTGTGTTTTTTCTTTCCGTATTATAGGTGCTGCATCTGTGTGTGAATGAACATATCTACTTATGTTGTGATATGTGGACATATACAATCAGGTGCATAAATATTGGGACATTGACAGAATTTTCATATTTTGGCCTCTATTCACCACCACAATAGCTTTGAAATGAAACAAACAAGATGTGCTTTAACTGCAGACTTTCAGATTTAATTTGAGGGTAATTACATCCAAATCAGGTGAACGGTGTAGGGATTACAACGGTTTCTATAGGTGCCTCCCACTTTTTAAGGGGCCAAAAGTAATGGGACAAACTAAACAATCCTAAATCTAACTTTCACTTTGTAATACTTTGTTGCAAATCCTTTGCAGGCAATTACAGCCTGAAGTCTGGAACGCATAGACATCACCAGACGCTGGGTTTCATACCTGGTGATGCTCTGCCAGGCCTCTACTGCAAATGTCTTCAATTCCTGCTTGTTCTTGGGGCATTTTCCCTTCAGTTTTTTCTGCTGGTTTAGGTGTTTCTTGTTACAGGGTTGAGTTATGGTGGTTGAAGGTAAAGGAGAGTTGATCACCAATGCTTGGCTTGTGTGTGTGTTTGTTTGAGTGTTTGGTTGCTATTGTCCTGTGCGTTCTTTTTGTGCCGTCACCATTATTAGTATTTACTTATAGTCTAAAATTTAATGACTTGTCAAAAATAAATTTGACAAAATATTTAAACACCAACACTGTTGTTTGTGTCTTTATTCCTCAAAGTTGTTACATTGTATTTAAGAAAGTTGTTATATGGTAACATGATAATACACATTAGTGAGTTTAGTAAGCCCGAAGGATGACATGTAAACATGAGGGACATTAAACCACAAGTGTTTTAAGTATTGCCAGTTTAATGATGTGTTGGATATTGCCCCTTTAAGTTTAGCTGGTCTTATGCAGCCAATGAATGTTTCATGGGGAGTGGTCTAAGAGTATATAATGGAGTGTTGTATGTAAATGTGCCTCTTTGTTCCAGTTTTTCCCACCCTCCCTCCCTCTTTTAGTTTTTCATTTTGTTGAATGTATGATGGTTGGTTTTGGTGGTTTCGAAAAGAACGACGCTTGGAGTTACTTTATTTTAATAATTAGGCTTAGTGGGTGCGCTCTCATTAAAGTGGAGTAAGGCGACAGCCAATTGTCCTGGATGGGAAATGGCTATACCACCTGGACCTGATTTGTTACGGGCAACCCCCCCCCCGCACCCCCGGAAAGGTAGGCATTTCTCCCGCATTCTGCCCACTTCCTAGTAAAGTGGGCAGAATGGGGAGAATTTCCGTGGCGATGCGGGTCCCCCGCAAATCGTGTCATTTTGCCCGCCCCCTATTTAATTATAAGCCAATTGCGTCAATTTGCCACGAAGGGGACAGGGCTTCATGATATGATCCATCAGGCCCCGCCCCCATCATATCCCATCTGCTTGTCCTCACCAGGCTTCTCCCGGGGAGGACAAGCTAAAGGTAGGCAAGTATGAAGTGACTCCTTGGGCCTCAGCCCTCTGTGTATACAAGCACCGTGACTCCTTGGGCTGTAGCCCTCTGTGCATACTTGCCAGCATTTGAAAAAGCATTTCAGGGAGATTGTGAAAGCAACACCTATGAGCACGTGTTACAGTGGGCGTGTACTGCTACATCTGAGAGCAGGGCTGGATTCACTGCTAGGCAACCTAGGCGGACGCCTAGGGCCCGCCGGGTCCAAGGGGCCCCCCTCCCTTAAGAACTGGCCCTGCAAGGCTGCTTTCCCCTGGCTGTACATCCTATAGTGGCTACGTATCCCTGGCAGCAACCTGCAGGTCCCATAGTGGCTGCCGCTGCATACTGCACAGACTGACATGCGCTGCTGGTGCAGAGCGCCGAGCGCATGGTCAGTCAATCAGTCCATTGTGAAGTACTGTATGTGATCATGACATGCTGCTGCAGAAGCAACAGCAAGTGTGTTATGTCATAGTAGTGTATTCTAATGTCCCCCCTTTGCTTAACATTAATCTAGCAACAGAACTAGTGTTTTTTATTGTCCATAAAAAGCACTAAGCACGAGCCCTGCTGCTAGATAAGGCTTATGCAAAGGGGGTGGGGGAGAACGGGATGGGACATTAGAATGCAACTATTATGCGACTGTAGCCTGCATCTTAGCATGCCATCTGAAGCATAGAGTTAGAACCGGAGCTGAGTTTTAATACCATCTTTCATCTCTTTCCAGGTAAACTAATGCCATCTTCCATATCTGATGCCTTTCACTGAAAGAATAGTCTGTTTTGAAAGTTTGTTTTCCAGCTGTGAGGCTGCATCTTCCCCCACCATTAATTAGCTTGTTGAACAAACTGCTCAAACATTCCCTCCCACTATACCAGCTGACCTAGCCTCTCCTGCAAACAGAACTCATTTTAAAGCCTGCACACACAGGCTTGGCCTGCCACTGTAGCCTGCATCTTAAGCATGGAGTTAGAACCGGAGTTCGAACTGGATTTGGACTTTTGATGACTTTCTAACCAAAATTGAAATAATTTCAAGAAAACACAGGAATGCTGACACTCCTTCTTTATTTACACTCACCTAAGACTGGGTTCGGCTGCTGTCTCATGCTGCAGCCAAATCGAACTCCACAAACTGCTGGATGCGACAAACCCACACACTCGAGCAAAGGAGACTCTGTGGCTGTTTGCAGATCACTCTATCATTTTTTAATTTCTGATTAAGTTTAACATGGTTTTAACTTAAAACGCGGTCGCCAATTATTCTTTTCTATTTTTTTCTCCACCTGGATGTTATACTTCCACTACTTGCACATCTGCCAGATGTAACCTACGCAGTGCACCCCAGATGGCTGCCTCAGATCTTTCATTCTTGGGCAGGATGGACAAACATGTGGATCTATTAATTCAGTACATTTTATATTTCAAATGTTTCAGTCACCCGTAAATCTCATGCCCAAACTGCAGCACTGTTTGCAGTATTTACTATTCCCTGTTTTGTAAAATGTACTTCCACCCGATTGTATGATATACTGTTGTGCTATACATCCACTGTATGCTATATTGCTGTGCTATACATCCACTGTATGCTATACTGGTGTGCTATACATCCACTGTATGATATACTGGTGTGCTATACATCCACTGAAGTGCATCCTCCATGGGCAGGATGTACTTCATGTGGATCTATTCACAAGGGGTATATCATACTGCCACATGTGTCAGTTTTCCCATATATTCCTTGGGTCCTTGTATGGTTTATCACCCACAGTGCAACCTTCATAGTGCACCCACCATGGCTGCCTCACCTGGTACACTCGTGGATGGGATGAAAAATACATGGACCTGACTTATGTTGGGACCCTACTCCAGGGCCACAACTAGGGGGGGGCTAGAGGTGCACGTGCACCGGGTGCTGGAATGCAGGGGGTGAAAAAGGGCTGACTCACGGTGTCTTGGGGGCTGCAGATTCAGAAAACGGCCATCCAAAATGTCCGCCGCCGAGGAGGAGACAGATGCTAGAGGTCCTTACTGGACCTCTAATGTCTGTCTCCTCCTTGTCGGCGGACATTTTTGGATGGCCATTTTCAGAGTATTCCATGCGGACTAGCCCTCCGCATGGACTCTGCTAAAAACGGCCATCCAAAAATGGCTGCCGCCAAAAAGGAGACAGACACTAGAGGTGCTACTGGACCTCTAGTGTCTGTTAGGCCAGCGCAAGTGCCGGGAGAAGATGCTGAAAGCTGTATCTTCTCCCGTGAAACCCCCTGGCAACGAGCATAAACCCCATAGCAACGAGCATAAACCCCATAGCAACGAGCATTAACCCCATAGCAATGAGCATGAAACCACCTGGTAACGAGCATGAAACCCCCTGGCAACGAGCATGAAACCCCTGACAACGAGCAGGTAATTTTAAAGTAATTAAAAGCCTTACTGTGGGGCATAAAATGGTGTTGGGCAAATATGTAAGTGGCACTTTGGTATTAGGCATTATAGTGTGTGGCATAATGTGTAATGGGCGTTATGGTGTGTGGAATAATGTAAGTCACTATACCAGGAATGTTTGACTAGTGCACTGCCTTATGGAGGAGCAAGGACAATATGCAGGTACCGGAAGGGAGGGGGCGCAAAATTAGTGCCTTGCACCGGGTGACAGATATCCTAGTTTCGGCCCTGCCTACTCCTAGCATCAGGATGCTGCAACCACCCATTTGGTGTAATCTCTTCTAGGTGTAACCTATTCCACCCAGGGTAATCTTACGTAGTGTGCCCAAGATGGCTGCCTCATTTGGTACCTTTGTGGGTGGAATATGTAACCCATGGAAGTTATTTCCCAAAATGTCTGCACCAACCCTGTAATATGCTTATTGTGCTCTTTAGGTTTCGGTTGATTTTAATTATCTCTGTATGGTTTTCTATTTTTTTTTTGCAACACCAAATCCTTGATGTCTGATGCCTGTAAAATGACTTTGAGTCTTATGGGAGAAAAGCGCTATATAAATAAAATTATTATTATTCTTAATAATAAATTAAATTAAAGAACAATAAAAAAAACACTAGTCTTGGTGCTAGATCAGACTTAGGCAATATGTTGGTCTGCAGTGGCTACAAGTTTCTCCATTGTATGGGAGGGCATGCTGGGACTTGTAGTATCACAACAGCTGGAGATCAACAGGTTTCTCTCTGATCTAGCCAGGCTGCTGTGCCGCAAGGGAGGTCATTTAGGTCCTGGTTTGTAGAAGGGGTTTGTGGCTTTCAGTCAATCAAGGGTCTGATATTTGAATATGCTGTATCAGGTAGATAAAGTGATAACTTCCCCTATCTGCTGCTCTCTTCTATAAAGTAGGTGCTACTGTGTGGCATAATGTGTAAGGGGCATTACTGTGTGACATAATGTGTAAGGGGCATTAATGTGTATAAGGGGCACTACTACTGTGTCATTCTATGCTACAAGGGGTACTACTGTGTGGCATAACGTGTATAAAGGGTACTACTGTATGGCATAATGTGTATGAGGCACTACTGTGTGGCATAATGTGTATAAGGGGCACTACTGTGTGGCATAATGTGTATAAGGGGCAATACTGTGTGGCATAATGTCTTGGATGCTGAGTCAATGGTCATTTCAAAGAGTTCTCTAAAAATGTTTGATGTGCAAGGCCTTCCGGGACGCAATATTGTGTCGCATAATGTAAATAACTGGCTATATTGTGTGGTGTAACATGTATAAGGTAACGATACTAGATCAGAACCTCTATATACCCCTGCCTGTACCTTCTAAAATCCTTCCTATAAACCTCTAAGGATGACGCTAATTTGCGTACGCAGTCATACAGTAAATAAAGACTTAGACCTGGAATCTGTGGTTCCAAAGCACAAGTGTTATTCAAGTAAAAGTTCAGACAGTTACACGCAATTGATCCAGACACAATTTAGGTGCAAAAGGAATTATACAGATCCAAGTACAGTATACATACGCAGCGCTTCCGGACCCGAAGATAGGCATCAGCAAGAGACCCCTCGTCATTCAGCATTCAGCACAAAGACTAAGAACCCAGCGTTTGAGCACACATATTTATACCCCCCCAGAATAGACAGGACGATAGAGAAGTTTGTTGCTGATGTCATTGGTTCCCAGGGGAGAAGCATCTGTTACAGAGCATTTAACAGGCTGGTTCAAATAGACTCTCCCTGCCTCTAACAGCTGGGGATCTTTCCATTCCTGCCCCCTGCAACATCCTAACAGCTGTTCTTGAAATATACATTTTGTTGCTTGTAGGCTCTGCGATCCATAACTCAAGAATGCATGATGTGATCTCCCCACCTATAGCACTGGAATACTGTAAAAAGAGTACGCATCAGTACGAAACCAAACACGACTTGTTTAGCATGTATAAAACCCTAGTTATCAAATATCTTTATTTCTCAGCATTTAAACTAACTGAACCAACTTAAATCATATACTTTAAAGCTTATTAAACCTTATGTGTGAATATGTAATGTGTGAGTATTCGGGGTTTGATATAAGGACGCTAGTTAACGTGGTGCAGATGCGTGCGCATAAAGCTAATAAAACAGCGGTTTCATACAAAGTCCTATGCATTCGCTAATATGCGACTAGTTAACAGCGCAATTGTGTGTATTAATGTGTGTATGAGAAATGGTGAAAGATGCAATTGCATGGTGCTAATAGTATTATCGCCACATGTACTAAAATGTGAGTTTATTTAAAATGGCGCTTAGGCGGCCATTCGCAAAATGGCGTCTTGTGATCTCATCTTCAAGATGGCGTCTTGCGGCCAGTTGCAAGATGGCGTCGTCGCGATTAAATTTTAAACTGAACTTGTCTCAGCCAATTATTCAGCTTCGACAGTCCACCCTTTGATAGCAAACAACATGCTATCACAATCTGCTATTAGAATTTAATTTAGGCATACATTTACATATTATTTAGTGTTATTATGGGATGGCACAAGGTGGTTCTTAATCCATCAATAATGTGTCTCTGGCTGGGGACATAAAACTACTATTATATTGCACACTGCGGATCTTGGAAGATCATGTGAAAGGTGTGGGAATGCACCAGTCTTATAAAAGCAGTCTTGAAGGGGAATTGAGACTTTACATTATCTGAGGTGTTCTATAAATAACATTTCAATAATACATTCTATGCATGTCTAAATATAATACATCAAACGATAGTATTTCCTAGTTCAGGGTTGTAATGCAGTTCTATATTTACCTCGGTATACATATTGTCATTACTGACCACCATCATAGTTTCATTTGTACGTTTTACTATGTTTTTACATTTTCCACACTTCAACACAATAGGAACACCGGACGCATATGCCAATTATTATGATGACAATCAGTATAAGGATTAAGAATTTGCCTATGCTGGCGATCACTTCCTGGACCCATTCCCCTAGACCTGAGAACCATTTCACTGGGTTCAGCCATGAAACCCATCCTTCTATCTTCTCCCCTAATTCAGCCACTGAAGCGTTATGGTTCTTACGAAACTCCCATTTTAGCTGCAGAATTTCATCCATCTTTCGGTCTATCACCTCCTTGGGGTCGCTGGTATTATTGGTGACATAGGTGCAACATTTTACTCCAAATTGGGTGACTAATGTTATGCAATACCCTCCAGTAACAGCAGTTAGATAATTCAGCACTAGCCTGTGTTGCACTAATTCTTTCTTGTACGCTTGCAATTCTCTCCCTGTATACCTGAATGTGTCATCGTACATCTCGGTGATATTATCTATCAATTTAGCAAGTTCCTGGATATATCTAAAATTGAATGTACCCCGAGCGATCCTGGTGAGATCCAATGCGACTAGAACTTGAAAGCCAATTGTCTCACTGATTAACTGAGTGGCTTTATGTACGTCACCAGGTACCATATTTCTTTTGCCTCTGTGTTCATATTGTGTGTGAAGATATGGTGACGGTGTGTTTTTATGTATACCCAGCATTTCAACATGTGTGAGGGTCATAACTTCTGGGACTACTCTTCCCAGGTAACACAAACCTTCGGAACTCGGGGAGAGCCATTTATACGCTTTTCTTCCACAGATGAAATATACATTATCAGGGAGAACATAAGGAATGGTATGCATCATTATCATTAAGCACATTTCCCTTGCAAACAATCCTATTTCTGGTTCTTCCATCTGGTACATGCAAGTTTCTGGCTGTATTATTTTAGCACAATAACCATTTGGCACCTTACCAATAATTTCTTTGGTGGAACTCAATGTATACCGATACCTAAAATGTTTCCCACCAGACTTAATGGAGCGTAACAGATCATGGTTTATGGACTCATTATCAGCTTTTTGTGAGAAGGTCATCGTCTGATTATTCCCCGTCACTTCCCAACTCCCGGGTCTATTGGGGTTGGTTATGTTTAAGCACAAAAGTGATCTATCTACTTGGAATTGATGGAGTTTGAAATGAGGTGGTTTGGATGAGAGAAATTTTCCATCCAATGTTTTCCCTTTTTGCAATTCTAAAATTTCCGTGATATTCAGCGGAAATGGCACCAACCCTATGTTATGCTGTCCCTGTGGCACATGTGAACACACCCAGCAATCAGTTTGATTTAACACTTTACCTACCATGCTATGATAATCCTCTAGAGGATACCCACCCCATTACGGGTTATATTTAGGTTGGCACCGTTGGATACAGTTCTCGTCAACTAGGGACCCACAAAGCTCACAAATACAGGAATCTTCAGACGATAAACCTCCACACCTTCCCCGAGTGCAACATTTTACTCCAAATTGGGTGGCTTATGTTACGCAATACCCTCCAGTAACAGCAGTTAGATAATTCAGCACTAGCCTGTGTTGCACTAATTCTTTCTTGTACGCTTGCAATTCTCTCCCTGTATACCTGAATGTGTCATCGTACATCTCGGTGATATTATCTATCAATTTAGCAAGTTCCTGGATATATCTAAAATTGAATGTACCCCGAGCGATCCTGGTGAGATCCAATGCGACTAGAACTTGAAAGCCAGTTGTCTCACTGATTAACTGAGTGGCTTTATGTACATCACCAGGTACCATATTTCTTTTGCCTCTGTGTTCATATTGTGTGTGAAGATATGGTGACGGTGTGTTTTTATGTATACCCAGCATTTCAACATGTGTGAGGGTCATAACTTCTGGGACTACTCTTCCCAGGTAACACAAACCTTCGGAACTCGGGGAGAGCCATTTATACGCTTTTCTTCCACAGATGAAATATACATTATCAGGGAGAACATAAGGAATGGTATGCATCATTATCATTAAGCACATTTCCCTTGCAAACAATCCTATTTCTGGTTCTTCCATCTGGTACATGCAAGTTTCTGGCTGTATTATTTTAGCACAATAACCATTTGGCACCTTACCAATAATTTCTTTGGTGGAACTCAATGTATACCGATACCTAAAATGTTTCCCACCAGACTTAATGGAGCGTAACAGATCATGGTTTATGGACTCATTATCAGCTTTTTGTGAGAAGGTCATCGTCTGATTATTCCCCGTCACTTCCCAACTCCCGGGTCTATTGGGGTTGGTTATGTTTAAGCACAAAAGTGATCTATCTACTTGGAATTGATGGAGTTTGAAATGAGGTGGTTTGGATGAGAGAAATTTTCCATCCAATGTTTTCCCTTTTTGCAATTCTAAAATTTCCGTGATATTCAGCGGAAATGGCACCAACCCTATGTTATGCTGTCCCTGTGGCACATGTGAACACACCCAGCAATCAGTTTGATTTAACACTTTACCTACCATGCTATGATAATCCTCTAGAGGATACCCACCCCATTACGGGTTATATTTAGGTTGGCACCGTTGGATACAGTTCTCGTCAACTAGGGACCCACAAAGCTCACAAATACAGGAATCTTCAGACGATAAACCTCCACACCTTCCCCGAGTGCAACATTTTACTCCAAATTGGGTGGCTTATGTTACGCAATACCCTCCAGTAACAGCAGTTAGATAATTCAGCACTAGCCTGTGTTGCACTAATTCTTTCTTGTACGCTTGCAATTCTCTCCCTGTATACCTGAATGTGTCATTGTACATCTCGGTGATATTATCTATCAATTTAGCAAGTTCCTGGATATATCTAAAATTGAATGTACCCCGAGCGATCCTGGTGAGATCCAATGCGACTAGAACTTGAAAGCCAGTTGTCTCACTGATTAACTGAGTGGCTTTATGTACGTCACCAGGTACCATATTTCTTTTGCCTCTGTGTTCATATTGTGTGTGAAGATATGGTGATGGTGTGTTTTTATGTATACCCAGCATTTCAACATGTGTGAGGGTCTTAACTTCTGGGACTACTCTTCCCAGGTAGAGCTCTCTTAACAATAACAGTACTAAGATTGGTCAGACACTCCCCTGATTGGCATTGCACTCCTCCTGACTCCACTCCATCAGCACTGCCATCAGCTCCCGTTTCCTCAATCGGTCCCCCATCACAGACACTGGATATCCCCGGACTGACCAGGATGGTGAACACTCTAAAAGAGAATATTAAAATGAACACAGCAGGCCTGTCCATTGTCACAACAAGATCTGCAAATTTCTCACAGTTCAGGTATCTCACTACAACCTGTTCAATCCTCCCGGAACAAGCTCAAGATCGACAGGTCCACGCTATCAGCTTTGTCTCCGACTTGTTTCTCCACCGGTTGATTGACTTTTTGCAGTGAGTGGAATGGACCCAGGTATCTCTCTCGGCCACCTTCAAAGATGTAATACTCGTCAGCAGCACCTGGTATGGACCCTCCCACCGAACAGTCAAACAACCTGAACACAAGAAATTTCTGATCATTACATATTCTCCTGGTTCAACATCATGACAGTTAGTTTCAGGCATATCATTAGACAACAATTTCAGTTTCTGCTGCTGTTGCTTTAACTGCTTACTCATTGATATAAGATACTTTACAGTTACCTCGTTGTTCTTCCTGTGGACTTATAATCAAATGAGGTTGTCTACCGAACAATATTTCAAATGGGGACAGATTCAGAGGAGGTCTAGGAGTGGTCCTTATGCTATGTAGGACCAAAGGTAACGCTTCTGGCCATCCTAGTCCAGTCTCTGTCATGATTTTACTTAGCTTATTTTTAATAGTCCCGTTCATCCTCTCTACCTTGGCACTGGCTTGCGGTCGGTAGGGGGTATGAAGTCGGCTATTAATACCCATCAGCTTACACATATTTTGAAAAACATCACCTGTGAAATGGGTACCCCTATCACTCTCGATGATTTTAGGGATACCGTACCTGCATACAAATTCCTGAACTATTTTCTTGGCAGTAAATGCAGCAGTATTAGTGGCCGCTGGGTAGGCCTCAACCCAGTTAGAAAATATGTCTGTGCACACTAATACATACTTAAGGTTCCTGCAGGGTGGTAATTGGATGAAATCAATTTGTATCACCTGGAAAGGTCCATCAGTCGGTGGAATATGGGACGGTTCGGTAGGGATCGCTTTCCCTATATTTTTTCTCAAGCAGGTCAGACAGGACATTGCTATCTTTTCTGCTTGTGAAGAAAAATCTGGTGCGCACCAATATGCCCTCACCAACTTGCACATACCCTGTTTACCCAGATGAGTCAGGCTGTGTGCTGCCTCAGCCAGGCTGGGGTAATATGCCATGGGGGCTACTGGTTTACCATGTCCGTCCCTCCAGAGCCCAGCGGACTCTTGCCCACATCCCTTGGACTTCCAAATGTATTTTTCCTGAATTGAACACAAATTTTGCATCTCAATTAATTTTAGCATATCAATTGTTTGAAATGACATAATTGTTTCAGTTGGAGAAAACATTTTTAACCCTGCTGCCCATTTTGCAGCTTCATCAGCTCTGCTGTTGCCCAGTGACACCAGGTCATCCTCACATATATGGGCTTTGCATTTAATTACTGCCACCACTTTGGGCAGTTGGATTGCTTCTAAAAGATGTTTTATGTGTCGGGAATGTGCAACTGGTGTGCCTGCTGTTGTCATAAAATTTCTCAGACGCCATAGAGCCCCAAAATCGTGCACCACCCCAAACGCGTACCTCGAGTCATTGTAAATGTTAGCAGATTTGCCTGCTGCCAGTTCACATGCTCTAGTCAGTGCTATTAACTCTGCCACCTGGGCTGAGTGAGGAGGGCCGAGAGGTTTAGCTTCTATGATGTCTGTGTCATTTACAACAGCATAACCTGTACATAATTCACCCGTGTCTGTTTGTCTATGACAACTCCCATCCGTATAAAAAGTTACATCCACATTCTCTAAAGGTGTGTCATGTATGTCAGGTCTAGCAGTAAAGGTCTGATTCAGATATGTCATACAATCGTGCGTATCATTATGTCTGCCGAACTCACCTCCCGCCAGAAACTCCTCTCCTTTCACCCTTTGTACATCATGTTGTACATATGGTAGGTATGTTGCTGGATTCAGCGTACTGCAATGTTTAACAGTAATATTTGCAAGAGCGATAAGAGCTAGTTCCTATTTGGTGAACCTAGCTGAGGAGACGTGTCTGGTTTGAGCTGAGTTCAACAGAGCAGATACAGCATGGGGAGTGTAGACAATCATATCATGGCCCAATACTACGTCCTCACTTTTACTCACCAATAGAGTGGTAGCTGCTACACTTCTGAAACAGGTGGGGAGTGATCTTGCCACAGTGTCCAATTGGGCACTGTAGTATGCTACGGGCCTACTGGCATCACCATGTTTTTGTGTAAGGACACCTGCAGCACAACCATCGGCTTCCGTACAATACAAATCAAAAGGTTTTTCATAATTGGGTATTCCCAATGCAGGAGCTTTCGTCAGACTATCCTTAAGATTAAGGAAAGCCTGCTCTGATTTCTCTGTGTGTATGACACGATCGGGCTTTGAGGAAGTGACTAATTCCTGTAAAGGTAAGGCCAAAATAGAAAAACCTGGTATCCACATTCTACAATATCCACACATTCCCAAGAAGGTACGAATTTGCTGTTGATTCTGCGGCAGTGTCATGTTTTGTATGGCCTGGATTCTATCTGTTGTAAGATGTCGTAACCCCTGGGTTAGGCAGTGTCCCAAATATTTTACTCTGGATTGGCATGGCTGTAGTTTGTCCTTAGCCACCTTGTGTCCTGTTTGTGAGAGATGAAGTAACAAAAGTTTAGTATCATTCAAACATGACATAAACGAACATAGCAATAAATCGTCCACATATTGAATTAGAACAGATCCATTGGCAGGTTGAAAAGATTGTAAACAGTCGTGCAATGCCTGGGAGAAGATACTGGGGCTGTCTATGAAACCTTGGGGTAACCGTGTCCATGTGTATTGTAAACCTCTGTATGAAAATGCGAATAGATACTGACAGTCAGGATGGAGAGGCACAGAGAAGAAAGCAGAACAGAGGTCAATGACAGTGAAATGGGTTGCATTTGGTGGGATCTGCATCAAAATGACAGCTGGATTTGGCACTACAGGGAATTGGCTCTCTATTACCTTACTTACACCTCTAAGATCTTGTACCAGCCTATAACCCCTCCCACCACTCTTCTTCACTGGGAAAATGGGACTGTTGGCTACACTAGCTGTACGAATTAAAATTCCCTGTTGCAATAATCGCTCAATTATTGGAAAAACCCCTAATTCTATCTCCTGTTTTAGTGGGTACTGAGGGATTTTTTGGAGCTTGCTTGCCGCTTTTTAAATTTACCATTACGGGACTTACGTTTTCCATTAATCCAGTGTCCTGTCCATCTTTAGTCTAAAGGGAATCTGGAATTAGGGACAACATTTCATCTACCTGTGATGGAGTTTCATTTAAAACTGTAGAGTGATACATTATCCTTTGAGGAGTGTCTAACATATCCCGCACCTCGTATACCATTCTCTCTGGGATATCTAAAAATACACCATCAGGGGTGCAATATATAACACATCCCATCTTACATAACAAGTCTCTGCCCAGTAGGTAAGTAGGAGCCGCAGCAGCCAGGAGAAAAGAATGCCTGGTATGCAACGGCCCAATAGTAACCTCTGTGGACTTTGTTAAAGGATAATGTTCCACTTTACCTGTTACATCCATTGTTGGTACTGTCTCATTGGTCACCTGCAAATTAACGGGAGATTTTATCACTGACCTGGTCGCCCCTGTGTCTACAAGAAAAGGATATTCAGTACCAGCTACATCAACCATCATGACCGGTTCTTCCCTAGTACTTCCCGTTAACCTGACCATCTGTAGACTACAGGTATGACCTGACCCCTAGCGTTGGCTACCATTCTCCAATAAAGCATTTACAGCTACAATTGGAGCTGGTACCTGCTGAACATTTGCTGGCCTTTGTGCATATCCCTTATGGGGATATCCAGGTCTTCCCTGATGTGGGGTCCCTACTCTTTTACTGTACAGTTTCTACTTAAGTGTCCTGTTTGTTTACAGTTAAAACATGTTCGTGTATCGGGTGAAGACATGTGGTGTTGTGAGGTTTGCGCAGAGGGTAAAGGTGGTGGATATGGGTAAGGATAGGGAGGGTAAGGGTATTGTGGGGGATAAGAAGTTGGTGGGTAGCCTGGGACCCGTGGTTGCATCGGGTTAGTGGGATAGAGTTGTGTTTGTTGTTGCTTGGGGTTAGTGAAAGCACATACTTGTTCAGAAGTGAGTGTGTGTGCAAGTGCAAGTGTGTCTGTTGGCTGTGATGTTACCGTCATTCCCTCCAGAGCTTGTATACTGACAGCCATTAGTTTCTCGCTCTGGGCTTCTCTCTTCTTGGAGATGTTTTATCATGTTCAATGGCGGTTTCTATGAGGGTATCTATTGTGAGTCCCCGCCAGCCAGGCTGTGAGGTCTGAACCCGAGTTTTTAAACTCTCTTTCAGAGCGTCCACAAGTACCGTGACTATCATTCCCCGGTGGTGAGTGCTATCTTTAATATCCTCTATCCCAGTGTACTGGGTGATAGCCTGCAGAGCCCGATCGCAATAATCTTCTGCAGTTTCACTCTCCTTCTGCTTAATGGTGAATATTTTGTTCCAGTTAACTACTACTGGAAAATATATACCCAATTGAGTTACAATGCGGGAAATGTTACCTTGGTTTACTTGGTCTGTTAAGGGAACGTCACCATCCAATACACAATCCGTGATAAATTTTGTCATGTCGGTATTACGTGGTAGACAGGCCCTTAACACCACACACCAATCTTTATTAGTGGGTTCATGTGAACTACCCAAATTTCTCAAAAATCTTTCACATTTGGCTAATTCCTTTTGGGATCGGGGAATTCATTTATGATGGAATTTAGTTCTGCTCTTGTCAAAGGACAATGCATTACTACTTCCCTCGTGGGCACTATACCGTTTCCATTTGGATCAGTTATTGTCCGAATGGGATGCAGACCGGTAGCGTTGCTACCTTTGACCTGATTACTTGGCTGGGGGTTTAGTCTGTTGCTGCTACGTATGGTATGAACAACTTCCTCTACGGGTGCAGAGGGCATTAACACTTCCCCTGCTGTTACCGATGGAGATGGCGGCACCACTCGTGATTGTGGTGATGCCACATCTATCATTTGTACAGCATGGGAAATGGCAGACATTACAATAGGCTCATCATCCACATCATCCACATCATCTTTATAGTTGCTTAAGAGAGGGTACAAGTTGCTTGTTACATTTTTATGGGAATTTTTGGTAACTGTACTTGCACCTCCATCCACATAAGGTGGGGGAGATGAGCGTGAACTACTGGCAATACTCTCCACGACACTACCTTGCCGCATGGGTGCACCATTTTGCAGCTCGCCCGTATTGCAATTTAGCGCCGCGGATGTATTTTCTGGCAATGTGCTCACGACGCTAGTTTGCGTCGTTAGCACATTTTTAAGCAACGCATCCCCTTCATGTTGCCACAGTTTTAAACATCAATATATTTAACCTTTTTCTCTCGGGAGCGCATTCAAACTGATGTGATCCCGGACATTGTCTAACACATTTTTATCAAAACTACCAATTCTGGGAAACGGTCTACCACTCTTCCTCATCATATTAAACCATAAATCACAATACCTTATTGCATAAGTACCGTACTTAGTATGCATGATACGACGGGCCGATCCGATCGGCACCTCCATTAGCAGCACATCATTGTCTAACATCTCTACTGTTTGCACGGCTCCCATTCTGAGACAACTCCTATGCTTTTCAATAAAGATTTAAAAAACTGGTGAAAGACAATCAAGATACTTTCACTTACCTGTGGATGATTTAAGTCGGCGGCGCCCACACACCTGGATAAGATTTGAAAAAGGCAACTTCCACACCCGGATAAGATTTAGTAAGGCAACTTCCACACCTATGAGAGTTTATATGTCGGCTACTCTCATGCACCTCTCTACAACAAAGACAACATGTACACCTGCTACTGTGTATAGAACGGTAAAGCTACTTACCGAGCGGCTAGACTAACCCTTGCACCTAGCCCTTAAGGATCATACGATACCCTTAACTTTGTTCAACAAATATTCACTGTTATACACTTTTTTTCCTGCGCAGAAAAATAAACGTTAACCCAGATATTGGTAACAATTGAAAAAGGTAAACCTCAACGGCTTTGTTAAAACACGTGGCAGCAGAACCGGAAGTGCGTATATGCTATTGTGCGATCAGCCGCATACACAATAATGCGACTACCACACAACCGTATAATGACTTTTTAGCTGCGTACACAAAAGTGCATCTTTGCTATGCGCAAACCTGCAACTTAGCCGCGTACTCAGTACTACAGCACCCCTTTAAATGTAAGGTTCTATCAACAGAGGAAAACAAACTTTTTCCTCTCTTGTCCCTGGATTCTAGTCAGCTTCCTTGATTCACATGGAGACGGATAGCGATCTTTCAGCACAAAGCGGTTGGTCTCAGCCAATTATTCAGCTTCGACAAAGGGAAACCACTGTGCAGCATAATTTGAATTGGTACTATTGTGTCACCGCGCCCCTAGTTTGAGGAGGGGAGCCCAAGCCGGTATCTTGCCTAGGGTCCCATGAGATCTAAATCTGGCTCTGTCTGAGAGGTGTGTCATAAAATGTACTTACATCCAAAATGTAATCAAGCCCCAAAGCAATTAGTAAGATCTACATGTATTGTATTTTAAAAGTTGTTCCATATAAGTGGCCATGAGAAACATTACTGTATATGAAAATGCATGTAGCCATAGGGATCATTGTGCCTTATAACCAATGCAGGGAAATGACACTCAAGATCCCATTTGAATGTATATATCTCTGACATATTTTTCCCCAATTATATGACAGCTACATAATGTGGATAAGGTGCAATCAGGGAGATTGCTAGACTCTTCAGGGAGTCAAGGAGATTGCTACTATTTCAGGGAGTCTCCCTGGCAATCATGGAGAGTTGGCATGTATGCCTCTGTGTATACAAGCACTGTCACTCCTTGGGCTGTACCCCTCTGTGCATACAAGCACTGTGACTCCTTGGGCCGTAGCCCACTGTGTATACAAGTACTGTGACTCTGCTGGCCATACCCCACTTCCAAGGACAATTTCATCTTGCACTACCTTTCATTTCTGCAACTGTTGTGTGGCAATGTTTCATAGATGTGCTTTAAACTGCGGTGTCTGTGCCTCTGCTCTGTCGCTTAGTAACCAACAAGCTCACTGCAGCCTTTGGCAAATAATAGTGAAAACAATATTGTGAGCTGTGAGGTGGTCTAAATGGACTGGAAATTAATGTAATTGAGGTTAATAATACTCTAGGAACAAAAAAAACCCAAATTATGTGATTTTAGCTTTTTTCTAAATTTTTGTAAAAAACCAAATCCAAAACCAGTCACGGCGGTTTCGCAAATCCAAAGCCAGATGACGAATTAGAGCCAAATCCAAATCCAGATTAGGGGTGTGCACCGGCCCCTTTTCGTGTTTTGTGTTTTGGTTTTGGATCTGGATCTTTCTTCGTGTTTTGGATCTGGATTGGTTTTGCCAAAACCACCCTTCCGTGTTTTGGGTTCTGGGTTTTGTGTTTTGGATCTGTATTTTTTTGAAAAAAAGCATAAAAACAGCTAAAATCACAGAATTTGTGGGTTTTTCTGCTCCTATGCTATTATTAACCTCAATAACCTTAATTTCCACTCATTTCCAGTCTATTCTGAACACCTCACACCTCACAATAGTGTTTTTATGTCCAAAAGGTTGCACCGAGGTAGCTGGATGACTATGCTAAGCGACACGAGTGGGCGGCACAAACACGTGACCCATCTAGGCGTGAAACTGCAGTGGCAGACAGGATGGCAGTTTGAAAAACTAGGCCCCAAACTGTACATAATGCAAAGAAAAAAAAGAGGTGCAAGATGGAATTGTCCTTGGGCCCTCCCACCCACCCTTATGTTGTATAAACAGGACATGCACACTTTAACAAACCAATCATTTCAGCGCCAGGGTCTGCCAGACAACTGTGGCTGAAATGATTGGTTCGTTTGGGCCCCCACAAAACAAGCTGGCAATTAATGTGTCCCTGCACAAACTGGCTCTACGGAGGCAAGATGTCATCCTCATCCTCCTCATCCACCGATTCTTCACCCTCTTCAGTGTGTACATCCTCATCCTCACAAAGTATTAACTCGTCCCCACTTGAATCCACCACCACAGGTCCCTCTGTACCTTCTGGAGGCTGGTCTCCCTGGAAGAGCTGATAATTCATTTTGATGAACATCATCTTCTCCACATTCTGTGGAAGCAACCTCCTAAGCCTTTTGCTGACAAGGTTCCCGGCTGCACTAAACACTCTTTCGGAGTACACACTGGAGGGGGGCAACTCAGGTAAAATAGAGCCAGTTTGTACAGGGGCCTCCAAATTGCCTCTTTTTCCTGCCAGTACAGGTATGGACTGTCTGACATGCCTACTTGGATGCTGTCACCGATGTAATCCTCCACCATTCTGTCAATGGTGACAGTATCATATGCAGTGACAGTAGACATGTCAGAAATTGTTGCCAGGTCCTTCAGTCCGGACCAGATGTCCAATCTTGGTCCTGCCTGCCCTGCATCACCGCCAGCGGGTTGCTTAGGATATGCTTAGGATACCTAAGTTTTTTTCCTGGCAGCCCCAGTTGCGGGGAGAAAATGAAGAAGGAGCCGTTGACGTGTCATGTTCCGCTTCAGCTGACAGTGTGTTCACCAGCAGGTCTTTGCACCTCTGCAGGCTTGTGTCGGCCGAAAGAGAGACACCACATAGGCTTTAAACCTAGGATCGAGCACGGTGGCCAAAATGTAGTGGTCTGATTTCAACAGATTGACCACCCTGGAATCCTGGCAAAGCGAATGAAGGGCTTCATCCACAAGTCCCACATGCCGAGCGGAATCGCTCCGTCTTAGCTCCTCCTTCACTTTCTCCAGCTGCTTCTGCAAAAGCCTGATGAGGGGAATGACCTGACTCAAGCTGGCAGTGTCTGAACTGACTTCACGTGTGGCAAGTTCGAAGGGCTGGAGAACCTTGCACAACACGGAAATCATTCTCCACTGCGCTTGAGTCACGTGCATACCCCCTCCTTTGCCTATGTCATAGGTGGATGTATAGGCTTGTATGGCCTTTTGCTGCTCCTCTATCCTCTGAAGCATAGAGAGGGTTGAGTTCCACCGCGTCATAACCTCTTGCTTCAGGTGATGGCAGGGCAGGTTCAAGAGTGTTTGCTGGCGCTCCAGTCTTCGGCACGCAGTCGCTGAATGGCGAAAGTGGCCAGAAATTTTTCGGGCCACCCAAAGCGTCTCCTGCACGCCCCTGTCGCTTTTCAGAAAATTCTGCACCACCAAGTTTATTGTGTGAGCAAAACATGGGACGTGCTGGAATTTGCCCAGATGTAATGCCCACGACAATATTGGTGGCGTTGTCAGATATCACAAATCCCCAGGAGAGTCTAAGTGGGGGTAAGCCACTGGGCGATGATTTCCCTCAGTTTCTCTAAGAGGTTGTCGGCGGTGTGCCTCTTACTGAAACCGGTGATACACAGCGTAGCCTGCCTTGTAACGAGCTGGCGTTTCTGAGATGCTGCTACTGCTGACGCTGCTGCTGTTGCTGCGTAAGGTGATACATCTACCCAGTGGGCTGTCACACTCATATAGTCCTTAGTCTGCCCTGTTCCCTTGTCCACATGTCCGTGGTTAAGTGGACATTGTGTACAACGCATTTTTCAGGACACTGAGGACACTTTTTCTGACGTTTCTGTACAGTCTCGGTATCGCCTGCCTAGTTAAGTGAGAATCTAGACGGGATTTGGAACCGGGGACACACTACCTCCATCAATTGTCTAAATCCCACTGCACTAATGGCGGATACGGACGCACGTCTAACACCAACATAGCAGTCAAGGCCTCAGTTTATACGTTTTGCTTCAGGATGACTGCTGTCGTACTTCATCCTCCTCGCTAAGGAATGTTGGAGCGTCAATTGTTTAGTAAAAGTAGTGGTGTTCCTACTTCCTCTCTGGGATGATTGAACGACTCCCAGCAGCAGCAAACAGCAGCAGCGGCAGCAGTAGGCGTAGCAATGCAGGATCCTCCGGAGGAATCCGGATAGGAGAGTCAGTCATGCCAGTGACATGGCCTGCAGGACTACTTCCGATCCTGACTAAGGAGGAAATTGACGAGGAGGGAGTTGACGGTGTGGTTTGCAGGCGCTTGGATACAACAGGACAACGGGATTTAGGTGTCCCCTGGACTGCTTACGGTCTTAGCCAAAGTTTCTGAACTTGACAGTAACTTTTTATGAACGCGCTGCAGGTGCCGTATAAGGGAGGATGTTCCTAGGTGGTTGACGTCCCTACCCCTACTTATTTCACATTTACATATGGTACATATGGCAAGACAGTTGTTGTCCGGATTTGGATAGAAATATTGCCAGACCAAAGAGGTGGAATGTTTGGTCTTCTGCCCAGGCATGACCGTGATGGGCTTTTTCATCCCACGGACCAACAACTGTCTCCCCCGAAGCCTGATTTAAACAAACCACATCACCATCAGAATCCTCCTCGCCAACTTCCTCCTCAGCGCCATCTACACCAGTATCCTCATCCTGTTGTACTTCAACAGTGACATCTTCAATTTGCATATCAGCAAGTGGACTGTGGGTGCTCCTTTCAGCACTTGCAGGGGGCGTGCAAATGGTGGAAAGAGCCACCTCTTCCCGTCCAGTGCTGGGAAGGTCAGGCATCGCAACCACCACCACACTTGGACTCTCCTTGGGGATTTGTGATATCTTCTTAGAAAGCACAGTTCTTCGCTGTGCTTTTGCCAGCTTAACTCTTTTGATTTTTTTAGTGGGAGGAGGGCATCCATCTTCATGTGAAGCTGAACCACTAGTCATGAACATACTAGGGATCGACCTTAGCCGTTCCTTGCCACTTCGTGTCGTAAATGGCATATTGGCAAGTTTACGTTTCTCTTCAGATGATTTAAATGTTTTTTTCAAGGTCATTTTCCTGAACTTTGTCATTTGGGATTGTATGTGCCCTCTACTATGACATTGGGCATCAGCCTTGGCAGACGACGTTGATGGCATGTTATCGTCTATGTCATGACTAGTGGCAGCAGCTTCAGCACTAGGAGGAAGTGGTTCTTGATCTTTCTCTATTTTATTTTTATTGGAGAAAGTTTGGTCCTCCATTTATGTTATATCGATTTGATATATACGTGCGGCTAAACACAGAAAATATTTTTTTATTTTTGCTGGAGTAGAGCACTTTGTGGGTTACACCAGCCTTTAAGAAATGAGCCAGCCGGCTCTTTACTTATGGGACACAGGCGCACGCTTGGCGCTGCTCCTTTGTTGATGCACGTGCGGCTACTGCGCACACAATTCACAAACACAGAAAAAATTTTTTTTTTTGGTTTGGAGTGTACTTTGGGGGTTGCAGCACCCTTTAACGGTCAAGCCAGCCGGCCCTTTACTTATGACACAGGCGCACGCTTGGCACTACTTTGTTGATGCACGTGCGGCTACTGCGCACACAATTCACAAACACAGAAAATTATATTTTTTTTGGTTTGGAGTGTACTTTGGGGGTTACAGCACCTTTAACGGTCAAGCCAGCCGGCCCTTTACTTATGACACAGGCGCACGCTTGGCACTACTTTGTTGATGCACGTGCGGCTACTGCGCACACAATTCACAAACACAGAAAATAATTTTTTTTTTGGTTTGGACTGGAGTGTACTTTCGGGGGTTACAGCACCCTTTAACGGTCAAGCCAGCTGGCCCTTTACTTATGACACAGGCGCACGCTTGGCACTACTTTGTTGATGCACGTGCGGCTACTGCGCACACAATTCACAAACACAGAAAATAATTTTTTTTTTGGTTTGGACTGGAGTGTACTTTCGGGGGTTACAGCACCCTTTAATGGTCAAGCCAGCCGGCCCTTTCCTTATGACACAGGCGCACGCTTGGCACTACTTTGTTGATGCACGTGCGGCTACTGCGCACACAATTCACAAACACAGAAAATAATTTTTTTTTTGGTTTGGACTGGAGTTTACTTTCGGGGGTTACAGCACCCTTTAACGGTCAAGCCAGCCGGCCCTTTACTTATGACACAGGCGCACGCTTGGCACTACTTTGTTGATGCACGTGCGGCTACTGCGCACACAATTCACAAACACAGAAATTAATTTTTTTTTTGGTTTGGACTGGAGTGTACTTTCGGGGGTTACAGCACCCTTTAACGGTCAAGCCTGCCGGCCCTTTAATTATGACACAGGCGCACGCTCTGCACTACTTTGTTGATGCACGTGCGGCTACTGCGCACACAATTCACAAACACAGAAATTTTTTTTTTTTTGGTTTGAAGTGTACTTTGGGGGTTACAGCACCCTTTAACGGTCAAGCCAGCCGGCCCTATACTTATGACACAGGCGCACGCTTGGCACTACTTTGTTGATGCACGTGCGGCTACTGCGCACACAATTCACAAACACAGAAAATTATTTTTTTTTGGGATTGGAGTGTACTTTGGGGGTTACAGCACCTTTAACGGTCAAGCCAGCCGGCCCTTTACTTATGACACAGGCGCACGCTTGGCACTACTTTGTTGATGCACGTGCGGCTAGTGCGCACACAATTCATAAACACAGAAAATAATTTTTTTTTTGGTTTGGACTGGAGTGTACTTTCGGGGGTTACAGCACCCTTTAACGGTCAAGCCAGCCGGCCCTTTACTTATGACACAGGCGCACGCTTGGCGCTGCTCCTTTGTTGATGCACGTGCGGCTACTGCGCACACAATTCACAAACACAGAAATTTTTTTTTTTTTGGTTTGAAGTGTACTTTGGGGGTTACAGCACCCTTTAACGGTCAAGCCAGCCGGCCCTATACTTATGACACAGGCGCACGCTTGGCACTACTTTGTTGATGCACGTGCGGCTACTGCGCACACAATTCACAAACACAGAAAATTATTTTTTTTTTGGATTGGAGTGTACTTTGGGGGTTACAGCACCTTTAACGGTCAAGCCAGCCGGCCCTTTACTTATGACACAGGCGCACGCTTGGCACTACTTTGTTGATGCACGTGCGGCTAGTGCGCACACAATTCATAAACACAGAAAATAATTTTTTTTTTGGTTTGGACTGGAGTGTACTTTCGGGGGTTACAGCACCCTTTAACGGTCAAGCCAGCCGGCCCTTTACTTATGACACAGGTGCACGCTTGGCACTACTTTGTTGATGCACGTGCGGCTACTGCGCACACAATTCACAAACACAGAAAATAATTTTTTTTTGGTTTGGACTGGAGTGTACTTTCGGGGGTTACAGCACCCTTTAACGGTCAAGCCAGCCGGCCCTTTACTTATGACACAGGCGCACGCTTGGCACTACTTTGTTGATGCACGTGCGGCTACTGCGCACACAATTCACAAACAGAGAAAATAATGTTTTTTTTGGTTTGGACTGGAGTGTACTTTCGGTGGTTACAGCACCCTTTAACGGTCAAGCCAGCCGGCCCTTTACTTATGACACAGGCGCACGCTTGGTACTACTTTGTTGATGCACGTGCGGCTACTGCGCACACAATTCACAAACACAGAAAATAATTTTTTTTTTGGTTTGGACTGGAGTGTACTTTCGGGGGTTACAGCACCCTTTAACGGTCAAGCCAGCCGGCCCTTTACTTATGACACAGGCGCACGCTCTGCACTACTTTGTTGATGCACGTGCAGCTACTGCGCACACAATTCACAAACACATAAAATAATGTTTTTTTTGGTTTGGACTGGAGTGTACTTTTGGGGGTTACAGCACCCTTTAACGGTCAAGCCAGCTGGCCCTTTACTTATGACACAGGCGCACGCTTGGCACTACTTTGTTGATGCACGTGCGGCTACTGCGCACACAATTCACAAACACAGAAAATAATTTTTTTTTTGGTTTGGACTGGAGTGTACTTTGGGGGTTACAGCACCCTTTAACGGTCAAGCCAGCCGGCCCTTAACTTATGACACAGGCGCATGCTTGGCACTACTTTGTTGATGCACGTGCGGCTACTGCGCACACAATTCACAAACACAGACAATAATTTTTTTTTTGGTTTGGACTGGAGTGTACTTTCGGGGGTTACAGCACCCTTTAATGGTCAAGCCAGCCGGCCCTTTACTTATGACACAGGCGCACGCTTGGCACTACTTTGTTGATGCACGTGCGGCTACTGCGCACACAATTCACAAACACAGAAAATAATTTTTTTTTTGGTTTGGACAGGAGTGTACTTTCGGGGGTTACAGCACCCTTTAACGGTCTAGCCCGCCGGCCCTTTCCTTATGACACAAGTGCACGCTTGGCACTACTTTGTTGATGCACGTGCGGCTACAGCGCACACAATTCACAAACACAGAAAATAATTTTTTTTTTGGTTTGGACTGGAGTGTACTTTCGGGGGCTACAGCACCCTTTAACGGTCAAGCCAGCCGGCCCTTTACTTATGACACAGGCGCGCGCTTGGCACTACTTTGTTGATGCACATGCGGCTACTGCGCACACAATTCACAAACACAGAAAATAATTTTTTTTTTGGTTTGGACTGGAGTGTACTTTCGGGGGTTACAGCACCCTTTACTTATGACACAGGCGCACGCTTGGCACTACTTTGTTGATGCACGTGCGGCTACTGCGCACACAATTCACAAACACAGAAAATAATTTTTTTTTTGGTTTGGACTGGAGTGTACTTTGGGGGTTACAGCACCCTTTAACGGTCAAACCAGCTGGCCCTTTACTTATGACACAGGCGCACGCTTGGCACTACTTTGTTGATGCACGTGCGGCTACTGCGCACACAATTCACAAACACAGAAAATAATTTTTTTTTTGGTTTGGACTGGAGTGTTCTTTCGGGGGTTACAGCACCCTTTAATGGTCAAGCCAGCCGGCCCTTTACTTATGACACAGGCGCACGCTTGGCACTACTTTGTTGATGCACGTGCGGCTACTGCGCACACAATTCACAAACACAGAAAATAATTTTTTTTTTGGTTTGGACTGGAGTGTACTTTAGGGGGTTACAGCACCCTTTAATGGTCAAGCCAGCCGGCCCTTTAC
Organism: Taudactylus pleione; assembly: GCA_031769625.1. Classification (NCBI taxonomy): domain Eukaryota; kingdom Metazoa; phylum Chordata; class Amphibia; order Anura; family Myobatrachidae; genus Taudactylus; species Taudactylus pleione. Next base: position 9,482,967 of record JAUIMM010000137.1, on the reverse strand, counting down.
TTATGACACAGGCGCACACTTGGCACTACTTTGTTGATGCACGTGCGGCTACTGCGCACACAATTCACAAACATAGAAAATAATTTTTTTTTTGGTTTGGACTGGAGTGTACTTTGGGGGTTACAGCACCCTTTAACGGTCAAGCCAGCCGGCCCTTTACTTATGACACAGGTGCACGCTTGGCACTACTTTGTTGATGCACGTGCGGCTACTGCGCACACAATTCACAAACACAGAAAATAATTTTTTTTTTGGTTTGGACTGGAGTGTACTTTCGGGGGCTACAGCACCCTTTAACGGTCAAGCCAGCCGGCCCTTTACTTATGACACAGGCGCACGCTTGGCATTACTTTGTTGATGCACGTGCGGCTACTGCGCACACAATTCACAAACACAGAAAATAATTTTTTTTTTGGTTTGGACTGGAGTGTACTTTCGGGGGTCAGAGCACCCTTTAACGGTCAAGCCAGCCGGCCCTTTACTTATGACACAGGCGCACGCTTGGCACTAATTTGTTGATGCACGTGCGGCTACTGCGCACACAATTCACAAACACAGAAAATATTTTTTTTTAGGTTTGGACTGGAGTGTACTTTCGGGGGTTACAGCACCCTTTACTTATGACACAGGCGCACGCTTGGCACTACTTTGTTGATGCACGTGCGGCTACTGCGCACACAATTCACAAACACAGAAAATTATTTTTTTTTTGGTTTGGACTGGAGTGTACTTTGGGGGTTACAGCACCCTTTAACGGTCAAACCAGCCGGCCCTTTACTTATGACACAGGCGCACGCTTGGCACTACTTTGTTGATGCACGTGCGGCTACTGCGCACACAATTCACAAACACAGAAAATAATTTTTTTTTTGGTTTGGACTGGAGTGTACTTTCGGGGGTTACAGCGCCCTTTAACGGTCAAGCCAGCCGGCCCTTTACTTATGACACAGGCGCACGCTTGGCACTACTTTGTTGATGCACGTGCGGCTACAGCGCACACAATTCACAAACACAGAAATTTTTTTTTTTTTTGGTTTGGACTGGAGTGTACTTTCGGGGGTTACAGCACCCTTTAACGGTCAAGCCAGCCGGCCCTTTACTTATGACACAGGTGCACGCTTGGCACTACTTTGTTGATGCACGTGCGGCTACTGCGCACACAATTCACAAACACAGAAAATAATTTTTTTTTTGGATTGGACTGGAGTGTACTTTGGGGGTTACAGCACCCTTTAACGGTCAAGCCAGCCGGCCCTTTACTTATGACACAGGCGCACGCTTGGCACTACTTTGTTGATGCACGTGCGGCTACTGCGCACACAATTCACAAACACAGAAAATAATTTTTTTTTTGGTTTGGACTGGAGTGTACTTTCGGGGGTTACAGCACCCTTTAATGGTCAAGCCTGCCGGCCCTTTAATTATGACACAGGCGCACGCTCTGCACTACTTTGTTGATGCACGTGCGGCTACTGCGCACACAATTCACAAACACAGAAAATAATGTTTTTTTTGGTTTGGACTGGAGTGTACTTTCGGGGGTTACAGCACCCTTTAACGGTCAAGCCAGCCGGCCCTTTATTTTTGACACAGGCGCACGCTTGGCACTACTTTGTTGATGCATGTGCGGCTACTGCGCACACAATTCACAAACACAGAAAATTATTTTTTTTTTGGTTTGGAAGGGGGTGTACTTCGGGGGTTACAGCACCCTTTAACGGTCAAGCCAGCCGGCCCTTTACTTATGACACAGGCGCACGCTTGGCGCTGCTCCTTTGTTGATGCACGTGCGGCTACTGCGCACACAATTCACAAACACAGAAAAATTTTTTTTTTTTGGTTTGGAGTGTACATTGGGGGTTACAGCACCCTTTAACGGTCAAGCCAGCCGGCCCTTTACTTATTACACAGGCGCACGCTTGGCACTACTTTGTTGATGCACGTGCGGTTACTGCGCACACAATTCACAAACACAGAAAATAATTTTTTTTTTGGTTTGGACTGGAGTGTACTTTCGGGGTTTACAGCACCCTTTAACGGTCAAGCCAGCCGGCCCTTTCCTTATGACACAGGCGCACGCTTGGCACTACTTTGTTGATGCAAGTGCAGCTACTGCGCACACAATTCACAAACACAGAAAATAATTTTTTTTTTGGTTTGGACTGGAGTGTATTTTCGGGGGTTACAGCACCCTTTAACGGTCAAGCCAGCCGGCCCTTTACTTATGACACAGGCGCACGCTTGGCACTACTTTGTTGATGCACGTGCGGCTACTGCGCACACAATTCGCAAACACAGAAATTAATTTTTTTTTTGGTTTGGACTGGAGTGTACTTTCGGGGGTTACAGCACCCTTTAATGGTCAAGCCAGCCGGCCCTTTACTTATGACACAGGCGCACGCTTGGCACTAATTTGTTGATGCACGTGCGGCTACTGCGCACACAATTCACAAACACAGAAAATAATTTTTTTCTTGGTTTGGACTGTTGTGTACTTTCGGGGGTTGCAGCACCCTTTAACGGTCAAGCCAGCCGGCCCTTTACTTATGACACAGGCGCACGCTTGGCACTAATTTGTTGATGCACGTGCGGCTACTGCGCACACAATTCACAAACACAGAAAATATTTTTTTTTTAGGTTTGGACTGGAGTGTACTTTCGGGGGTTACAGCACCCTTTACTTATGACACAGGCGCACGCTTGGCACTACTTTGTTGATGCACGTGCGGCTACTGCGCACACAATTCACAAACACAGAAAATTATTTTTTTTTTGGTTTGGACTGGAGTGTACTTTGTGGGTTACAGCACCCTTTAACGGTCAAACCAGCCGGCCCTTTACTTATGACACAGGCGCACGCTTGGCACTACTTTGTTGATGCACGTGCGGCTACTGCGCACACAATTCACAAACACAGAAAATAATTTTTTTTTTGGTTTGGACTGGAGTGTACTTTCGGGGGTTACAGCACCCTTTAACGGTCAAGCCAGCCGGCCCTTTACTTATGACTCAGGCGCACGCTTGGCACTACTTTGTTGATGCACGTGCGGCTACAGCGCACACAATTCACAAACACAGAAATTTATTTTTTTTTTGGTTTGGACTGGAGTGTACTTTCGGGGGTTACAGCACCCTTTAATGGTCAAGCCAGCCGGCCCTTTACTTATGACACAGGCGCACGCTTGGCACTACTTTGTTGATGCACGTGCGGCTACTGCGCACACAATTCACAAACACAGAAAATAATTTTTTTTTTGGATTGGACTGGAGTGTACTTTGGGGGTTACAGCACCCTTTAACGGTCAAGCCAGCCAGCCCTTTACTTATGACACAGGCGCACGCTTGGCACTACTTTGTTGATGCACGTGCGGCTACTGCGCACACAATTCACAAACACAGAAAATAATTTTTTTTTTGGTTTGGACTGGAGTGTACTTTCGGGGGTTACAGCACCCTTTAACGGTCAAGCCTGCCGGCCCTTTAATTATGACACAGGCGCACGCTCTGCACTACTTTGTTGATGCACGTGCGGCTACTGCGCACACAATTCACAAACACAGAAAATAATGTTTTTTTTGGTTTGGACTGGAGTGTACTTTCGGGGGTTACAGCACCCTTTAACGGTCAAGCCAGCCGGCCCTTTATTTTTGACACAGGCGCACGCTTGGCACTACTTTGTTGATGCATGTGCGGCTACTGCGCACACAATTCACAAACACAGAAAATTATTTTTTTTTTGGTTTGGAAGGGGGTGTACTTTGGGGGTTACAGCACCCTTTAACGGTCAAGCCAGCCGGCCCTTTACTTATGACACAGGCGCACGCTTGGCGCTGCTCCTTTGTTGATGCACGTGCGGCTACTGCGCACACAATTCACAAACACAGAAAAATTTATTTTTTTTGGTTTGGAGTGTACATTGGGGGTTACAGCACCCTTTAACGGTCAAGCCAGCCGGCCCTTTACTTATTACACAGGCGCACGCTTGGCACTACTTTGTTGATGCACGTGCGGTTACTGCGCACACAATTCACAAACACAGAAAATAATTTTTTTTTTGGTTTGGACTGGAGTGTACTTTCGGGGTTTACAGCACCCTTTAACGGTCAAGCCGGCCGGCCCTTTCCTTATGACACAGGCGCACGCTTGGCACTACTTTGTTGATGCAAGTGCAGCTACTGCGCACACAATTCACAAACACAGAAAATAATTTTTTTTTTGGTTTGGACTGGAGTGTATTTTCGGGGGTTACAGCACCCTTTAACGGTCAAGCCAGCCGGCCCTTTACTTATGACACAGGCGCACGCTTGGCACTACTTTGTTGATGCACGTGCGGCTACTGCGCACACAATTCGCAAACACAGAAATTAATTTTTTTTTTGGTTTGGACTGGAGTGTACTTTCGGGGGTTACAGCACCCTTTAATGGTCAAGCCAGCCGGCCTTTACTTATGACACAGGCGCACGCTTGGCACTAATTTGTTGATGCACGTGCGGCTACTGCGCACACAATTCACAAACACAGAAAATAATTTTTTTTTTGGTTTGGACTGTTGTGTACTTTCGGGGGTTGCAGCACCCTTTAACGGTCAAGCCAGCCGGCCCTTTACTTATGACACAGGCGCACGCTTGGCACTACTTTGTTGATGCACGTGCGGCTACTGCGCACACAATTCACAAACACAGAAAATAATTTTTTTTTTGGTTTGGACTGGAGTGTACTTTCGGTGGTTACAGCACCCTTTAACGGTCAAGCCAGCCGGCCCTTTACTTATGACACAGGTGCACGCTTGGTACTACTTTGTTGATGCACGTGCGGCTACTGCGCACACAATTCACAAACACAGAAAATAATTTTTTTTTTGGTTTGGACTGGAGTGTACTTTCGGTGGTTACAGCACCCTTTAACGGTCAAGCCAGCCGGCCCTTTAATTATGACACAGGCGCACGCTCTGCACTACTTTGTTGATGCACGTGCGGCTACTGCGCACACAATTCACAAACACAGAAAATAATGTTTTTTTTGGTTTGGACTGGAGTGTACTTTCGGGGGTTACAGCACCCTTTAACGGTCAAGCCAGCTGGCCCTTTACTTATGACACAGGCGCACGCTTGGCACTACTTTGTTGATGCACGTGCGGCTACTGCGCACACAATTCACAAACACAGAAATTTTTTTTTTTTTTGGTTTGGAAGGGGCTGTACTTTGGGGGTTACAGCACCCTTTAATGGTCAAGCCAGACGGCCCTTTACTTATGACACAGGCGCACGCTTGGCGCTGCTCCTTTGTTGATGCACGTGCGGCTACTGCGCACACAATTCACAAACACAGAAAAATTTTTTTTTTTTGGTTTGGAGTGTACTTTGGGGGTTACAGCACCCTTTAACGGTCAAGCCAGCCTGCCCTTTACTTATGACACAGGCGCACGCTTGGCACTACTTTGTTGATGCACGTGCGGCTACTGCGCACACAATTCACAAACACAGAAAATTATTTTTTTTTGGGTTTGGAGTGTACTTTGGGGGTTACAGCACCTTTAACGGTCAAGCCAGCCAGCCCTTTACTTATGACACAGGCGCACGCTTGGCACTACTTTGTTGATGCACGTGCGGCTACTGCGCACACAATTCACAAACACAGAAAATAATTTTTTTTTTGGTTTGGACTGGAGTGTACTTTCGGGGGTTACAGCACCCTTTAACGGTCAAGCCAGCCGGCCCTTTACTTATGACACAGCTGCACGCTTGGCACTACTTTGTTGATGCACGTGCGGCTACTGCGCACACAATTCACAAACACAGAAAATAATTTTTTTTTTGGTTTGGACTGGAGTGTACTTTCGGGGGTTACAGCACCCTTTAACGGTCAAGCCAGCTGGCCCTTTCCTTATGACACAGGCGCACGCTTGGCACTACTTTGTTGATGCACGTGCGGGTACTGCGCACACAATTCACAAACACAGAAAATAATTTTTTTTTTGGTTTGGACTGGAGTGTACTTTCGGGGGTTACAGCACCCTTTAACGGTCAAGCCAGCCGGCCCTTTACTTATGACACAGGCGCACGCTTGGCACTACTTTGTTGATGAACGTGCGGCTACTGCGCACACAATTCACAAACACAGAAAATATTTTTTTTTTTGGTTTGGACTGGAGTGTACTTTCAGGGGTTACAGCACCCTTTAACGGTCAAGCCTGCCGGCCCTTTACTTATGACACAGGCGCACGCTTGGCACTACTTTGTTGATGCACGTGCGGCTACTGCGCACACAATTCACAAACACAGAAAATTATTTATTTTTTGGTTTGGACTGGAGTGTACTTTCGGTGGTTACAGCACCCTTTAACGGTCAAGCCAGCCGGCCCTTTACTTATGACACAGGCGCACGCTTGGTACTACTTTGCTGATGCACGTGCTGCTACTGCGCACACAATTCACAAACACAGAAAATAATTTTTTTTTTGGTTTGGACTGGAGTGTACTTTCGGGGGTTACAGCACCCTTTAACGGTCAAGCCAGCCGGCCCTTTACTTATGACACAGGCGCACGCTCTGCACTACTTTGTTGATGCACGTGCGGCTACTGCGCACACAATTCACAAACACATAAAATAATGTTTTTTTTGGTTTGGACTGGAGTGTACTTTCGGGGGTTACAGCACCCTTTAACGGTCAAGCCAGCCGGCCCTTTACTTATGACACAGGCGCACGCTTGGCACTACTTTGTTGATGCACGTGCGGCTACTGCGCACACAATTCACAAACACAGAAATTTTTTTTTTTTTGGTTTGGACTGGAGTGTACTTTGGGGGTTACAGCACCCTTAACGGTCAAGCCAGCCGGCCCTTTACTTATGACACAGGCGCATGCTTGGCACTACTTTGTTGATGCACGTGCGGCTACTGCGCACACAATTCACAAACACAGAAAATAATTTTTTTTTTGGTTTGTACTGGAGTGTACTTTCGGGGGTTACAGCACCCTTTAACGTTCAAGCCAGCCGGCCCTTTACTTATGACACAGGCGCACGCTTGGCACTACTTTGTTTATGCACGTGCGGCTACTGCGCACACAATTCACAAACACAGAAAATTATTTTTTTTTTGGTTTGGACTGGAGTGTACTTTCGGGGGTTACAGCACCCTTTAACGGTCAAGCCGCCGGCCCTTTCCTTATGACACAGGCGCACGCTTGGCACTACTTTGTTGATGCACGTGCGGCTACTGCGCACACAATTCACAAACACAGAAAATAATTTTTTTTTTGGTTTGGACTGGAGTGTACTTTCGGGGGTTACAGCAGCCTTTAACGGTCAAGCCAGCCGGCCCTTTATTTATGACACAGGCGCACGCTTGGCACTACTTTGTTGATGCACGTGCGGCTACTGCGCACCCAATTCACAAACACAGAAAATAATTTTTTTTTTGGTTTGGACTGGAGTGTACTTTGGGGGATACAGCACCCTTTAACGGTCAAGCCAGCCGGCCCTTTACTTATGAGACAGGTGCACGCTTGGCACTACTTTGTTGATGCACATGCGGCTACTGCGCACACAATTCACAAACACAGAAAATAATTTTTTTTTTGGTTTGGACTGTTGTGTACTTTCGGGGGTTGCAGCACCCTTTAACGGTCAAGCCAGCCGGCCCTTTACTTATGACACAGGCGCACGCTTGGCACTACTTTGTTGATGCACGTGTGGCTACTGCGCACACAATTCACAAACACAGAAAATAATTTTTTTTTTGGTTTGGACTGGAGTGTACTTTCGGTGGTTACAGCACCCTTTAACGGTCAAGCCAGCCGGCCCTTTACTTATGACACAGGCGCACGCTTGGTACTACTTTGTTGATGCACGTGCGGCTACTGCGCACACAATTCACAAACACAGAAAATTATTATTTTTTTGGTTTGGACTGGAGTGTACTTTCGGGGGTTACAGCACCCTTTAACGGTCAAGCCTGCCGGCCCTTTAATTATGACACAGGCGCACGCTCTGCACTACTTTGTTGATGCACGTGCAGCTACTGCGCACACAATTCACAAACACAGAAAATAATGTTTTTTTTGGTTTGGACTGGAGTGTACTTTCGGGGGTTACATCACCCTTTAACGGTCAAGCCAGCTGGCCCTTTACTTATGACACAGGCGCACGCTTGGCACTACTTTGTTGATGCACGTGCGGCTACTGCGCACACAATTCACAAACACAGAAATTTTTTTTTTTTTTGGTTTGGAAGTGGCTGTACTTTGGGGGTTACAGCACCCTTTAATGGTCAAGCCAGACGGCCCTTTACTTATGACACAGGCGCACGCTTGGCGCTGCTCCTTTGTTGATGCACGTGCGGCTACTGCGCACACAATTCACAAACACAGAAAAATTTTTTTTTTTTGGTTTGGAGTGTACTTTGGGGGTTACAGCACCCTTTAACGGTCAAGCCAGCCTGCCCTTTACTTATGACACAGGCGCACGCTTGGCACTACTTTGTTGATGCACGTGCGGCTACTGCGCACACAATTCACAAACACAGAAAATTATTTTTTTTTGGGTTTGGAGTGTACTTTGGGGGTTACAGCACCTTTAACGGTCAAGCCAGCCAGCCCTTTACTTATGACACAGGCGCACGCTTGGCACTACTTTGTTGATGCACGTGCGGCTACTTCGCACACAATTCACAAACACAGAAAATAATTTTTTTTTTGGTTTGGACTGGAGTGTACTTTCGGGGGTTACAGCACCCTTTAACGGTCAAGCCAGCCGGCCCTTTACTTATGACACAGCTGCACGCTTGGCACTACTTTGTTGATGCACGTGCGGCTACTGCGCACACAATTCACAAACACAGAAAATAATTTTTTTTTTGGTTTGGACTGGAGTGTACTTTCGGGGGTTACAGCACCCTTTAACGGTCAAGCCAGCTGGCCCTTTCCTTATGACACAGGCGCACGCTTGGCACTACTTTGTTGATGCACGTGCGGGTACTGCGCACACAATTAACAAACACAGACAATAATTTTTTTTTTGGTTTGGACTGGAGTGTACTTTCGGGGGTTACAGCACCCTTTAACGGTCAAGCCAGCCGGCCCTTTACTTATGACACAGGCGCACGCTTGGCACTACTTTGTTGATGAACGTGCGGCTACTGCGCACACAATTCACAAACACAGAAAATATTTTTTTTTTTGGTTTGGACTGGAGTGTACTTTCGGGGGTTACAGCACCCTTTAACGGTCAAGCCTGCCGGCCCTTTACTTATGACACAGGCGCACGCTTGGCACTACTTTGTTGATGCACGTGCGGCTACTGCGCACACAATTCACAAACACAGAAAATTATTTATTTTTTGGTTTGGACTGGAGTGTACTTTCGGTGGTTACAGCACCCTTTAACGGTCAAGCCAGCCGGCCCTTTACTTATGACACAGGCGCACGCTTGGTACTACTTTGCTGATGCACGTGCTGCTACTGCGCACACAATTCACAAACACAGAAAATAATTTTTTTTTTGGTTTGGACTGGAGTGTACTTTCGGGGGTTACAGCACCCTTTAACGGTCAAGCCAGCCGGCCCTTTACTTATGACACAGGCGCACGCTCTGCACTACTTTGTTGATGCACGTGCGGCTACTGCGCACACAATTCACAAACACATAAAATAATGTTTTTTTTGGTTTGGACTGGAGTGTACTTTCGGGGGTTACAGCACCCTTTAACGGTCAAGCCAGCCGGCCCTTTACTTATGACACAGGCGCACGCTTGGCACTACTTTGTTGATGCACGTGCGGCTACTGCGCACACAATTCACAAACACAGAAATTTTTTTTTTTTTTGGTTTGGACTGGAGTGTACTTTGGGGGTTACAGCACCCTTAACGGTCAAGCCAGCCGGCCCTTTACTTATGACACAGGCGCATGCTTGGCACTACTTTGTTGATGCACGTGCGGCTACTGCGCACACAATTCACAAACACAGAAAATAATTTTTTTTTTGGTTTGTACTGGAGTGTACTTTTGGGGGTTACAGCACCCTTTAACGTTCAAGCCAGCCGGCCCTTTACTTATGACACAGGCGCACGCTTGGCACTACTTTGTTTATGCACGTGCGGCTACTGCGCACACAATTCACAAACACAGAAAATTATTTTTTTTTTGGTTTGGACTGGAGTGTACTTTCGGGGGTTACAGCACCCGTTAACGGTCAAGCCGCCGGCCCTTTCCTTATGACACAGGCGCACGCTTGGCACTACTTTGTTGATGCACGTGCGGCTACTGCGCACACAATTCACAAACACAGAAAATAATTTTTTTTTTGGTTTGGACTGGAGTGTACTTTCGGGGGTTACAGCAGCCTTTAACGGTCAAGCCAGCCGGCCCTTTATTTATGACACAGGCGCACGCTTGGCACTACTTTGTTGATGCACGTGCGGCTACTGCGCACACAATTCACAAACACAGAAAATAATTTTTTTTTTGGTTTGGACTGGAGTGTACTTTGGGGGATACAGCACCCTTTAACGGTCAAGCCAGCCGGCCCTTTACTTATGAGACAGGTGCACGCTTGGCACTACTTTGTTGATGCACGTGCGGCTACTGCGCACACAATTCACAAACACAGAAAATAATTTTTTTTTTGGTTTGGACTGGAGTGTACTTTCGGGGGTTACAGCACCCTTTAACGGTCAAGCCAGCCGGCCTTTTACTTATGACACAGGCGCACGCTTGGCACTACTTTGTTGATGCACGTGCGTCTACTGCGCACACAATTCACAAACACAGAAAATTATTTTTTTTTTGGTTTCGACTGGAGTGTACTTTCAGGGGTCAGAGCACCCTTTAACGGTCAAGCCAGCTGGCCCTTTTCTTATGACACAGGCGCACGCTTGGCACTACTTTGTTGATGCACGTGCGGCTACTGCGCACACAATTCACAAACACAGAAAATTATTATTTTTTTGGTTTGGACTGGAGTGTACTTTCGGGGGTTACAGCACCCTTTAACGGTCAAGCCTGCCGGCCCTTTAATTATGACACAGGCGCACGCTCTGCACTACTTTGTTGATGCACGTGCGGCTACTGCGCACACAATTCACAAACACAGAAAATAATGGTTTTTTTGGTTTGGACTGGAGTGTACTTTCGGGGGTTACAGCACCCTTTAACGGTCAAGCCAGCTGGCCCTTTACTTATGACACAGGCGCACGCTTGGCACTACTTTGTTGATGCACGTGCGGCTACTGCGCACACAATTCACAAACACAGAAAATTTTTTTTTTTTTGGTTTGGAAGGGGCTGTACTTTGGGGGTTACAGCACCCTTTAATGGTCAAGCCAGACGGCCCTTTACTTATGACACAGGCGCACGCTTGGCGCTGCTTCTTTGTTGATGCACGTGCGGCTACTGCGCACACAATTCACAAACACAGAAAATTTTTTTTTTTTTGGTTTGGAGTGTACTTTGGGGGTTACAGCACCCTTTAACGGTCAAGCCAGCCTGCCCTTTACTTATGACACAGGCGCACGCTTGGCACTACTTTGTTGATGCACGTGCGGCTACTGCGCACACAATTCACAAACACAGAAAATTATTTTTTTTTTGGTTTGGAGTGTACTTTGGGGGTTACAGCACCCTTTAACGGTCAAGCCAGCCGGCCCTTTACTTATGACACAGGCGCACGCTTGGCACTACTTTGTTGATGCACGTGCGGCTACTGCGCACACAATTCACAAACACAGAAAATAATTTTTTTTTTGGTTTGGACTGGAGTGTACTTTGGGGGTTACAGCACCCTTTAACGGTCAAGCCAGCCGGCCCTTTACTTATGACACAGCTGCACGCTTGGCACTACTTTGTTGATGCACGTGCGGCTACTGCGCACACAATTCACAAACACAGAAAATAATTTTTTTTTTGGTTTGGACTGGAGTGTACTTTCGGGGGTTACAGCACCCTTTAACGGTCAAGCCAGCTGGCCCTTTCCTTATGACACAGGCGCACGCTTGGCACTACTTTGTTGATGCACGTGCGGGTACTGCGCACACAATTCACAAACACAGAAAATAATTTTTTTTTTGGTTTGGACTGGAGTGTACTTTCGGGGGTTACAGCACCCTTTAACGGTCAAGCCAGCCGGCCCTTTACTTATGACACAGGCGCACGCTTGGCACTACTTTGTTGATGCACGTGCGGCTACTGCGCACACAATTCACAAACACAGAAAATTATTTTTTTTTTGGTTTGGAGTGTACTTTGGGGGTTACAGCACCCTTTAACGGTCAAGCCAGCCGGCCCTTTACTTATGACACAGGCGCACGCTTGGCACTACTTTGTTGATGCACGTGCGGCTACTGCGCACACAATTCACAAACACAGAAAATAATTTTTTTTTTGGTTTGGACTGGAGTGTACTTTGGGGGTTACAGCACCCTTTAACGGTCAAGCCAGCCGGCCCTTTACTTATGACACAGCTGCACGCTTGGCACTACTTTGTTGATGCACGTGCGGCTACTGCGCACACAATTCACAAACACAGAAAATAATTTTTTTTTTGGTTTGGACTGGAGTGTACTTTCGGGGGTTACAGCACCCTTTAACGGTCAAGCCAGCTGGCCCTTTCCTTATGACACAGGCGCACGCTTGGCACTACTTTGTTGATGCACGTGCGGGTACTGCGCACACAATTCACAAACACAGAAAATAATTTTTTTTTTGGTTTGGACTGGAGTGTACTTTCGGGGGTTACAGCACCCTTTAACGGTCAAGCCAGCCGGCCCTTTACTTATGACACAGGCGCACGCTTGGCACTACTTTGTTGATGCACGTGCGGCTACTGCGCACACAATTCACAAACACAGAAAATAATTTTTTTTTTGGTTTGGACTGGAGTGTACTTTCGGGGGTTAGAGCACCCTTTAATGGTCAAGCCTGCCGGCCCTTTACTTATGACACAGGCGCACGCTTGGCACTACTTTGTTGATGCACGTGCGGCTACTGCGCACACAATTCACAAACACAGAAAATTATTTATTTTTTGGTTTGGACTGGAGTGTACTTTCGGTGGTTACAGCACCCTTTAACGGTCAAGCCAGCCGGCCCTTTACTTATGACACAGGCGCACGCTTGGTACTACTTTGTTGATGCACGTGCTGCTACTGCGCACACAATTCACAAACACAGAAAATAATTTTTTTTTTGGTTTGGACTGGAGTGTACATTCGGGGGTTACAGCACCCTTTAACGGTCAAGCCAGCCGGCCCTTTACTTATGACACAGGTGCACGCTCTGCACTACTTTGTTGATGCACGTGCGGCTACTGCGCACACAATTCACAAACACATAAAATAATGTTTTTTTTGGTTTGGACTGGAGTGTACTTTCGGGGGTTACAGCACCCTTTAACGGTCAAGCCAGCCGGCCCTTTACTTATGACACAGGCGCACGCTTGGCACTACTTTGTTGATGCACGTGCGGCTACTGCGCACACAATTCACAAACACAGAAAATTTTTTTTTTTTGGTTTGGACTGGAGTGTACTTTGGGGGTTACAGCACCCTTAACGGTCAAACCAGCCGGCCCTTTACTTATGACACAGGCGCATGCTTGGCACTACTTTGTTGATGCACGTGCGGCTACTGCGCACACAATTCACAAACACAGAAAATAATTTTTTTTTGGGTTTGTACTGGAGTGTACTTTCGGGGGTTACAGCACCCTTTAACGTTCAAGCCAGCCGGCCCTTTACTTATGACACAGGCGCACGCTTGGCACTACTTTGTTTATGCACGTGCGGCTACTGCGCACACAATTCACAAACACAGAAAATTATTTTTTTTTTGGTTTGGACTGGAGTGTACTTTCGGGGGTTACAGCACCCTTTAACGGTCAAGCCCGCCGGCCCTTTCCTTATGACACAGGCGCACGCTTGGCACTACTTTGTTGATGCACGTGCGGCTACTGCGCACACAATTCACAAACACAGAAAATAATTTTTTTTTTGGTTTGGACTGGAGTGTACTTTCGGGGGTTACAGCACCCTTTAACGGTCAAGCCAGCCGGCCCTTTATTTATGACACAGGCGCACGCTTGGCACTACTTTGTTGATGCACGTGCGGCTACTGCGCACACAATTCACAAACACAGAAAATAATTTTTTTTTGGTTTGGACTGGAGTGTACTTTGGGGGTTACAGCACCCTTTAACAGTCAAGCCAGCCGGCCCTTTACTTATGACACAGGTGCACGCTTGGCACTACTTTGTTGATGCACGTGCGGCTACTGCGCACACAATTCACAAACACAGAAAATAATTTTTTTTTTGGTTTGGACTGGAGTGTACTTTCAGGGGTTACAGCACCCTTTAACGGTCAAGCCGGCCGGCCATTTACTTATGACACAAGCGCACGCTTGGCACTACTTTGTTGATGCACGTGCGGCTACTGCGCACACAATTCACAAACACAGAAAATAATTTTTTTTTTGGTTTGAACTGGAGTGTACTTTCGGGGGTTACAGCACCCTTTAATGGTCAAGCCAGCCGGCCCTTTACTTATGACACAGGCGCACGCTTGGCACTAATTTGTTGATGCACGTGCGGCTACTGCGCACACAATTCACAAACACAGAAAATAATTTTTTTTTTGGTTTGGACTGGAGTGTACTTTCGGGGGTTACAGCACCCTTTACTTATGACACAGGCGCACGCTTGGCACTACTTTGTTGATGCACGTGCGGCTACTGCGCACACAATTCACAAACACAGAAATTAATTTTTTTGGGGGTTTGGACTGGAGTGTACTTTCGGGGGTTACAGCACCCTTTAACGGTCAAGCCGTCCGGCCCTTTACTTATGACACAGGCACACGCTTGGCACTACTTTGTTGATGCACGTGCGGCTACTGCGCACACAATTCACAAACACAGAAAATAATTTTTTTTTTGGTTTAGACTGGAGTGTACTTTCGGGGGTTACAGCACCCTTTAACGGTCAAGCCAGCTGGCCCTTTACTTATGACACAGGCGCACGCTTGGCACTACTTTGTTGATGCACGTGCGGCTACTGCGCACACAATTCACAAACACAGAAAATAATTTTTTTTTTGGTTTGGACTGGAGTGTACTTTCGGTCGTTACAGCACCCTTTAACGATCAAGCCAGCCGTCCCTTTACTTATGACACAGGCGCACGCTTGGTACTACTTTGTTGATGCACGTGCGGCTACTGCGCACACAATTCACAAACACAGAAAATAATTTTTTTTTTGGTTTGGACTGGAGTGTACTTTCGGGGGTAACAGCACCCTTTAACGGTCAAGCCTGCCGGCCCTTTAGTTATGACACAGGCGCACGCTCTGCACTACTTTGTTGATGCACGTGCGGCTACTGCGCACACAATTCACAAACACAGAAAATAATGGTTTTTTTGGTTTGGACTGGAGTGTACTTTCGGGGGTTACAGCACCCTTTAACAGTCAAGCCAGCCGGCCCTTTACTTATGACACAGGTGCACGCTTGGCACTACTTTGTTGATGCACGTGCGGCTACTGCGCACACAATTCACAAACACAGAAAATTATTTTTTTTTTGGGTTTGGAGTGTACTTTGGGGGTTACAGCACCTTTAACGGTCAAGCCAGCCGGCCCTTTACTTATGACACAGGCGCACGCTTGGCACTACTTTGTTGATGCACGTGCGGCTACTGCGCACACAATTCACAAACACAGAAAATAATTTTTTTTTTGGTTTGGACTGGAGTGTACTTTCGGGGGTTACAGCACCCTTTAACGGTCAAGCCAGCCGGCCCTTTACTTATGACACAGGCGCACGCTTGGCACTACTTTGTTGATGCACGTGCGGCTACTGCGCACACAATTCACAAACACAGAAAATAATTTTTTTTTTGGTTTGGACTGGAGTGTACTTTCGGTGATTACAGCACCCTTTAACGGTCAAGCCAGCCGGCCCTTTACTTATGACACAGGCGCACGCTTGGTACTACTTTGTTGATGCACGTGCGGCTACTGCGCACACAATTCACAAACACAGAAAATAATTTTTTTTTTGGTTTGTACTGGAGTGTACTTTCGGGGGTTACAGCACCCTTTAACGGTCAAGCCAGCCGGCCCTTTACTTATGACACAGGCGCACGCTTGGCACTACTTTGTTGATGCACGTGCGGCTACTGCGCACACAATTCACAAACTCAGAAAATAATTTTTTTTTTGGTTTGGACTGGAGTGTACTTTCGGGGGTTACAGCACCCTTTAACGGTCAAGCCAGCCAGCCGTTTACTTATGACACAGGCGCACGCTTGGTACTACTTTGTTGATGCACGTGCGGCTACTGTGCACACAATTCACAAACACAGAAAATAATTTTTTTTTTGGTTTGGGACTGGAGTGTACTTTCGGGGGTTACAGCACCCTTTAATGGTCAAGCCAGCCGGCCCTTTACTTATGACACAGGCGCACGCTTGGCACTAATTTGTTGATGCACGTGCGGCTACTGCGCACACATTTCACAAACACAGAAAATAATATTTTTCTTGGTTTGGACTGGAGTGTACTTTCGGGGGTTACAGCACCCTTTACTTATGACACAGGCGCACGCTTGGCACTACTTTGTTGATGCACGTGCGGCTACTGCGCACACAATTCACAAACACAGAAATTAATTTTTTTGGGGGTTTGGACTGGAGTGTACTTTCGGGGGTTACAGCACCCTTTAACGGTCAAGCCAGCCGGCCCTTTACTTATGACACAGGCACACGCTTGGCACTACTTTGTTGATGCACGTGCGGCTACTGCGCACACAATTCACAAACACAGAAAATAATTTTTTTTTTGGTTTAGACTGGAGTGTACTTTCGGGGGTTACAGCACCCTTTAACGGTCAAGCCAGCTGGCCCTTTACTTATGACACAGGCGCACGCTTGGCACTACTTTGTTGATGCACCTGCGGCTACTGCGCACACAATTCACAAACACAGAAAATAATTTTTTTTTTGGTTTGGACTGGAGTGTACTTTCGGTCGTTACAGCACCCTTTAACGATCAAGCCAGCCGTCCCTTTACTTATGACACAGGCGCACGCTTGGTACTACTTTGTTGATGCACGTGCGGCTACTGCGCACACAATTCACAAACACAGAAAATAATTTTTTTTTTGGTTTGGACTGGAGTGTACTTTCGGGGGTAACAGCACCCTTTAACGGTCAAGCCTGCCGGCCCTTTAGTTATGACACAGGCGCACGCTCTGCACTACTTTGTTGATGCACGCGCGGCTACTGCGCACACAATTCACAAACACAGAAAATAATGTTTTTTTTGGTTTGGACTGGAGTGTACTTTCGGGGGTTACAGCACCCTTTAACGGTCTAGCCAGCCGGCCCTTTACTTATGACACAGGTGCACGCTTGGCACTACTTTGTTGATGCACGTGCGGCTACTGCGCACACAATTCACAAACACAGAAAATTATTTTTTTTTGGGTTTGGAGTGTACTTTGGGGGTTACAGCACCTTTAACGGTCAAGCCAGCCGGCCCTTTACTTATGACACAGGCGCACGCTTGGCACTACTTTGTTGATGCACGTGCGGCTACTGCGCACACAATTCACAAACACAGAAAATAATTTTTTTTTTGGTTTGGACTGGAGTGTACTTTCGGGGGTTACAGCACCCTTTAACGGTCAAGCCAGCCGGCCCTTTACTTATGACACAGGCGCACGCTTGGTACTACTTTGTTGATGCACGTGCGGCTACTGCGCACACAATTCACAAACACAGAAAATAATTTTTTTTTTGGTTTGGACTGGAGTGTACTTTCGGGGGTTACAGCACCCTTTAACGGTCAAGCCTGCCGGCCCTTTCCTTATGACACAGGCGCACGCTTGGCACTACTTTGTTGATGCACGTGCGGCTACTGCGCACACAATTCACAAACACAGAAAATAATTTTTTTTTGGTTTGGACTGGAGTGTACTTTCGGGGGTTACAGCACCCTTTAACGGTCAAGCCAGCCGGCCCTTTACTTATGACACAGGCGCACGCTTGGCACTACTTTGTTGATGCACGTGTGGCTACTGCGCACACAATTCACAAACACAGAAAATAATTTTTTTTTTGGTTTGGACTGGAGTGTACTTTCGGTGGTTACAGCACCCTTTAACGGTCAAGCCAGCCGGCCCTTTACTTATGACACAGGCGCACGCTTGGTACTACTTTGTTGATGCACGTGCGGCTACTGCGCACACAATTCACAAACACAGAAAATTATTATTTTTTTGGTTTGGACTGGAGTGTACTTTCGGGGGTTACAGCACCCTTTAACGGTCAAGCCTGCTGGCCCTTTAATTATGACACAGGCGCACGCTCTGCACTACTTTGTTGATGCACGTGCGGCTACTGCGCACACAATTCACAAACACAGAAAATAATGTTTTTTTTGGTTTGGACTGGAGTGTACTTTCGGGGGTTACAGCACCCTTTAACGGTCAAGCCAGCTGGCCCTTTACTTATGACACAGGCGCACGCTTGGCACTACTTTGTTGATGCACGTGCGGCTACTGCGCACACAATTCACAAACACAGAAATTTTTTTTTTTTTTGGTTTGGAAGGGGGTGTACTTTGGGGGTTACAGCACCCTTTAATGGTCAAGCCAGCCGGCCCTTTACTTATGACACAGGCGCACGCTTGGCGCTGCTCCTTTGTTGATGCACGTGCGGCTACTGCGCACACAATTCACAAACACAGAAACATTTTTTTTTTTTGGTTTGGAGTGTACTTTGGGGGTTACAGCACCCTTTAACGGTCAAGCCAGCCGGCCCTTTACTTATGACACAGGCGCACGCTTGGCACTACTTTGTTGATGCACGTGCGGCTACTGCGCACACAATTCACAAACACAGAAAATTATTTTTTTTTTGGTTTGGAGTGTACTTTGGGGGTTACAGCACCTTTAACGGTCAAGCCAGCCGGCCCTTTACTTATGACACAGGCGCACGCTTGGCACTACTTTGTTGATGCACGTGCGGGTACTGCGCACACAATTCACAAACACAGAAAATAATTTTTTTTTTGGTTTGGACTGGAGTGTACTTTCGGGGGTTACAGCACCCTTTAACGGTCAAGCCAGCCGGCCCTTTACTTATGACACAGGCGCACGCTTGGCACTACTTTGTTGATGCACGTGCGGCTACTGCGCACACAATTCACAAACACAGAAAATAATTTTTGTTTTGGTTTGGACTGGAGTGTACTTTCGGGGGTTACAGCACCCTTTAACGGTCAAGCATGCCGGCCCTTTACTTATGACACAGGCGCACGCTTGGCACTACTTTGTTGATGCACGTGCGGCTACTGCGCACACAATTCACAAACACAGAAAATTATTTTTTTTTTGGTTTGGACTGGAGTGTACTTTCGGTGGTTACAGCACCCTTTAACGGTCAAGCCAGCCGGCCCTTTACTTATGACACAGGCGCACGCTTGGTACTACTTTGTTGATGCACGTGCTGCTACTGCGCACACAATTCACAAACACAGAAAATAATTTTTTTTTTGGTTTGGACTGGAGTGTACTTTCGGGTGTTACAGCACCCTTTAACGGTCAAGCCAGCCGGCCCTTTACTTATGACACAGGCGCACGCTCTGCACTACTTTGTTGATGCACGTGCGGCTACTGCGCACACAATTCACAAACACATAAAATAATGTTTTTTTTGGTTTGGACTGGAGTGTACTTTCGGGGGTTACAGCACCCTTTAACGGTCAAGCCAGCCGGCCCTTTACTTATGACACAGGCGCACGCTTGGCACTACTTTGTTGATGCACGTGCGGCTACTGCGCACACAATTCACAAACACAGAAAATTATTTTTTTTTTGGTTTGGACTGGAGTGTACTTTGGGGGTTACAGCACCCTTAACGGTCAAGCCAGCCGGCCCTTTACTTATGACACAGGCGCATGCTTGGCACTACTTTGTTGATGCACGTGCGGCTACTGCGCACACAATTCACAAACACAGAAAATAATTTTTTTTTTGGTTTGTACTGGAGTGTACTTTCGGGGGTTACAGCACCCTTTAACGTTCAAGCCAGCCGGCCCTTTACTTATGACACAGGCGCACGCTTGGCACTACTTTGTTGATGCACGTGCGGCTACTGCGCACACAATTCACAAACACAGAAAATTATTTTTTTTTTGGTTTGGACTGGAGTGTACTTTCGGGGGTTACAGCACCCTTTAACGGTCAAGCCCGCCGGCCCTTTCCTTATGACACAGGCGCACGCTTGGCACTACTTTGTTGATGCACGTGCGGCTACTGCGCACACAATTCACAAACACAGAAAATAATTTTTTTTTTGGTTTGGACTGGAGTGTACTTTCGGGGGTTACAGCACCCTTTAACGGTCAAGCCAGCCGGCCCTTTATTTATGACACAGGCGCACGCTTGGCACTAGTTTGTTGATGCACGTGCGGCTACTGCGCACACAATTCACAAACACAGAAAATAATTTTTTTTTTGGTTTGGACTGGAGTGTACTTTGGGGGTTACAGCACCCTTTAACGGTCAAGCCAGCCGGCCCTTTACTTATGACACAGGTGCACGCTTGGCACTACTTTGTTGATGCACGTGCGGCTATTGCGCACACAATTCACAAACACAGAAAATAATTTTTTTTTTTGGTTTGGACTGGAGTGTACTTTCGGGGGTTACAGCACCCTTTAACGGTCAAGCCAGCCGGCCTTTTACTTATGACACAGGCGCACGCTTGGCACTACTTTGTTGATGCACGTGCGGCTACTGCGCACACAATTCACAAACACAGAAAATTATTTTTTTTTTGGTTTGGACTGGAGTGTACTTTCGGGGGTCAGAGCACCCTTTAACGGTCAAGCCAGCTGGCCCTTTTCTTATGACACAGGCGCACGCTTGGCACTTCTTTGCTGATGCACGTGCGGCTACTGCGCACACAATTCACAAACACAGAAAATAATTTTTTTTTTGGTTTGGACTGGAGTGTACTTTCAGGGGTTACAGCACCCTTTAACGGTCAAGCCGGCCGGCCATTTACTTATGACACAGGCGCACGCTTGGCACTACTTTGTTGATGCACGTGCGGCTACTGCGCACACAATTCACAAACACAGAAAATAATTTTTTTTTTGGTTTGAACTGGAGTGTACTTTCGGGGGTTACAGCTCCCTTTAATGGTCAAGCCAGCCGGCCCTTTACTTATGACACAGGCGCACGCTTGGCACTAATTTGTTGATGCACGTGCGGCTACTGCGCACACAATTCACAAACACAGAAAATAATTTTTTTTTTGGTTTGGACTGGAGTGTACTTTCGGGGGTTACAGCACCCTTTACTTATGACACAGGCGCACGCTTGGCACTACTTTGTTGATGCACGTGCGGCTACTGCGCACACAATTCACAAACACAGAAAATAATTTTTTTTTTGGTTTAGACTGGAGTGTACTTTCGGGGGTTACAGCACCCTTTAACGGTCAAGCCAGCTGGCCCTTTACTTATGACACAGGCGCACGCTTGGCACTACTTTGTTGATGCACGTGCGGCTACTGCGCACACAATTCACAAACACAGAAAATTATTTTTTTTTTGGTTTGGACTGGAGTGTACTTTCAGTCGTTACAGCACCCTTTAACGATCAAGCCAGCCGGCCCTTTACTTATGACACAGGCGCACGCTTGGTACTACTTTGTTGATGCACGTGCGGCTACTGCGCACACAATTCACAAACACAGAAAATAATTTTTTATTTGGTTTGGACTGGAGTGTACTTTCGGGGGTAACAGCACCCTTTAACGGTCAAGCCTGCCGGCCCTTTAGTTATGACACAGGCGCACGCTCTGCACTACTTTGTTGATGCACGTGCGGCTACTGCGCACACAATTCACAAACACAGAAAATAATGGTTTTTTTGGTTTGGACTGGAGTGTACTTTCGGGAGTTACAGCACCCTTTAACGGTCAAGCCAGCCGGCCCTTTACTTATGACACAGGTGCACGCTTGGCACTACTTTGTTGATGCACGTGCGGCTACTGCGCACACAATTCACAAACACAGAAAATTATTTTTTTTTGGGTTTGGAGTGTACTTTGGGGGTTACAGCACCTTTAACGGTCAAGCCAGCCGGCCCTTTACTTATGACACAGGCGCACGCTTGGCACTACTTTGTTGATGCACGTGCGGCTACTGCGCACACAATTCACAAACACAGAAAATAATTTTTTTTTTGGTTTGGACTGGAGTGTACTTTCGGGGGTTACAGCACCCTTTAACGGTCAAGCCAGCCGGCCCTTTACTTATGACACAGGCGCACACTTGGCACTACTTTGTTGATGCACGTGCGGCTACTGTGCACACAATTCACAAACACAGAAAATAATTTTTTTTTTGGTTTGGACTGGAGTGTACTTTCGGTGGTTACAGCACCCTTTAACGGTCAAGCCAGCCGGCCCTTTACTTATGACACAGGCGCACGCTTGGTACTACTTTGTTGATGCACGTGCGGCTACTGCGCACACAATTCACAAACACAGAAAATAATTTTTTTTTTCAGTTGTACTGGAGTGTACTTTCGGGGGTTACAGCACCCTTTAACGGTCAAGCCAGCCGGCCCTTTACTTATGACACAGGCGCAGGCTTGGCACTACTTTGTTGATGCACGTGCGGCTACTGCGCACACAATTCACAAACACAGAAAATAATTTTTTTTTTGGTTTGGACTGGAGTGTACTTTCGGGGGTTACAGCACCCTTTAACGGTCAAGCCAGTCGGCCCTTTACTTATGACACAGGCGCACGCTTGGCACTAATTTGTTGATGCACGTGCGGCTACTGCGCACACAACTCACAAACACAGAAAATAATGTTTTTTTGGTTTGGACTGGAGTGTACTTTCGGGGGTTACAGCACCCTTTAATGTTCAAGCCAGCCGGCCCTTTACTTATGACACAGGTGCACGCTTGGCACTACTTTGTTGATGCACGTGCGGCTACTGCGCACACAATTCACAAACACAGAAAATAATTTTTTTTTTGGTTTGGACTGGAGTGTACTTTCGGGGGTTACAGCACCCTTTAACGGTCAAGCCAGCCGGCCCTTTACTTATGACACAGGCGCACGCTTGGCACTACTTTGTTGATGCACGTGCGGCTACTGCGCACACAATTCACAAACACAGAAAATAATTTTTTTTTTGGTTTGGACTGGAGTGTACTTTCGGTGGTTACAGCACCCTTTAACGGTCAAGCCAGCCGGCCCTTTACTTATGACACAGGCGCACGCTTGGTACTACTTTGTTGATGCACGTGCGGCTACTGCGCACACAATTCACAAACACAGAAAATAATTTTTTTTTTGGTTTGGACTGGAGTGTACTTTCGGGGGTTACAGCACCCTTTAATGGTCAAGCCAGCCGGCCCTTTACTTATGACACAGGCGCACGCTTGGCACTACTTTGTTGATGCACGTGCGGCTACTGCGCACACATTTCACAAACACAGAAAATAATTTTTTTCTTGGTTTGGACTGGAGTGTACTTTCGGGGGTACAGCACCCTTTAACGGTCAAGCCAGCCGGCCCTTTACTTATGACACAGGCGCACGCTTGGCACTACTTTGTTGATGCACGTGCGGCTACTGCACACACAATTCACAAACACAGAAAATAATTTTTTTTTTGGTTTGGACTGGAGTGTACTTTCGGTGGTTACAGCACCCTTTAACGGTCAAGCCTGCCGGCCCTTTACTTATGACACAGGCGCACGCTTGGTACTACTTTGTTGATGCATGTGCGGCTACTGCGCACACAATTCACAAACACAGAAAATTATTTTTTTTTTGGTTTGGACTGGAGTGTACTTTCGGGGGTTACAGCACCCTTTAACGGTCAAGCCAGCCGGCCCTTTACTTATGACACAGGCGCACGCTCTGCACTACTTTGTTGATGCACGTACGGCTACTGCGCACACAATTCACAAACACATAAAATAATGTTTATTTTGGTTTGGACTGGAGTGTACTTTCGGGGGTTACAGCACCCTTTAACGGTCAAGCCAGCCGGCCCTTTACTTATGACACAGGCGCACGCTTGGCACTACTTTGTTGATGCACGTGCGGCTACTGCGCACACAATTCACAAACACAGAAAATTATTATTTTTTTGGTTTGGACTGGAGTGTACTTTGGGGGTTACAGCACCCTTTAACGGTCAAGCCAGCCAGCCGTTTACTTATGACACAGGCGCACGCTTGGTACTACTTTGTTGATGCACGTGCGGCTACTGCGCACACAATTCACAAACACAGAAAATAATTTTTTTTTTGGTTTGGACTGGAGTGTACTTTCGGGGGTTACAGCACCCTTTAATGGTCAAGCCAGCCGGCCCTTTACTTATGACACAGGCGCACGCTTGGCACTAATTTGTTGATGCACGTGCGGCTACTGCGCACACATTTCACAAACACAGAAAATAATTTTTTTCTTGGTTTGGACTGGAGTGTACTTTCGGGGGTACAGCACCCTTTAACGGTCAAGCCAGCCGGCCCTTTACTTATGACACAGGCGCATGCTTGGCACTACTTTGTTGATGCACGTTCGGCTACTGCGCACACAATTCACAAACACAGAAAATAATTTTTTTTTTGGTTTGTACTGGAGTGTACTTTCGGGGGTTACAGCACCCTTTAACGGTCAAGCCAGCCGGCCCTTTACTTATGACACAGGCGCACGCTTGGCACTACTTTGTTGATGCACGTGCGGCTACTGCGCACACAATTCACAAACACAGAAAATAATTTTTTTTTGGTTTGGACTGGAGTGTACTTTCGGGGGTTACAGCACCCTTTAACGGTCAAGCCTGCCGGCCCTTTCCTTATGACACAGGCGCACGCTTGGCACTACTTTGTTGATGCACGTGCGGCTACTGCGCACACAATTCACAAACACAGAAAATAATTTTTTTTTTGGTTTGGACTGGAGTGTACTTTCGGGGGTTACAGCACCCTTTAACGGTCAAGCCAGCCGGCCCTTTACTTATGACACAGGCGCACGCTTGGCACTACTTTGTTGATGCACGTGTGGCTACTGCGCACACAATTCACAAACACAGAAAATAATGTTTTTTTTGGTTTGTACTGGAGTGTACTTTCGGGGGTTACAGCACCCTTTAACGGTCAAGCCAGCTGGCCCTTTACTTATGACACAGGCGCACGCTTGGCACTACTTTGTTGATGCTCGTGCGGCTACTGCGCACACAATTCACAAACACAGAAAATTATTTTTTTTTAGTTTGGAGTGTACTTTGGGGGTTACAGCACCTTTAACGGTCAAGCCAGCCGGCCCTTTACTTATGACACAGGCGCAAGCTTGGCACTACTTTGTTGATGCACGTGCGGCTACTGCGCACACAATTCACAAACACAGAAAATAATTTTTTTTTTGGTTTGGACTGGAGTGTACTTTCGGGGGTTACAGCACCTTTAACGGTCAAGCCAGCCGGCCCTTTACTTATGACACAGGCGCAAGCTTAGCACTACTTTGTTGATGCACGTGCGGCTACTGCGCACACAATTCACAAACACAGAAAATAATTTTTTTTTTGGTTTGGACTGGAGTGTACTTTCGGGGGTTACAGCACCCTTTAACGGTCAAGCCAGCCGGCCCTTTACTTATGACACAGCTGCACGCTTGGCACTACTTTGTTGATGCACGTGCGGCTACTGCGCACACAATTCACAAACACAGAAAATAATTTTTTTTTTGGTTTGGACTGGAGTGTACTTTCGGGGGTTACAGCACCTTTTAACGGTCAAGCCAGCCGGCCCTTTACTTATGACACAGGCGCACGCTTGGCACTACTTTGTTGATGCACGTGCGGCTACTGCGCACACAATTCACAAACACAGAAAATAATTTTTTTTTTGGTTTGGACTGGAGTGTACTTTCGGGGGTTACAGCACCCTTTAACGGTCAAGCATGCCGGCCCTTTACTTATGACACAGGCGCACGCTTGGCACTACTTTGTTGATGCACGTGCTGCTACTGTGCACACAATTCACAAACACAGAAAATTATATTTTTTTTGGTTTGGACTGGAGTGTACTTTCGGTGGTTACAGCACCCTTTAACGGTCAAGCCAGCCGGCCCTTTACTTATGACACAGGCGCACGCTTGGCACTACTTTGTTTATGCACGTGCGGCTACTGCGCACACAATTCACAAACACAGAAAATTATTTTTTTTTTGGTTTGGACTGGAGTGTACTTTCGGGGGTTACAGCACCCTTTAACGGTCAAGCCCGCCGGCCCTTTCCTTATGACACAGGCGCACGCTTGGCACTACTTTGTTGATGCACGTGCGGCTACTGCGCACACAATTCACAAACACAGAAAATAATTTTTTTTTTGGTTTGGACTGGAGTGTACTTTCGGGGGTTACAGCACCCTTTAATGGTCAAGCCAGCCGGCCCTTTATTTATGACACAGGCGCACGCTTGGCACTACTTTGTTGATGCACGTGCGGCTACTGCGCACACAATTCACAAACACAGAAAATATTTTTTTTTTTGGTTTGGACTGGAGTGTACTTTGGGGGTTACAGCACCCTTTAACGGTCAAGCCAGCCGGCCCTTTACTTATGACACAGGTGCACGCTTGGCACTACTTTGTTGATGCACGTGCGGCTACTGCGCACACAATTCACAAACACAGAAAATAATTTTTTTTTTGGTTTGGACTGGAGTGTACTTTCGGGGGTTACAGCACCCTTTAACGGTCAAGCCAGCCGGCCTTTTACTTATGACACAGGCGCACGCTTGGCACTACTTTGTTGATGCACGTGCGGCTACTGCGCACACAATTCACAAACACAGAAAATTATTTTTTTTTTGGTTTGGACTCGAGTGTACTTTCGGGGGTCAGAGCACCCTTTAACGGTCAAGCCAGCTGGCCCTTTTCTTATGACACAGGCACACGCTTGGCACTACTTTGTTGATGCACGTGCTGCTACTGCGCACACAATTCACAAACACAGAAAATAATTTTTTTTTTGGTTTGGACTGGAGTGTACTTTCAGGGGTTACAGCACCCTTTAACGGTCAAGCCGGCCGGCCATTTACTTATGACACAGGCGCACGCTTGGCACTACTTTGTTGATGCACGAGCGGCTACTGCGCACACAATTCACAAACACAGAAAATAATTTTTTTTTTGGTTTGAACTGGAGTGTACTTTCGGGGGTTACAGCTCCCTTTAATGGTCAAGCCAGCCGGCCCTTTACTTATGACACAGGCGCACGCTTGGCACTAATTTGTTGATGCACGTGCGGCTACTGCGCACACAATTCACAAACACAGAAAATAATGTTTTTTTTGGTTTGGACTGGAGTGTACTTTCGGGGGTTACAGCACCCTTTACTTATGACACAGGCGCACGCTTGGCACTACTTTGTTGATGCACGTGCGGCTACTGCGCACACAATTCACAAACACAGAAATTAATTTTTTTGGGGGTTTGGACTGGAGTGTACTTTCGGGGGTTACAGCACCCTTTAATGGTCAAGCCAGCCGGCCCTTTACTTATGACACAGGCGCACGCTTGGCACTACTTTGATGATGCACGTGCGGCTACTGCGCACACAATTCACAAACACAGAAAATAATTTTTTTTTTGGTTTAGACTGGAGTGTACTTTCGGGGGTTACAGCACCCTTTAACGGTCAAGCCAGCTGGCCCTTTACTTATGACACAGGCGCACGCTTGGCACTACTTTGTTGATGCACGTGCGGCTACTGCGCACACAATTCACAAACACAGAAAATAATTTTTTTTTTGGTTTGGACTGGAGTGTACTTTCGGTCGTTACAGCACCCTTTAACGATCAAGCCAGCCGGCCCTTTACTTATGACACAGGCGCACGCTTGGTACTACTTTGTTGATGCACGTGCAGCTACTGCGCACACAATTCACAAACACAGAAAATAATTTTTTATTTGGTTTGGACTGGAGTGTACTTTCGGGGGTAACAGCACCCTTTAACGGTCAAGCCTGCCGGCCCTTTAGTTATGACACAGGCGCACGCTCTGCACTACTTTGTTGATGCACGTGCGGCTACTGCGCACACAATTCACAAACACAGAAAATAATGGTTTTTTTGGTTTGGACTGGAGTGTACTTTCGGGGGTTACAGCACCCTTTAACGGTCAAGCCAGCCGGCCCTTTACTTATGACACAGGTGCACGCTTGGCACTACTTTGTTGATGCACGTGCGGCTACTGCGAACACAATTCACAAACACAGAAAATTATTTTTTTTGGGGTTTGGAGTGTACTTTGGGGGTTACAGCACCTTTAACGGTCAAGCCAGCCGGCGCTTTACTTATGACACAGGCGCACGCTTGGCACTACTTTGTTGATGCACGTGCGGCTACTGCGCACACAATTCACAAACACAGAAAATAATTTTTTTTTTGGTTTGGACTGGAGTGTACTTTCGGGGGTTACAGCACCCTTTAACGGTCAAGCCAGCCGGCCCTTTACTTATGACACAGGCGCACGCTTGGCACTACTTTGTTGATGCACGTGCGGCTACTGCGCACACAATTCACAAACACAGAAAATAATTTTTTTTTTGGTTTGGACTGGAGTGTACTTTCGGTGGTTACAGCACCCTTTAACGGTCAAGCCAGCCGGCCCTTTACTTATGACACAGGCGCACGCTTGGTACTACTTTGTTGATGCACGTGCGGCTACTGCGCACACAATTCACAAACACAGAAAATAATTTTTTTTTTCAGTTGTACTGGAGTGTACTTTCGGGGGTTACAGCACCCTTTAATGGTCAAGCCAGCCGGCCCTTTACTTATGACACAGGCGCACGCTTGGCACTACTTTGTTGATGCACGTGCGGCTACTGCGCACACATTTCACAAACACAGAAAATAATTTTTTTCTTGGTTTGGACTGGAGTGTACTTTCGGGGGTACAGCACCCTTTAACGGTCAAGCCAGCCGGCCCTTTACTTATGACACAGGCGCACGCTTGGCACTACTTTGTTGATGCACG
The DNA here is from genome assembly GCA_031769625.1 of Taudactylus pleione. Taxonomy (NCBI): domain Eukaryota; kingdom Metazoa; phylum Chordata; class Amphibia; order Anura; family Myobatrachidae; genus Taudactylus; species Taudactylus pleione. The sequence goes on along the minus strand of JAUIMM010000137.1, from coordinate 9,453,891 downwards.
TGCGGCTACTGCGCACACAATTCACAAACACAGAAAATAATTTTTTTTTTGGTTTGGACTGGAGTGTACTTTCGGTGGTTACAGCACCCTTTAACGGTCAAGCCTGCCGGCCCTTTACTTATGACACAGGCGCACGCTTGGTACTACTTTGTTGATGCATGTGCGGCTACTGCGCACACAATTCACAAACACAGAAAATAATTTTTTTTTTGGTTTGGACTGGAGTGTACTTTCGGTGGTTACAGCACCCTTTAACGGTCAAGCCAGCCGGCCCTTTACTTATGACACAGGCGCACGCTCTGCACTACTTTGTTGATGCACGTACGGCTACTGCGCACACAATTCACAAACACATAAAATAATGTTTTTTTTGGTTTGGACTGGAGTGTACTTTCGGGGGTTACAGCACCCTTTAACGGTCAAGCCAGCCGGCTCTTTACTTATGACACAGGCGCATGCTTGGCACTACTTTGTTGATGCACGTGCGGCTACTGCGCACACAATTCACAAACACAGAAAATAATTTTTTTTTTGGTTTGTACTGGAGTGTACTTTCGGGGGTTACAGCACCCTTTAACGGTCAAGGCAGCCGGCCCTTTACTTATGACACAGGCGCACGCTTGGCACTACTTTGTTGATGCACGTGCGGCTACTGCGCACACAATTCACAAACACAGAAAATAATTTTTTTTTTGGTTTGGACTGGAGTGTACTTTCGGGGGTTACAGCACCCTTTAACGGTCAAGCCTGCCGGCCCTTTCCTTATGACACAGGCGCACGCTTGGCACTACTTTGTTGATGCACGTGCGGCTACTGCGCACACAATTCACAAACACAGAAAATAATTTTTTTTTTGGTTTGGACTGGAGTGTACTTTCGGGGGTTACAGCACCCTTTAACGGTCAAGCCAGCCGGCCCTTTACTTATGACACAGGCGCACGCTTGGCACTACTTTGTTGATGCACGTGCGGCTACTGCGCACACAATTCACAAACACAGAAAATAATTTTTTTTTTGGTTTGGACTGGAGTGTACTTTGGGGGTTACAGCACCCTTTAACGGTCAAGCCAGCCGGCCCTTTACTTATGACACAGGTGCACGCTTGGCACTACTTTGTTGATGCACGTGCGGCTACTGCGCACACAATTCACAAACACAGAAAATAATTTTTTTTTTGGTTTGGACTGGAGTGTACTTTCGGGGGTTACAGCACCCTTTAACGTTCAAGCCAGCCGTCCGTTTACTTATGACACAGGCGCACGCTTGGCACTACTTTGTTGATGCACGTGCGGCTACTGCGCACACAATTCACAAACACAGAAAATAATTTTTTTTTTGGTTTGGACTGGAGTGTACTTTCGGGGGTTACAGCACCCTTTAACGTTCAAGCCAGCCGGCCATTTACTTATGACACAGGCGCACGCTTGGCACTACTTTGTTGATGCACGTGCGGCTACTGCGCACACAATTCACAAACACAGAAAATAATTTTTTTTTTGGTTTGGACTGGAGTGTACTTTCGGGGGTTACAGCACCCTTTACTTATGACACAGGCGCACGCTTGGCACTACTTTGTTGATGCACGTGCGGCTACTGCGCACACAATTCACAAACACAGAAAATAATGTTTTTTTTGGTTTGGACTGGAGTGTACTTTCGGGGGTTACAGCACCCTTTAATGGTCAAGCCAGCCGGCCCTTTACTTATGACACAGGCGCACGCTTGGCACTACTTTGTTGATGCACGTGCGGCTACTGCGCACACAATTCACAAACACAGAAAATTATTTTTTTTTTGGTTTGGAAGGGGGTGTACTTTGGGGGTTACAGCACCCTTTAACGGTCAAGCCAGCCGGCCCTTAACTTATGACACAGGTGCACGCTTGGCACTACTTTGTTGATGCATGTGCGGCTACTGCGCACACAATTCACAAACACAGAAAATTATTTTTTTTTTGGTTTGGAGTGTACTTTGGGGGTTACAGCACCTTTAACGGTCAAGCCAGCCGGCCCTTTACTTATGACACAGGCGCACGCTTGGCACTACTTTGTTGATGCACGTGCGGCTACTGCGCACACAATTCACAAACACAGAAAATAATTTTTTTTTGGGTTTGGACTGGAGTGTACTTTCGGGGGTTACAGCACCCTTTAACGGTCAAGCCAGCCGGCCCTTTACTTATGACAAAGGTGCACGCTTGGCACTACTTTGTTGATGCACGTGCGGCTACTGCGCACACAATTCACAAACACAGAAAATAATTTTTTTTTTGGTTTGGACTGGAGTGTACTTTCAGGGGTTACAGCACCCTTTAACGGTCAAGCCAGCCGGCACTTTCCTTATGACACAGGCGCACGCTTGGCACTACTTTGTTGATGCACGTGCGGCTACTGCGCACACAATTCACAAACACAGAAAATAATTTTTTTTTTGGTTTGGACTGGAGTGTACTTTCGGGGGTTACAGCACCCTTTAATGGTCAAGCCAGCCGGCCCTTTACTTATGACACAGGCGCACGCTTGGCACTACTTTGATGATGCACGTGCGGCTACTGTGCACACAATTCACAAACAGAAATTAATTTTTTTTTTGGTTTGGACTGGAGTGTACTTTCGGGGGTTACAGCACCCTTTAATGGTCAAGCCAGCCGGCCCTTTACTTATGACACAGGCGCACGCTTGGCACTACTTTGTTGATGCACGTGCGGCTACTGCGCACACAATTCACAAACACAGAAAATAATTTTTTTTTTGGTTTGGACTGGAGTGTACTTTCGGGGGTTACAGCACCCTTTAACGGTCAAGCCAGCCGGCCCTTTACTTATGACACAGGCGCACGCTTGGTACTAGTTTGTTGATGCACGTGCAGCTACTGCGCACACAATTCACAAACACAGAAAATAATTTTTTTTTTGGTTTGGACTGGAGTGTACTTTCGGGGGTTACAGCACCCTTTAATGGTCAAGCCAGCCGGCCCTTTACTTATGACACAGGCGCACGCTTGGCACTACTTTGATGATGCACGTGCGGCTACTGTGCACACAATTCACAAACAGAAATTAATTTTTTTTTTGGTTTGGACTGGAGTGTACTTTCGGGGGTTACAGCACCCTTTAATGGTCAAGCCAGCCGGCCCTTTACTTATGACACAGGCGCACGCTTGGCACTACTTTGTTGATGCACGTGCGGCTACTGCGCACACAATTCACAAACACAGAAAATAATTTTTTTTTTGGTTTGGACTGGAGTGTACTTTCGGGGGTTACAGCACCCTTTAACGGTCAAGCCAGCCGGCCCTTTACTTATGACACAGGCGCACGCTTGGTACTAGTTTGTTGATGCACGTGCAGCTACTGCGCACACAATTCACAAACACAGAAAATAATTTTTTTTTTGGTTTGGACTGGAGTGTACTTTCGGGGGTTACAGCACCCTTTAACGGTCAAGCCTGCCGGCCCTTTAATTATGACACAGGCGCACGCTCTGCACTACTTTGTTGATGGACTTGCGGCTACTGCGCACACAATTCACAAACACAGAAAATAATGTTTTTTTTGGTTTGGACTGGAGTGTACTTTCGGGGGTTACAGCACCCTTTAATGGTCAAGCCAGCCGGCCCTTTACTTATGACACAGGCGCACGCTTGGCACTACTTTGTTGATGCACGTGCGGCTACTGCGCACACAATTCACAAACACAGAAAATTATTTTTTTTTTGGTTTGGAAGGGGGTGTACTTTGGGGGTTACAGCACCCTTTAACGGTCAAGCCAGCCGGCCCTTAACTTATGACACAGGTGCACGCTTGGCACTACTTTGTTGATGCATGTGCGGCTACTGCGCACACAATTCACAAACACAGAAAATTATTTTTTTTTTGGTTTGGAGTGTACTTTGGGGGTTACAGCACCTTTAACGGTCAAGCCAGCCGGCCCTTTACTTATGACACAGGCGCACGCTTGGCACTACTTTGTTGATGCACGTGCGGCTACTGCGCACACAATTCACAAACACAGAAAATAATTTTTTTTTGGGTTTGGACTGGAGTGTACTTTCGGGGGTTACAGCACCCTTTACTTATGACACAGGCGCACGCTTGGCACTACTTTGTTGATGCACGTGCGGCTACTGCGCACACAATTCACAAACACAGAAAATAATGTTTTTTTTGGTTTGGACTGGAGTGTACTTTCGGGGGTTACAGCACCCTTTAATGGTCAAGCCAGCCGGCCCTTTACTTATGACACAGGCGCACGCTTGGCACTACTTTGTTGATGCACGTGCGGCTACTGCGCACACAATTCACAAACACAGAAAATTATTTTTTTTTTGGTTTGGAAGGGGGTGTACTTTGGGGGTTACAGCACCCTTTAACGGTCAAGCCAGCCGGCCCTTAACTTATGACACAGGTGCACGCTTGGCACTACTTTGTTGATGCATGTGCGGCTACTGCGCACACAATTCACAAACACAGAAAATTATTTTTTTTTTGGTTTGGAGTGTACTTTGGGGGTTACAGCACCTTTAACGGTCAAGCCAGCCGGCCCTTTACTTATGACACAGGCGCACGCTTGGCACTACTTTGTTGATGCACGTGCGGCTACTGCGCACACAATTCACAAACACAGAAAATAATTTTTTTTTGGGTTTGGACTGGAGTGTACTTTCGGGGGTTACAGCACCCTTTAACGGTCAAGCCAGCCGGCCCTTTACTTATGACAAAGGTGCACGCTTGGCACTACTTTGTTGATGCACGTGCGGCTACTGCGCACACAATTCACAAACACAGAAAATAATTTTTTTTTTGGTTTGGACTGGAGTGTACTTTCAGGGGTTACAGCACCCTTTAACGGTCAAGCCAGCCGGCACTTTCCTTATGACACAGGCGCACGCTTGGCACTACTTTGTTGATGCACGTGCGGCTACTGCGCACACAATTCACAAACACAGAAAATAATTTTTTTTTTGGTTTGGACTGGAGTGTACTTTCGGGGGTTACAGCACCCTTTAATGGTCAAGCCAGCCGGCCCTTTACTTATGACACAGGCGCACGCTTGGCACTACTTTGATGATGCACGTGCGGCTACTGTGCACACAATTCACAAACAGAAATTAATTTTTTTTTTGGTTTGGACTGGAGTGTACTTTCGGGGGTTACAGCACCCTTTAATGGTCAAGCCAGCCGGCCCTTTACTTATGACACAGGCGCACGCTTGGCACTACTTTGTTGATGCACGTGCGGCTACTGCGCACACAATTCACAAACACAGAAAATAATTTTTTTTTTGGTTTGGACTGGAGTGTACTTTCGGGGGTTACAGCACCCTTTACTTATGACACAGGCGCACGCTTGGCACTACTTTGTTGATGCACGTGCGGCTACTGCGCACACAATTCACAAACACAGAAAATAATGTTTTTTTTGGTTTGGACTGGAGTGTACTTTCGGGGGTTACAGCACCCTTTAATGGTCAAGCCAGCCGGCCCTTTACTTATGACACAGGCGCACGCTTGGCACTACTTTGTTGATGCACGTGCGGCTACTGCGCACACAATTCACAAACACAGAAAATAATTTTTTTTTTGGTTTGGACTGGAGTGTACTTTCGGGGGTTACAGCACCCTTTACTTATGACACAGGCGCACGCTTGGCACTACTTTGTTGATGCACGTGCGGCTACTGCGCACACAATTCACAAACACAGAAAATAATGTTTTTTTTGGTTTGGACTGGAGTGTACTTTCGGGGGTTACAGCACCCTTTAATGGTCAAGCCAGCCGGCCCTTTACTTATGACACAGGCGCACGCTTGGCACTACTTTGTTGATGCACGTGCGGCTACTGCGCACACAATTCACAAACACAGAAAATTATTTTTTTTTTGGTTTGGAAGGGGGTGTACTTTGGGGGTTACAGCACCCTTTAACGGTCAAGCCAGCCGGCCCTTAACTTATGACACAGGTGCACGCTTGGCACTACTTTGTTGATGCATGTGCGGCTACTGCGCACACAATTCACAAACACAGAAAATTATTTTTTTTTTGGTTTGGACTGGAGTGTACTTTGGGGGTTACAGCACCCTTTAACGGTCAAGCCAGCCGGCCCTTTACTTATGACACAGGTGCACGCTTGGCACTACTTTGTTGATGCACGTGCGGCTACTGCGCACACAATTCACAAACACAGAAAATAATTTTTTTTTTGGTTTGGACTGGAGTGTACTTTCGGGGGTTACAGCACCCTTTAACGTTCAAGCCAGCCGTCCGTTTACTTATGACACAGGCGCACGCTTGGCACTACTTTGTTGATGCACGTGCGGCTACTGCGCACACAATTCACAAACACAGAAAATAATGTTTTTTTTGGTTTGGACTGGAGTGTACTTTCGGGGGTTACAGCACCCTTTAATGGTCAAGCCAGCCGGCCCTTTACTTATGACACAGGCGCACGCTTGGCACTACTTTGTTGATGCACGTGCGGCTACTGCGCACACAATTCACAAACACAGAAAATTATTTTTTTTTTGGTTTGGAAGGGGGTGTACTTTGGGGGTTACAGCACCCTTTAACGGTCAAGCCAGCCGGCCCTTAACTTATGACACAGGTGCACGCTTGGCACTACTTTGTTGATGCATGTGCGGCTACTGCGCACACAATTCACAAACACAGAAAATTATTTTTTTTTTGGTTTGGAGTGTACTTTGGGGGTTACAGCACCTTTAACGGTCAAGCCAGCCGGCCCTTTACTTATGACACAGGCGCACGCTTGGCACTACTTTGTTGATGCACGTGCGGCTACTGCGCACACAATTCACAAACACAGAAAATAATTTTTTTTTGGGTTTGGACTGGAGTGTACTTTCGGGGGTTACAGCACCCTTTAACGGTCAAGCCAGCCGGCCCTTTACTTATGACAAAGGTGCACGCTTGGCACTACTTTGTTGATGCACGTGCGGCTACTGCGCACACAATTCACAAACACAGAAAATAATTTTTTTTTTGGTTTGGACTGGAGTGTACTTTCAGGGGTTACAGCACCCTTTAACGGTCAAGCCAGCCGGCACTTTCCTTATGACACAGGCGCACGCTTGGCACTACTTTGTTGATGCACGTGCGGCTACTGCGCACACAATTCACAAACACAGAAAATAATTTTTTTTTTGGTTTGGACTGGAGTGTACTTTCGGGGGTTACAGCACCCTTTAATGGTCAAGCCAGCCGGCCCTTTACTTATGACACAGGCGCACGCTTGGCACTACTTTGATGATGCACGTGCGGCTACTGTGCACACAATTCACAAACAGAAATTAATTTTTTTTTTGGTTTGGACTGGAGTGTACTTTCGGGGGTTACAGCACCCTTTAATGGTCAAGCCAGCCGGCCCTTTACTTATGACACAGGCGCACGCTTGGCACTACTTTGTTGATGCACGTGCGGCTACTGCGCACACAATTCACAAACACAGAAAATAATTTTTTTTTTGGTTTGGACTGGAGTGTACTTTCGGGGGTTACAGCACCCTTTAACGGTCAAGCCAGCCGGCCCTTTACTTATGACACAGGCGCACGCTTGGTACTAGTTTGTTGATGCACGTGCAGCTACTGCGCACACAATTCACAAACACAGAAAATAATTTTTTTTTTGGTTTGGACTGGAGTGTACTTTCGGGGGTTACAGCACCCTTTAATGGTCAAGCCAGCCGGCCCTTTACTTATGACACAGGCGCACGCTTGGCACTACTTTGATGATGCACGTGCGGCTACTGTGCACACAATTCACAAACAGAAATTAATTTTTTTTTTGGTTTGGACTGGAGTGTACTTTCGGGGGTTACAGCACCCTTTAATGGTCAAGCCAGCCGGCCCTTTACTTATGACACAGGCGCACGCTTGGCACTACTTTGTTGATGCACGTGCGGCTACTGCGCACACAATTCACAAACACAGAAAATAATTTTTTTTTTGGTTTGGACTGGAGTGTACTTTCGGGGGTTACAGCACCCTTTAACGGTCAAGCCAGCCGGCCCTTTACTTATGACACAGGCGCACGCTTGGTACTAGTTTGTTGATGCACGTGCAGCTACTGCGCACACAATTCACAAACACAGAAAATAATTTTTTTTTTGGTTTGGACTGGAGTGTACTTTCGGGGGTTACAGCACCCTTTAACGGTCAAGCCTGCCGGCCCTTTAATTATGACACAGGCGCACGCTCTGCACTACTTTGTTGATGGACTTGCGGCTACTGCGCACACAATTCACAAACACAGAAAATAATGTTTTTTTTGGTTTGGACTGGAGTGTACTTTCGGGGGTTACAGCACCCTTTAATGGTCAAGCCAGCCGGCCCTTTACTTATGACACAGGCGCACGCTTGGCACTACTTTGTTGATGCACGTGCGGCTACTGCGCACACAATTCACAAACACAGAAAATTATTTTTTTTTTGGTTTGGAAGGGGGTGTACTTTGGGGGTTACAGCACCCTTTAACGGTCAAGCCAGCCGGCCCTTAACTTATGACACAGGTGCACGCTTGGCACTACTTTGTTGATGCATGTGCGGCTACTGCGCACACAATTCACAAACACAGAAAATTATTTTTTTTTTGGTTTGGAGTGTACTTTGGGGGTTACAGCACCTTTAACGGTCAAGCCAGCCGGCCCTTTACTTATGACACAGGCGCACGCTTGGCACTACTTTGTTGATGCACGTGCGGCTACTGCGCACACAATTCACAAACACAGAAAATAATTTTTTTTTGGGTTTGGACTGGAGTGTACTTTCGGGGGTTACAGCACCCTTTAACGGTCAAGCCAGCCGGCCCTTTACTTATGACACAGGTGCACGCTTGGCACTACTTTGTTGATGCACGTGCGGCTACTGCGCACACAATTCACAAACACAGAAAATAATTTTTTTTTTGGTTTGGACTGGAGTGTACTTTCAGGCGTTACAGCACCCTTTAACGGTCAAGCCAGCCGGCACTTTCCTTATGACACAGGCGCACGCTTGGCACTACTTTGTTGATGCACGTGCGGCTACTGCGCACACAATTCACAAACACAGAAAATAATTTTTTTTTTGGTTTGGACTGGAGTGTACTTTCGGGGGTTACAGCACCCTTTAATGGTCAAGCCAGCCGGCCCTTTACTTATGACACAGGCGCACGCTTGGCACTACTTTGTTGATGCACGTGCGGCTACTGCGCACACAATTCACAAACACAGAAATTAATTTTTTTTTTGGTTTGGACTGGAGTGTACTTTCGGGGGTTACAGCACCCTTTAATGGTCAAGCCAGCCGGCCCTTTACTTATGACACAGGCGCACGCTTGGCACTAATTTGTTGATGCACGTGCGGCTACTGCGCACACAATTCACAAACACAGAAAATAATTTTTTTTTTGGTTTGGACTGGAGTGTACTTTCAGGGGTACAGCACCCTTTAACGGTCAAGCCAGCCGGCCCTTTACTTATGACACAGGCGCACGCTTGGCACTACTTTGTTGATGCACGTGCGGCTACTGCGCACACAATTCACAAACACAGAAAATAATTTTTTTTTTGGTTTGGACTGGAGTGTACTTTCGGGGGTTACAGCACCCTTTAACGGTCAAGCCAGCCGGCCCTTTACTTATGACACAGGCGCACGCTTGGCACTACTTTGTTGATGCACGTGCGGCTACTGCGCACACAATTCACAAACACAGAAAATTATTATTTTTTTGGTTTGGACTGGAGTGTACTTTGGGGGTTACAGCACCCTTTAACGGTCAAGCCAGCCGGCCCTTTACTTATGACACAGGCGCATGCTTGGCACTACTTTGTTGATGCACGTGCGGCTACTGCGCACACAATTCACAAACACAGAAAATAATTTTTTTTTTGGTTTGTACTGGAGTGTACTTTCGGGGGATACAGCACCCTTTAACGGTCAAGCCAGCCGGCCCTTTACTTATGACACAGGCGCACGCTTGGCACTACTTTGTTGATGCACGTGCGGCTACTGCGCACAAAATTCACAAACACAGAAAATAATTTTTTTTTTTTTTTGGACTGGAGTGTACTTTCGGGGGTTACAGCACCCTTTAACGGTCAAGCCAGCCGGCCCTTTACTTATGACACAGGCGCACGCTTGGCACTACTTTGTTGATGCACGTGCGGCTACTGCGCACACAATTCACAAACACAGAAAATAATTTTTTTTTTGGTTTGGACTGGAGTGTACTTTGGGGGTTACAGCACCCTTTAACGGTCAAGCCAGCCGGCCCTTTACTTATGACACAGGTGCACGCTTGGCACTACTTTGTTGATGCACGTGCGGCTACTGCGCACACAATTCACAAACACAGAAAATAATTTTTTTTTTGGTTTGGACTGGAGTGTACTTTCGGGGGTTACAGCACCCTTTAACGTTCAAGCCAGCCGGCCGTTTACTTATGACACAGGTGCACGCTTGGCACTACTTTGTTGATGCACGTGCGGCTACTGCGCACACAATTCACAAACACAGAAAATAATTTTTTTTTTGGTTTGGACTGGAGTGTACTTTCGGGGGTTACAGCACCCTTTAACGGTCAAGCCAGCCAGCCCTTTACTTATGACACAGGCGCACGCTTGGCACTAATTTGTTGATGCACGTGCGGCTACTGCGCACACAATTCACAAACACAGAAAATAATTTTTTTTTTGGCTTGGACTGGAGTGTACTTTCGGGGGTTACAGCACCCTTTACTTATGACACAGGCGCACGCTTGGCACTACTTTGTTGATGCACGTGCGGCTACTGCGCACACAATTCACAAACACAGAAATTAATTTTTTTTTTGGTTTGGACTGGAGTGTACTTTCGGGGGTTACAGCACCCTTTAACGGTCAAGCCAGCCAGCCCTTTACTTATGACACAGGCGCACACTTGGCACTACTTTGTTGATGCACGTGCGGCTACTGCGCACACAATTCACAAACACAGAAAATAATTTTTTTTTTGGTTTGGACTGGAGTGTACTTTCGGTGGTTACAGCACCCTTTAATGGTCAAGCCAGCCGGCCCTTTACTTATGACACAGGCGCACGCTTGGTACTACTTTGTTGATGCACGTGCAGCTACTGCGCACACAATTCACAAACACAGAAAATAATTTTTTTTTTGGTTTGGACTGGAGTGTACTTTCGGGGGTTACAGCACCCTTTAACGGTTAAGCCTGCCGGCCCTTTAATTATGACACAGGCGCACGCTCTGCACTACTTTGTTGATGCACGTGCGGCTACTGCGCACACAATTCACAAACACAGAAAATAATGTTTTTTTTGGTTTGGACTGGAGTGTACTTTCGGGGGTTACAGCAACCTTTAACGGTCAAGCCAGCCGGCCCTTTACTTATGACACAGGCGCACGCTTGGCACTACTTTGTTGATGGACGTGCGGCTACTGCGCACACAATTCACAAACACAGAAAATTATTTTTTTTTGGGTTTGGAAGGGGGTGTACTTTGGGGGTTACAGCACCCTTTAACGGTCAAGCCAGCCGGCCCTTAACTTATGACACAGGTGCACGCTTGGCACTACTTTGTTGATGCACGTGCGGCTACTGCGCACACAATTCACAAACATAGAAAATTATTTTTTTTTTGGTTTGGAGTGTACTTTGGGGGTTACAGCACCTTTAACGGTCAAGCCAGCCGGCCCTTTACTTATGACACAGGCGCACGCTTGGCACTACTTTGTTGATGCACGTGCGGCTACTGCGCACACAATTCACAATCACAGAAAATAATTTTTTTTGGGGTTTGGACTGGAGTGTACTTTTGGGGGTTACAGCACCCTTTAACGGTCAAGCCAGCCGGCCCCTTACTTATGACACAGGCGCACGCTTGGCACTACTTTGTTGATGCACGTGCGGCTACTGCGCACACAATTCACAAACACCGAAAATAATATTTTTTTTGGTTTGGACTGGAGTGTACTTTCGGGGGTTACAGCACCCTTTAACGGTCAAGCCAGCCGGCCCTTTCCTTATGACACAGGCGCACGCTTGGCACTACTTTGTTGATGCACGTGCGGCTACTGCGCACACAATTCACAAACACAGAAAATAATTTTTTTTTTGGTTTGGACTGGAGTGTACTTTCGGGGGTTACAGCACCCGTTAACGGTCAAGCCAGCCGGCCCTTTACTTATGACACAGGCGCACGCTTGGCACTACTTTGTTGATGCACGTGCGGCTACTGCGCACACAATTCACAAACACAGAAATTAATTTTTTTTTTGGTTTGGACTGGAGTGTACTTTTGGGGGTTACAGCACCCTTTAATGGTCAAGCCAGCCGGCCCTTTCCTTATGACACAGGCGCACGCTTGGCACTACTTTGTTGATGCACGTGCGGCTACTGCGCACACAATTCACAAACACAGAAAATAATTATTTTTTTGGTTTGGACTGGAGTGTACTTTCGGGGGTACAGCACCCTTTAACAGTCAAGCCAGCCGGCCCTTTACTTATGACACAGGCGCACGCTTGGCACTACTTTGTTGATGCACGTGCGTCTACTGCGCACACAATTCACAAACACAGAAAATAATTTTTTTTTTGGTTTGGACTGGACTGTACTTTCGGTGGTTACAGCACCCTTTAACGGTCAAGCCAGCCGGCCTTTTATTTATGACACAGGTGCACGCTTGGCACTACTTTGTTGATGCACGTGCGGCTACTGCGCACACAATTCACAAACACAGAAAATAATTTTTTTTTGGGTTTGGACTGGAGTGTACTTTCGGGGGTTACAGCACCCTTTAACGGTCAAGCCAGCCGGCCCTTTACTTATGACACAGGTGCACGCTTGGCACTACTTTGTTGATGCACGTGCGGCTACTGCGCACACAATTCACAAACACAGAAAATAATTTTTTTTTTGGTTTGGACTGGAGTGTACTTTCAGGCGTTACAGCACCCTTTAACGGTCAAGCCAGCCGGCACTTTCCTTATGACACAGGCGCACGCTTGGCACTACTTTGTTGATGCACGTGCGGCTACTGCGCACACAATTCACAAACACAGAAAATAATTTTTTTTTTGGTTTGGACTGGAGTGTACTTTCGGGGGTTACAGCACCCTTTAATGGTCAAGCCAGCCGGCCCTTTACTTATGACACAGGCGCACGCTTGGCACTACTTTGTTGATGCACGTGCGGCTACTGCGCACACAATTCACAAACACAGAAATTAATTTTTTTTTTGGTTTGGACTGGAGTGTACTTTCGGGGGTTACAGCACCCTTTAATGGTCAAGCCAGCCGGCCCTTTACTTATGACACAGGCGCACGCTTGGCACTAATTTGTTGATGCACGTGCGGCTACTGCGCACACAATTCACAAACACAGAAAATAATTTTTTTTTTGGTTTGGACTGGAGTGTACTTTCAGGGGTACAGCACCCTTTAACGGTCAAGCCAGCCGGCCCTTTACTTATGACACAGGCGCACGCTTGGCACTACTTTGTTGATGCACGTGCGGCTACTGCGCACACAATTCACAAACACAGAAAATAATTTTTTTTTTGGTTTGGACTGGAGTGTACTTTCGGGGGTTACAGCACCCTTTAACGGTCAAGCCAGCCGGCCCTTTACTTATGACACAGGCGCACGCTTGGCACTACTTTGTTGATGCACGTGCGGCTACTGCGCACACAATTCACAAACACAGAAAATTATTATTTTTTTGGTTTGGACTGGAGTGTACTTTGGGGGTTACAGCACCCTTTAACGGTCAAGCCAGCCGGCCCTTTACTTATGACACAGGCGCATGCTTGGCACTACTTTGTTGATGCACGTGCGGCTACTGCGCACACAATTCACAAACACAGAAAATAATTTTTTTTTTGGTTTGTACTGGAGTGTACTTTCGGGGGATACAGCACCCTTTAACGGTCAAGCCAGCCGGCCCTTTACTTATGACACAGGCGCACGCTTGGCACTACTTTGTTGATGCACGTGCGGCTACTGCGCACAAAATTCACAAACACAGAAAATAATTTTTTTTTTTTTTTGGACTGGAGTGTACTTTCGGGGGTTACAGCACCCTTTAACGGTCAAGCCTGCCGGCCCTTTCCTTATGACACAGGCGCACGCTTGGCACTACTTTGTTGATGCACGTGCGGCTACTGCGCACACAATTCACAAACACAGAAAATAATTTTTTTTTTGGTTTGGACTGGAGTGTACTTTCGGGGGTTACAGCACCCTTTAACGGTCAAGCCAGCCGGCCCTTTACTTATGACACAGGCGCACGCTTGGCACTACTTTGTTGATGCACGTGCGGCTACTGCGCACACAATTCACAAACACAGAAAATAATTTTTTTTTTGGTTTGGACTGGAGTGTACTTTGGGGGTTACAGCACCCTTTAACGGTCAAGCCAGCCGGCCCTTTACTTATGACACAGGTGCACGCTTGGCACTACTTTGTTGATGCACGTGCGGCTACTGCGCACACAATTCACAAACACAGAAAATAATTTTTTTTTTGGTTTGGACTGGAGTGTACTTTCGGGGGTTACAGCACCCTTTAACGTTCAAGCCAGCCGGCCGTTTACTTATGACACAGGTGCACGCTTGGCACTACTTTGTTGATGCACGTGCGGCTACTGCGCACACAATTCACAAACACAGAAAATAATTTTTTTTTTGGTTTGGACTGGAGTGTACTTTCGGGGGTTACAGCACCCTTTAACGGTCAAGCCAGCCAGCCCTTTACTTATGACACAGGCGCACGCTTGGCACTAATTTGTTGATGCACGTGCGGCTACTGCGCACACAATTCACAAACACAGAAAATAATTTTTTTTTTGGCTTGGACTGGAGTGTACTTTCGGGGGTTACAGCACCCTTTACTTATGACACAGGCGCACGCTTGGCACTACTTTGTTGATGCACGTGCGGCTACTGCGCACACAATTCACAAACACAGAAATTAATTTTTTTTTTGGTTTGGACTGGAGTGTACTTTCGGGGGTTACAGCACCCTTTAACGGTCAAGCCAGCCAGCCCTTTACTTATGACACAGGCGCACACTTGGCACTACTTTGTTGATGCACGTGCGGCTACTGCGCACACAATTCACAAACACAGAAAATAATTTTTTTTTTGGTTTGGACTGGAGTGTACTTTCGGTGGTTACAGCACCCTTTAATGGTCAAGCCAGCCGGCCCTTTACTTATGACACAGGCGCACGCTTGGCACTACTTTGTTGATGCACGTGCGGCTACTGCGCACACAATTCACAAACACAGAAAATAATTTTTTTTTGGGTTTGGACTGGAGTGTACTTTCGGGGGTTACAGCACCCTTTAACGGTCAAGCCAGCCGGCCCTTTACTTATGACACAGGTGCACGCTTGGCACTACTTTGTTGATGCACGTGCGGCTACTGCGCACACAATTCACAAACACAGAAAATAATTTTTTTTTTGGTTTGGACTGGAGTGTACTTTCAGGCGTTACAGCACCCTTTAACGGTCAAGCCAGCCGGCACTTTCCTTATGACACAGGCGCACGCTTGGCACTACTTTGTTGATGCACGTGCGGCTACTGCGCACACAATTCACAAACACAGAAAATAATTTTTTTTTTGGTTTGGACTGGAGTGTACTTTCGGGGGTTACAGCACCCTTTAATGGTCAAGCCAGCCGGCCCTTTACTTATGACACAGGCGCACGCTTGGCACTACTTTGTTGATGCACGTGCGGCTACTGCGCACACAATTCACAAACACAGAAATTAATTTTTTTTTTGGTTTGGACTGGAGTGTACTTTCGGGGGTTACAGCACCCTTTAATGGTCAAGCCAGCCGGCCCTTTACTTATGACACAGGCGCACGCTTGGCACTAATTTGTTGATGCACGTGCGGCTACTGCGCACACAATTCACAAACACAGAAAATAATTTTTTTTTTGGTTTGGACTGGAGTGTACTTTCAGGGGTACAGCACCCTTTAACGGTCAAGCCAGCCGGCCCTTTACTTATGACACAGGCGCACGCTTGGCACTACTTTGTTGATGCACGTGCGGCTACTGCGCACACAATTCACAAACACAGAAAATAATTTTTTTTTTGGTTTGGACTGGAGTGTACTTTCGGGGGTTACAGCACCCTTTAACGGTCAAGCCAGCCGGCCCTTTACTTATGACACAGGCGCACGCTTGGCACTACTTTGTTGATGCACGTGCGGCTACTGCGCACACAATTCACAAACACAGAAAATTATTATTTTTTTGGTTTGGACTGGAGTGTACTTTGGGGGTTACAGCACCCTTTAACGGTCAAGCCAGCCGGCCCTTTACTTATGACACAGGCGCATGCTTGGCACTACTTTGTTGATGCACGTGCGGCTACTGCGCACACAATTCACAAACACAGAAAATAATTTTTTTTTTGGTTTGTACTGGAGTGTACTTTCGGGGGATACAGCACCCTTTAACGGTCAAGCCAGCCGGCCCTTTACTTATGACACAGGCGCACGCTTGGCACTACTTTGTTGATGCACGTGCGGCTACTGCGCACAAAATTCACAAACACAGAAAATAATTTTTTTTTTTTTTTGGACTGGAGTGTACTTTCGGGGGTTACAGCACCCTTTAACGGTCAAGCCTGCCGGCCCTTTCCTTATGACACAGGCGCACGCTTGGCACTACTTTGTTGATGCACGTGCGGCTACTGCGCACACAATTCACAAACACAGAAAATAATTTTTTTTTTGGTTTGGACTGGAGTGTACTTTCGGGGGTTACAGCACCCTTTAACGGTCAAGCCAGCCGGCCCTTTACTTATGACACAGGCGCACGCTTGGCACTACTTTGTTGATGCACGTGCGGCTACTGCGCACACAATTCACAAACACAGAAAATAATTTTTTTTTTGGTTTGGACTGGAGTGTACTTTGGGGGTTACAGCACCCTTTAACGGTCAAGCCAGCCGGCCCTTTACTTATGACACAGGTGCACGCTTGGCACTACTTTGTTGATGCACGTGCGGCTACTGCGCACACAATTCACAAACACAGAAAATAATTTTTTTTTTGGTTTGGACTGGAGTGTACTTTCGGGGGTTACAGCACCCTTTAACGTTCAAGCCAGCCGGCCGTTTACTTATGACACAGGTGCACGCTTGGCACTACTTTGTTGATGCACGTGCGGCTACTGCGCACACAATTCACAAACACAGAAAATAATTTTTTTTTTGGTTTGGACTGGAGTGTACTTTCGGGGGTTACAGCACCCTTTAACGGTCAAGCCAGCCAGCCCTTTACTTATGACACAGGCGCACGCTTGGCACTAATTTGTTGATGCACGTGCGGCTACTGCGCACACAATTCACAAACACAGAAAATAATTTTTTTTTTGGCTTGGACTGGAGTGTACTTTCGGGGGTTACAGCACCCTTTACTTATGACACAGGCGCACGCTTGGCACTACTTTGTTGATGCACGTGCGGCTACTGCGCACACAATTCACAAACACAGAAATTAATTTTTTTTTTGGTTTGGACTGGAGTGTACTTTCGGGGGTTACAGCACCCTTTAACGGTCAAGCCAGCCAGCCCTTTACTTATGACACAGGCGCACACTTGGCACTACTTTGTTGATGCACGTGCGGCTACTGCGCACACAATTCACAAACACAGAAAATAATTTTTTTTTTGGTTTGGACTGGAGTGTACTTTCGGTGGTTACAGCACCCTTTAATGGTCAAGCCAGCCGGCCCTTTACTTATGACACAGGCGCACGCTTGGTACTACTTTGTTGATGCACGTGCAGCTACTGCGCACACAATTCACAAACACAGAAAATAATTTTTTTTTTGGTTTGGACTGGAGTGTACTTTCGGGGGTTACAGCACCCTTTAACGGTTAAGCCTGCCGGCCCTTTAATTATGACACAGGCGCACGCTCTGCACTACTTTGTTGATGCACGTGCGGCTACTGCGCACACAATTCACAAACACAGAAAATAATGTTTTTTTTGGTTTAGACTGGAGTGTACTTTCGGGGGTTACAGCACCCTTTAACGGTCAAGCCAGCCGGCCCTTTACTTATGACACAGGCGCACGCTTGGCACTACTTTGTTGATGCACGTGCGGCTACTGCGCACACAATTCACAAACACAGAAAATTATTTTTTTTTGGGTTTGGAAGGGGGTGTACTTTGGGGGTTACAGCACCCTTTAACGGTCAAGCCAGCCGGCCCTTAACTTATGACACAGGTGCACGCTTGGCACTACTTTGTTGATGCACGTGCGGCTACTGCGCACACAATTCACAAACATAGAAAATTATTTTTTTTTTGGTTTGGAGTGTACTTTGGGGGTTACAGCACCTTTAACGGTCAAGCCAGCCGGCCCTTTACTTATGACACAGGCGCACGCTTGGCACTACTTTGTTGATGCACGTGCGGCTACTGCGCACACAATTCACAATCACAGAAAATAATTTTTTTTGGGGTTTGGACTGGAGTGTACTTTCGGGGGTTACAGCACCCTTTAACGGTCAAGCCAGCCGGCCCCTTACTTATGACACAGGCGCACGCTTGGCACTACTTTGTTGATGCACGTGCGGCTACTGCGCACACAATTCACAAACACCGAAAATAATATTTTTTTTGGTTTGGACTGGAGTGTACTTTCGGGGGTTACAGCACCCTTTAATGGTCAAGCCAGCCGGCCCTTTCCTTATGACACAGGCGCACGCTTGGCACTACTTTGTTGATGCACGTGCGGCTACTGCGCACACAATTCACAAACACAGAAAATAATTTTTTTTTTGGTTTGGACTGGAGTGTACTTTCGGGGGTTACAGCACCCGTTAACGGTCAAGCCAGCCGGCCCTTTACTTATGACACAGGCGCACGCTTGGCACTACTTTGTTGATGCACGTGCGGCTACTGCGCACACAATTCACAAACACAGAAATTAATTTTTTTTTTGGTTTGGACTGGAGTGTACTTTTGGGGGTTACAGCACCCTTTAATGGTCAAGCCAGCCGGCCCTTTCCTTATGACACAGGCGCACGCTTGGCACTACTTTGTTGATGCACGTGCGGCTACTGCGCACACAATTCACAAACACAGAAAATAATTATTTTTTGGTTTGGACTGGAGTGTACTTTCGGGGGTACAGCACCCTTTAACAGTCAAGCCAGCCGGCCCTTTACTTATGACACAGGCGCACGCTTGGCACTACTTTGTTGATGCACGTGCGGCTACTGCGCACACAATTCACAAACACAGAAAATAATTTTTTTTTTGGTTTGGACTGGACTGTACTTTCGGTGGTTACAGCACCCTTTAACGGTCAAGCCAGCCGGCCTTTTATTTATGACACAGGTGCACGCTTGGCACTACTTTGTTGATGCACGTGCGGCTACTGCGCACACAATTCACAAACACAGAAAATAATTTTTTTTTGGGTTTGGACTGGAGTGTACTTTCGGGGGTTACAGCACCCTTTAACGGTCAAGCCAGCCGGCCCTTTACTTATGACACAGGTGCACGCTTGGCACTACTTTGTTGATGCACGTGCGGCTACTGCGCACACAATTCACAAACACAGAAAATAATTTTTTTTTTGGTTTGGACTGGAGTGTACTTTCAGGCGTTACAGCACCCTTTAACGGTCAAGCCAGCCGGCACTTTCCTTATGACACAGGCGCACGCTTGGCACTACTTTGTTGATGCACGTGCGGCTACTGCGCACACAATTCACAAACACAGAAAATAATTTTTTTTTTGGTTTGGACTGGAGTGTACTTTCGGGGGTTACAGCACCCTTTAATGGTCAAGCCAGCCGGCCCTTTACTTATGACACAGGCGCACGCTTGGCACTACTTTGTTGATGCACGTGCGGCTACTGCGCACACAATTCACAAACACAGAAATTAATTTTTTTTTTGGTTTGGACTGGAGTGTACTTTCGGCGGTTACAGCACCCTTTAATGGTCAAGCCAGCCGGCCCTTTACTTATGACACAGGCGCACGCTTGGCACTAATTTGTTGATGCACGTGCGGCTACTGCGCACACAATTCACAAACACAGAAAATAATTTTTTTTTTGGTTTGGACTGGAGTGTACTTTCAGGGGTACAGCACCCTTTAACGGTCAAGCCAGCCGGCCCTTTACTTATGACACAGGCGCACGCTTGGCACTACTTTGTTGATGCACGTGCGGCTACTGCGCACACAATTCACAAACACAGAAAATAATTTTTTTTTTGGTTTGGACTGGAGTGTACTTTCGGGGGTTACAGCACCCTTTAACGGTCAAGCCAGCCGGCCCTTTACTTATGACACAGGCGCACGCTTGGCACTACTTTGTTGATGCACGTGCGGCTACTGCGCACACAATTCACAAACACAGAAAATTATTATTTTTTTGGTTTGGACTGGAGTGTACTTTGGGGGTTACAGCACCCTTTAACGGTCAAGCCAGCCGGCCCTTTACTTATGACACAGGCGCATGCTTGGCACTACTTTGTTGATGCACGTGCGGCTACTGCGCACACAATTCACAAACACAGAAAATAATTTTTTTTTTGGTTTGTACTGGAGTGTACTTTCGGGGGATACAGCACCCTTTAACGGTCAAGCCAGCCGGCCCTTTACTTATGACACAGGCGCACGCTTGGCACTACTTTGTTGATGCACGTGCGGCTACTGCGCACACAATTCACAAACACAGAAAATAATTTTTTTTTTTTTTTGGACTGGAGTGTACTTTCGGGGGTTACAGCACCCTTTAACGGTCAAGCCTGCCGGCCCTTTCCTTATGACACAGGCGCACGCTTGGCACTACTTTGTTGATGCACGTGCGGCTACTGCGCACACAATTCACAAACACAGAAAATAATTTTTTTTTTGGTTTGGACTGGAGTGTACTTTCGGGGGTTACAGCACCCTTTAACGGTCAAGCCAGCCGGCCCTTTACTTATGACACAGGCGCACGCTTGGCACTACTTTGTTGATGCACGTGCGGCTACTGCGCACACAATTCACAAACACAGAAAATAATTTTTTTTTTGGTTTGGACTGGAGTGTACTTTGGGGGTTACAGCACCCTTTAACGGTCAAGCCAGCCGGCCCTTTACTTATGACACAGGTGCACGCTTGGCACTACTTTGTTGATGCACGTGCGGCTACTGCGCACACAATTCACAAACACAGAAAATAATTTTTTTTTTGGTTTGGACTGGAGTGTACTTTCGGGGGTTACAGCACCCTTTAACGTTCAAGCCAGCCGGCCGTTTACTTATGACACAGGTGCACGCTTGGCACTACTTTGTTGATGCACGTGCGGCTACTGCGCACACAATTCACAAACACAGAAAATAATTTTTTTTTTGGTTTGGACTGGAGTGTACTTTCGGGGGTTACAGCACCCTTTAACGGTCAAGCCAGCCAGCCCTTTACTTATGACACAGGCGCACGCTTGGCACTAATTTGTTGATGCACGTGCGGCTACTGCGCACACAATTCACAAACACAGAAAATAATTTTTTTTTTGGCTTGGACTGGAGTGTACTTTCGGGGGTTACAGCACCCTTTACTTATGACACAGGCGCACGCTTGGCACTACTTTGTTGATGCACGTGCGGCTACTGCGCACACAATTCACAAACACAGAAATTAATTTTTTTTTTGGTTTGGACTGGAGTGTACTTTCGGGGGTTACAGCACCCTTTAACGGTCAAGCCAGCCAGCCCTTTACTTATGACACAGGCGCACACTTGGCACTACTTTGTTGATGCACGTGCGGCTACTGCGCACACAATTCACAAACACAGAAAATAATTTTTTTTTTGGTTTGGACTGGAGTGTACTTTCGGTGGTTACAGCACCCTTTAATGGTCAAGCCAGCCGGCCCTTTACTTATGACACAGGCGCACGCTTGGTACTACTTTGTTGATGCACGTGCAGCTACTGCGCACACAATTCACAAACACAGAAAATAATTTTTTTTTTGGTTTGGACTGGAGTGTACTTTCGGGGGTTACAGCACCCTTTAACGGTTAAGCCTGCCGGCCCTTTAATTATGACACAGGCGCACGCTCTGCACTACTTTGTTGATGCACGTGCGGCTACTGCGCACACAATTCACAAACACAGAAAATAATGTTTTTTTTGGTTTGGACTGGAGTGTACTTTCGGGGGTTACAGCACCCTTTAACGGTCAAGCCAGCCGGCCCTTTACTTATGACACAGGCGCACGCTTGGCACTACTTTGTTGATGCACGTGCGGCTACTGCGCACACAATTCACAAACACAGAAAATTATTTTTTTTTGGGTTTGGAAGGGGGTGTACTTTGGGGGTTACAGCACCCTTTAACGGTCAAGCCAGCCGGCCCTTAACTTATGACACAGGTGCACGCTTGGCACTACTTTGTTGATGCACGTGCGGCTACTGCGCACACAATTCACAAACATAGAAAATTATTTTTTTTTTGGTTTGGAGTGTACTTTGGGGGTTACAGCACCTTTAACGGTCAAGCCAGCCGGCCCTTTACTTATGACACAGGCGCACGCTTGGCACTACTTTGTTGATGCACGTGCGGCTACTGCGCACACAATTCACAATCACAGAAAATAATTTTTTTTGGGGTTTGGACTGGAGTGTACTTTCGGGGGTTACAGCACCCTTTAACGGTCAAGCCAGCCGGCCCCTTACTTATGACACAGGCGCACGCTTGGCACTACTTTGTTGATGCACGTGCGGCTACTGCGCACACAATTCACAAACACCGAAAATAATATTTTTTTTGGTTTGGACTGGAGTGTACTTTCGGGGGTTACAGCACCCTTTAACGGTCAAGCCAGCCGGCCCTTTCCTTATGACACAGGCGCACGCTTGGCACTACTTTGTTGATGCACGTGCGGCTACTGCGCACACAATTCACAAACACAGAAAATAATTTTTTTTTTGGTTTGGACTGGAGTGTACTTTCGGGGGTTACAGCACCCGTTAACGGTCAAGCCAGCCGGCCCTTTACTTATGACACAGGCGCACGCTTGGCACTACTTTGTTGATGCACGTGCGGCTACTGCGCACACAATTCACAAACACAGAAATTAATTTTTTTTTTGGTTTGGACTGGAGTGTACTTTTGGGGGTTACAGCACCCTTTAATGGTCAAGCCAGCCGGCCCTTTCCTTATGACACAGGCGCACGCTTGGCACTACTTTGTTGATGCACGTGCGGCTACTGCGCACACAATTCACAAACACAGAAAATAATTATTTTTTTGGTTTGGACTGGAGTGTACTTTCGGGGGTACAGCACCCTTTAACAGTCAAGCCAGCCGGCCCTTTACTTATGACACAGGCGCACGCTTGGCACTACTTTGTTGATGCACGTGCGGCTACTGCGCACACAATTCACAAACACAGAAAATAATTTTTTTTTTGGTTTGGACTGGACTGTACTTTCGGTGGTTACAGCACCCTTTAACGGTCAAGCCAGCCGGCCTTTTATTTATGACACAGGTGCACGCTTGGTACTACTTTGTTGATGCACGTGCTGCTACTGCGCACACAATTCACAAACACAGAAAATAATTTATTTTTTGGTTTGGACTGGAGTGTACTTTCGGGGGTTACAGCACCCTTTAACGGTCAAGCCAGCCGGCCCTTTACTTATGACACAGGCGCACGCTCTGCACTACTTTGTTGATGCACGTGCGGCTACTGCGCACACAATTCACAAACACATAAAATAATGTTTTTTTTGGTTTGGACTGGAGTGTACTTTTGGGGGTTACAGCACCCTTTAACGGTCAAGCCAGCCGGCCCTTTACTTATGACACAGGCGCACGCTTGGCACTACTTTGTTGATGCATGTGCGGCTACTGCGCACACAATTCACAAACACAGAAAATTATTTTTTTTTTGGTTTGGACTGGAGTGTACTTTGGGGGTTACAGCACCCTTTAACGGTCAAGCCAGCCGGCCCTTTACTTATGACACAGGCGCACGCTCTGCACTACTTTGTTGATGCACGTGCGGCTACTGCGCACACAATTCACAAACACATAAAATAATGTTTTTTTTGGTTTGGACTGGAGTGTACTTTTGGGGGTTACAGCACCCTTTAACGGTCAAGCCAGCCGGCCCTTTACTTATGACACAGGCGCACGCTTGGCACTACTTTGTTGATGCACGTGCGGCTACTGCGCACACAATTCACAAACACAGAAAATTATTTTTTTTTTGGTTTGGACTGGAGTGTACTTTGGGGGTTACAGCACCCTTTAACGGTCAAGCCAGCCGGCCCTTTACTTATGACACAGGCGCATGCTTGGCACTACTTTGTTGATGCACGTGCGGCTACTGCGCACACAATTCACAAACACAGAAAATAATTTTTTTTTTGGTTTGGACTGGAGTGTACTTTCGGGGGTTACAGCACCCTTTAACGGTCAAGCCAGCCGGCCCTTTACTTATGACACAGGCGCACGCTTGGCACTACTTTGTTGATGCACGTACGGCTACTGCGCACACAATTCACAAACACAGAAAATAATTATTTTTTTGGTTTGGACTGGAGTGTACTTTTGGGGGTTACAGCACCCTTTAACGGTCAAGCCCGCCGGCCCTTTCCTTATGACACAGGCGCACGCTTGGCACTACTTTGTTGATGCACGTGAGGCTACTGCGCACACAATTCACAAACACAGAAAATAATTTTTTTTTTGGTTTGGACTGGAGTGTACTTTCGGGGGTTACAGCACCCTTTAATGGTCAAGCCAGCCGGCCCTTTACTTATGACACAGGCGCACGCTTGGCACTACTTTGTTGATGCACGTGCGGCTACTGCGCACACAATTCACAAACACAGAAAATAATTTTTTTTCTGGTTTGGACTGGAGTGTACTTTCGGGGGTCAGAGCACCCTTTAACGGTCAAGCCAGCTGGCCCTTTACTTATGACACAGGCGCACGCTTGGCACTACTTTGTTGATGCACGTGCGGCTACTGCGCACACAATTCACAAACACAGAAATTAATTTTTTTTGGGGTTTGGACTGGAGTGTACTTTCGGGGGTTACAGCACCCTTTAATGGTCAAGCCAGCCAGCCCTTTACTTATGACACAGGCGCACGCTTGGCACTACTTTGTTGATGCACGTGCGGCTACTGCGCACACAATTCACAAACACAGAAAATAATAATTTTTTTGGTTTGGACTGGAGTGTACTTTCAGGGGTTACAGCACCCTTTAACGGTCAAGCCAGCTGGCCCTTTACTTATGACACAGGCGCACGCTTGGCACTACTTTGTTGATGCACGTGCGGCTACTGCGCACACAATTCAAAAACACAGAAAATAATTTTTTTTTTGGTTTGGACTGGAGTGTACTTTCGGTGGTTACAGCACCCTTTAACGGTCAAGCCAGCCGGCCCTTTACTTATGACACAGGCGCACGCTTGGTACTATTTTGTTGATGCACGTGCAGCTACTGCGCACACAATTCACAAACAAAGAAAATAATTTTTTTTTTGGTTTGGACTGGAGTGTACTTTCGGGGGTTACAGCACCCTTTAACGGTCAAGCCAGCCGGCCCTTTACTTATGACACAGGCGCACGCTTGGCACTACTTTGTTGATGCACGTGCGGCTACTGCGCACACAATTCACAAACACAGAAAATAATTGTGTTTTTGGTTTGGACTGGAGTGTACTTTCGGTGGTTACAGCACCCTTTAACGGTCAAGCCAGCCGGCCCTTTACTTATGACACAGGCGCACGCTTGGTACTACTTTGTTGATGCACGTACGGCTACTGCGCACACAATTCACAAACACAGAAAATAATTTTTTTTTTGGTTTGGACTGGAGTGTACTTTCGGGGGTTACAGCACCCTTTAACGGTCAAGCCAGCCGGCCCTTTACTTATGACACAGGCGCACGCTCTGCACTACTTTGTTGATGCACGTGCGGCTACTGCGCACACAATTCACAAACACATAAAATAATGTTTTTTTTGGTTTGGACTGGAGTGTACTTTCGGGGGTTACAGCACCCTTTAACGGTCAAGCCAGCCGGCCCTTTACTTATGACACAGGCGCACGCTTGGCACTACTTTGTTGATGCACGTGCGGCTACTGCGCACACAATTCACAAACACAGAAAATTATTTTTTTTTTGGTTTGGACTGGAGTGTACTTTGGGGGTTACAGCACCCTTTAACGGTCAAGCCAGCCGGCCCTTTACTTATGACACAGGCGCACGCTTGGCACTACTTTGTTGATGCACGTGCGGCTACTGCGCACACAATTCACAAACACAGAAAATAATTTTTTTTCTGGTTTGGACTGGAGTGTACTTTCGGGGGTCAGAGCACCCTTTAACGGTCAAGCCAGCTGGCCCTTTACTTATGACACAGGCGCACGCTTGGCACTACTTTGTTGATGCACGTGCGGCTACTGCGCACACAATTCACAAACACAGAAAATAATTTTTTTTTTGGTTTGGACTGGAGTGTACTTTCGGTGGTTACAGCACCCTTTAACGGTCAAGCCAGCCGGCCCTTTACTTATGACACAGGCGCACGCTTGGTACTACTTTGTTGATGCACGTGCGGCTACTGCGCACACAATTCACAAACACAGAAAATAATTTTTTTTTTGGTTTGTACTGGAGTGTACTTTCGGGGGTTACAGCACCCTTTAACGTTCAAGCCAGCCGGCCGTTTACTTATGACACAGGCGCACGCTTGGCACTACTTTGTTGATGCACGTGCGGCTACTGCGCACACAATTCACAAACACAGAAAATAATTTTTTTTTTGGTTTGGACTGGAGTGTACTTTCGGGGGTTACAGCACCCTTTAACGGTCAAGCCAGCCGGCCCTTTACTTATGACACAGGCGCACGCTTGGCACTAATTTGTTGATGCACGTGCGGCTACTGCGCACACAATTCACAAACACAGAAAATAATTTTTTTTTTGGTTTGGACTGGAGTGTACTTTCGGGGGTTACAGCACCCTTTACTTATGACACAGGCGCACGCTTGGCACTACTTTGTTGATGCACGTGCGGCTACTGCGCACACAATTCACAAACACAGAAATTAATTTTTTTTTTGGTTTGGACTGGAGTGTACTTTCGGGGGTTACAGCACCCTTTAACGGTCAAGCCAGCGGGCCCTTTCCTTATGACACAGGCGCACGCTTGGCACTACTTTGTTGATGCACGTGCGGCTACTGCGCACACAATTCACAAACACAGAAAATAATTTTTTTTTGGGTTTGGACTGGAGTGTACTTTCGGGGGTTACAGCACCCTTTAACGGTCAAGCCAGCCGGCCCTTTACTTATGACACAGGCGCACGCTTGGCACTACTTTGTTGATGCACGTGCGGCTACTGCGCACACAATTCACAAACACAGAAATTAATTTTTTTTTTGGTTTGGACTGGAGTGTACTTTCGGGGGTTACAGCACCCTTTAATGGTCAAGCCAGCTGGCCCTTTACTTATGACACAGGCGCACGCTTGGAACTACTTTGTTGATGCACGTGCGGCTACTGCGCACACAATTCACAAACACAGAAAATAATTTTTTTTTTTGTTTGGACTGGAGTGTACTTTCGGGGGTACAGCACCCTTTAACGGTCAAGCCAGCCGGCCCTTTACTTATGACACAGGCGCACGCTTGGCACTACTTTGTTGATGCACGTGCGGCTACTGCGCACACAATTCACAAACACAGAAAATAATTTTGTTTTTGGTTTGGACTGGAGTGTACTTTCGGTGGTTACAGCACCCTTTAACGGTCAAGCCAGCCGGCCCTTTACTTATGACACAGGCGCACGCTTGGTACTACTTTGTTGATGCACGTACGGCTACTGCGCACACAATTCACAAACACAGAAAATAATTTTTTTTTTCGTTTGGACTGGAGTGTACTTTCGGGGGTTACAGCACCCTTTAACGGTCAAGCCAGCCGGCCCTTTACTTATGACACAGGCGCACGCTCTGCACTACTTTGTTGATGCACGTGCGGCTACTGCGCACACAATTCACAAACACATAAAATAATGTTTTTTTTGGTTTGGACTGGAGTGTACTTTCGGGGGTTACAGCACCCTTTAACGGTCAAGCCTGCCGGCCCTTTAATTATGACACAGGCGCACGCTCTGCACTACTTTGTTGATGCACGTGCGGCTACTGCGCACACAATTCACAAACACAGAAAATAATGTTTTTTTTGGTTTGGACTGGAGTGTACTTTCGGGGGTTACAGCACCCTTTAACGGTCAAGCCAGCCGGCCCTTTACTTATGACACAGGCGCACGCTTGGCACTACTTTGTTGATGCACGTGCGGCTTCTGCGCACACAATTCACAAACACAGAAAATTATATTTTTTTTGGTTTGGAAGGGGGTGTACTTTGGGGGTTACAGCACCCTTTAACGGTCAAGCCAGCCGGCCCTTAACTTATGACACAGGTGCACGCTTGGCACTACTTTGTTGATGCACGTGCGGCTACTGCGCACACAATTCACAAACACAGAAAATTATTTTTTTTTTGGTTTGGAGTGTACTTTGGGGGTTACAGCACCTTTAACAGTCAAGCCAGCCGGCCCTTTACTTATGACACAGGCGCACGCTTGGCACTACTTTGTTGATGCACGTGCGGCTACTGCGCACACAATTCACAAACACAGAAAATAATTTTTTTTTGGGTTTGGACTGGAGTGTACTTTCGGGGGTTACAGCACCCTTTAACGGTCAAGCCAGCCGGCCCTTTACTTATGACACAGGCGCACGCTTGGAACTACTTTGTTGATGCACGTGCGGCTACTGCGCACACAATTCACAAACACCGAAAATAATTTTTTTTTTGGTTTGGACTGGAGTGTACTTTCGGGGGTTACAGCACCCTTTAACGGTCAAGCCAGCCGGCCCTTTACTTATGACACAGGCGCACGCTTGGCACTACTTTGTTGATGCACGTGCGGCTACTGCGCACACAATTCACAAACACAGAAAATAATTTTTTTTTTGGTTTGGACTGGAGTGTACTTTCGGGGGTTACAGCACCCTTTAACGGTCAAGCCAGCTGGCCCTTTACTTATGACACAGGCGCACGCTTGGCACTACTTTGTTGATGCACGTGCGGCTACTGCGCACACAATTCACAAACACAGAAATTAATTTTTTTTTTGGTTTGGACTGGAGTGTACTTTCGGGGGTTACAGCACCCTTTAATGGTCAAGCCAGCTGGCCCTTTACTTATGACACAGGCGCACGCTTGGAACTACTTTGTTGATGCACGTGCGGCTACTGCGCACACAATTCACAAACACAGAAAATAATTTTTTTTTTGGTTTGGACTGGAGTGTACTTTCGGGGGTACAGCACCCTTTAACGGTCAAGCCAGCCGGCCCTTTACTTATGACACAGGCGCACGCTTGGCACTACTTTGTTGATGCACGTGCGGCTACTGCGCACACAATTCACAAACACAGAAAATAATTTTGTTTTTGGTTTGGACTGGAGTGTACTTTCGGTGGTTACAGCACCCTTTAACGGTCAAGCCAGCCGGCCCTTTACTTATGACACAGGCGCACGCTTGGTACTACTTTGTTGATGCACGTACGGCTACTGCGCACACAATTCACAAACACAGAAAATAATTTTTTTTTGGTTTGGACTGGAGTGTACTTTCGGGGGTTACAGCACCCTTTAACGGTCAAGCCAGCCGGCCCTTTACTTATGACACAGGCGCACGCTCTGCACTACTTTGTTGATGCACGTGCGGCTACTGCGCACACAATTCACAAACACATAAAATAATGTTTTTTTTGGTTTGGACTGGAGTGTACTTTCGGGGGTTACAGCACCCTTTAACGGTCAAGCCAGCCGGCCCTTTACTTATGACACAGGCGCACGCTTGGCACTACTTTGTTGATGCACGTGCGGCTACTGCGCACACAATTCACAAACACAGAAAATTTTTTTTTTTTGGTTTGGACTGGAGTGTACTTTGGGGGTTACAGCACCCTTTAACGGTCAAGCCAGCCGGCCCTTTACTTATGACACAGGCGCACGCTTGGCACTACTTTGTTGATGCACGTGCGGCTACTGCGCACACAATTCACAAACACAGAAAATAATTTTTTTTCTGGTTTGGACTGGAGTGTACTTTCGGGGGTCAGAGCACCCTTTAACGGTCAAGCAAGCTGGCCCTTTACTTATGACACAGGCGCACGCTTGGCACTACTTTGTTGAAGCACGTGCGGCTACTGCGCACACAATTCACAAACACAGAAAATAATTTTTTTTTTGGTTTGGACTGGAGTGTACTTTCGGTGGTTACAGCACCCTTTAACGGTCAAGCCAGCCGGCCCTTTACTTATGACACAGGCGCACGCTTGGTACTACTTTGTTGATGCACGTGCGGCTACTGCGCACACAATTCACAAACACAGAAAATAATTTTTTTTTTGGTTTGGACTGGAGTGTACTTTTGGGGGTTACAGCACCCTTTAACGGTCAAGCCAGCCGGCCCTTTACTTATGACACAGGCGCACGCTTGGCACTAATTTGTTGATGCACGTGCGGCTACTGCGCACACAATTCACAAACACAGAAAATAATTTTTTTTTTGGTTTGGACTGGAGTGTACTTTCGGGGGTTACAGCACCCTTTACTTATGACACAGGCGCACGCTTGGCACTACTTTGTTGATGCACGTGCGGCTACTGCGCACACAATTCACAAACACAGAAATTAATTTTTTTTTTGGTTTGGACTGGAGTGTACTTTCGGGGGTTACAGCACCCTTTAATGGTCAAGCCAGCCGGCCCTGTACTTATGACACAGGCGCACGCTTGGCACTACTTTGTTGATGCACGTGCGGCTACTGCGCACACAATTCACAAACACAGAAAATAATTATTTTTTTGGTTTGGACTGGAGTGTACTTTCGGGGGTCAGAGCACCCTTTAACGGTCAAGCCAGCTGGCCCTTTACTTATGACACAGGCGCACGCTTGGCACTACTTTGTTGATGCACGTGCGGCTACTGCGCAGACAATTCACAAACACAGAAAATAATTTTTTTTTTGGTTTGGACTGGAGTGTACTTTCGGTGGTTACAGCACCCTTTAACGGTCAAGCCTGCCGGCCCTTTCCTTATGACACAGGCGCACGCTTGGCACTACTTTGTTGATGCACGTGCGGCTACTGCGCACACAATTCACAAACACAGAAAATAATTTTTTTTTTGGTTTGGACTGGAGTGTACTTTCGGGGGTTACAGCACCCTTTAACGGTCAAGCCAGCCGGCCCTTTACTTATGACACAGGCGCACGCTTGGCACTACTTTGTTGATGCACGTGCGGCTACTGCGCACACAATTCACAAACACAGAAAATAATTTTTTTTTTGGTTTGGACTGGAGTGTACTTTGGGGGTTACAGCACCCTTTAACGGTCAAGCCAGCCGGCCCTTTACTTATGACACAGGTGCACGCTTGGCACTACTTTGTTGATGCACGTGCGGCTACTGCGCACACAATTCACAAACACAGAAAATAATTTTTTTTTTGGTTTGGACTGGAGTGTACTTTCGGGGGTTACAGCACCCTTTAACGTTCAAGCCAGCCGGCCGTTTACTTATGACACAGGTGCACGCTTGGCACTACTTTGTTGATGCACGTGCGGCTACTGCGCACACAATTCACAAACACAGAAAATAATTTTTTTTTTGGTTTGGACTGGAGTGTACTTTCGGGGGTTACAGCACCCTTTAACGGTCAAGCCAGCCAGCCCTTTACTTATGACACAGGCGCACGCTTGGCACTAATTTGTTGATGCACGTGCGGCTACTGCGCACACAATTCACAAACACAGAAAATAATTTTTTTTTTGGCTTGGACTGGAGTGTACTTTCGGGGGTTACAGCACCCTTTACTTATGACACAGGCGCACGCTTGGCACTACTTTGTTGATGCACGTGCGGCTACTGCGCACACAATTCACAAACACAGAAATTAATTTTTTTTTTGGTTTGGACTGGAGTGTACTTTCGGGGGTTACAGCACCCTTTAATGTTCAAGTCAGCCGGCCCTTTACTTATGACACAGGCGCACGCTTGGCACTACTTTGTTGATGCACGTGCGGCTACTGCGCACACAATTCACAAACACAGAAAATAATTTTTTTTTTGGTTTGGACTGGAGTGTACTTTCGGGGGTTACAGCACCCTTTAACGGTCAAGCCAGCCAGCCCTTTACTTATGACACAGGCGCACACTTGGCACTACTTTGTTGATGCACGTGCGGCTACTGCGCACACAATTCACAAACACAGAAAATAATTTTTTTTTTGGTTTGGACTGGAGTGTACTTTCGGTGGTTACAGCACCCTTTAATGGTCAAGCCAGCCGGCCCTTTACTTATGACACAGGCTCACGCTTGGTACTACTTTGTTGATGCACGTGCAGCTACTGCGCACACAATTCACAAACACAGAAAATAATTTTTTTTTTGGTTTGGACTAGAGTGTACTTTCGGGGGTTACAGCACCCTTTAACGGTCAAGCCTGCCGGCCCTTTAATTATGACACAGGCGCACGCTCTGCACTACTTTGTTGATGCATGTGCGGCTACTGCGCACACAATTCACAAACACAGAAAATAATGTTTTTTTTGGTTTGGACTGGAGTGTACTTTCGGGGGTTACAGCACCCTTTAACGGTCAAGCCAGCCGGCCCTTTACTTATGACACAGGCGCACGCTTGGCACTACTTTGTTGATGCACGTGCGGCTACTGCGCACACAATTCACAAACACAGAAAATTATTTTTTTTGGGGTTTGGAAGGGGGTGTACTTTGGGGGTTACAGCACCCTTTAACGGTCAAGCCAGCCGGCCCTTAACTTATGACACAGGTGCACGCTTGGCACTACTTTGTTGATGCACGTGCGGCTACTGCGCACACAATTCACAAACATAGAAAATTATTTTTTTTTTGGTTTGGAGTGTACTTTGGGGGTTACAGCACCTTTAACGGTCAAGCCAGCCGGCCCTTTACTTATGACACAGGCGCACGCTTGGCACTACTTTGTTGATGCACGTGCGGCTACTGCGCACACAATTCACAAACACAGAAATTAATTTTTTTTTTGGTTTGGACTGGAGTGTACTTTCGGGGGTTACAGCACCCTTTAATGTTCAAGTCAGCCGGCCCTTTACTTATGACACAGGCGCACGCTTGGCACTACTTTGTTGATGCACGTGCGGCTACTGCGCACACAATTCACAAACACAGAAAATAATTTTTTTTTTTGGTTTGGACTGGAGTGTACTTTCGGGGGTTACAGCACCCTTTAACGGTCAAGCCAGCCAGCCCTTTACTTATGACACAGGCGCACACTTGGCACTACTTTGTTGATGCACGTGCGGCTACTGCGCACACAATTCACAAACACAGAAAATAATTTTTTTTTTGGTTTGGACTGGAGTGTACTTTCGGTGGTTACAGCACCCTTTAATGGTCAAGCCAGCCGGCCCTTTACTTATGACACAGGCGCACGCTTGGTACTACTTTGTTGATGCACGTGCAGCTACTGCGCACACAATTCACAAACACAGAAAATAATTTTTTTTTTGGTTTGGACTGGAGTGTACTTTCGGGGGTTACAGCACCCTTTAACGGTCAAGCCTGCCGGCCCTTTAATTATGACACAGGCGCACGCTCTGCACTACTTTGTTGATGCACGTGCGGCTACTGCGCACACAATTCACAAACACAGAAAATAATGTTTTTTTTGGTTTGGACTGGAGTGTACTTTCGGGGGTTACAGCACCCTTTAACGGTCAAGCCAGCCGGCCCTTTACTTATGACACAGGCGCACGCTTGGCACTACTTTGTTGATGCACGTGCGGCTACTGCGCACACAATTCACAAACACCGAAAATAATTTTTTTTTTGGTTTGGACTGGAGTGTACTTTCGGGGGTTACAGCACCCTTTAACGGTCAAGCCAGCCGGCCCTTTACTTATGACACAGGCGCACGCTCTGCACTACTTTGTTGATGCACGTGCGGCTACTGCGCACACAATTCACAAACACATAAAATAATGTTTTTTTTGGTTTGGACTGGAGTGTACTTTCGGGGGTTACAGCACCCTTTAACGGTCAAGCCTGCCGGCCCTTTAATTATGACACAGGCGCACGCTCTGCACTACTTTGTTGATGCACGTGCGGCTACTGCGCACACAATTCACAAACACAGAAAATAATGTTTTTTTTGGTTTGGACTGGAGTGTACTTTCGGGGGTTACAGCACCCTTTAACGGTCAAGCCAGCCGGCCCTTTACTTATGACACAGGCGCACGCTTGGCACTACTTTGTTGATGCACGTGCGGCTTCTGCGCACACAATTCACAAACACAGAAAATTATATTTTTTTTGGTTTGGAAGGGGGTGTACTTTGGGGGTTACAGCACCCTTTAACGGTCAAGCCAGCCGGCCCTTAACTTATGACACAGGTGCACGCTTGGCACTACTTTGTTGATGCACGTGCGGCTACTGCGCACACAATTCACAAACACAGAAAATTATTTTTTTTTTGGTTTGGAGTGTACTTTGGGGGTTACAGCACCTTTAACAGTCAAGCCAGCCGGCCCTTTACTTATGACACAGGCGCACGCTTGGCACTACTTTGTTGATGCACGTGCGGCTACTGCGCACACAATTCACAAACACAGAAAATAATTTTTTTTTGGGTTTGGACTGGAGTGTACTTTCGGGGGTTACAGCACCCTTTAACGGTCAAGCCAGCCGGCCCTTTACTTATGACACAGGCGCACGCTTGGCACTACTTTGTTGATGCACGTGCGGCTACTGCGCACGACAATTCACAAACACCGAAAATAATTTTTTTTTTTGGTTTGGACTGGAGTGTACTTTCGGGGGTTACAGCACCCTTTAACGGTCAAGCCAGCCGGCCCTTTACTTATGACAGGCGCACGCTTGGCACTACTTTGTTGATGCACGTGCGGCTACTGCGCACACAATTCACAAACACAGAAAATAATTTTTTTTTTGGTTTGGACTGGAGTGTACTTTCGGGGGTTACAGCACCCTTTAACGGTCAAGCCAGCTGGCCCTTTACTTATGACACAGGCGCACGCTTGGCACTACTTTGTTGATGCACGTGCGGCTACTGCGCACACAATTCACAAACACAGAAATTAATTTTTTTTTTGGTTTGGACTGGAGTGTACTTTCGGGGGTTACAGCACCCTTTAATGGTCAAGCCAGCTGGCCCTTTACTTATGACACAGGCGCACGCTTGGAACTACTTTGTTGATGCACGTGCGGCTACTGCGCACACAATTCACAAACACAGAAAATAATTTTTTTTTTGGTTTGGACTGGAGTGTACTTTCGGGGGTACAGCACCCTTTAACGGTCAAGCCAGCCGGCCCTTTACTTATGACACAGGCGCACGCTTGGCACTACTTTGTTGATGCACGTGCGGCTACTGCGCACACAATTCACAAACACAGAAAATAATTTTGTTTTTGGTTTGGACTGGAGTGTACTTTCGGTGGTTACAGCACCCTTTAACGGTCAAGCCAGCCGGCCCTTTACTTATGACACAGGCGCACGCTTGGTACTACTTTGTTGATGCACGTACGGCTACTGCGCACACAATTCACAAACACAGAAAATAATTTTTTTTTGGTTTGGACTGGAGTGTACTTTCGGGGGTTACAGCACCCTTTAACGGTCAAGCCAGCCGGCCCTTTACTTATGACACAGGCGCACGCTCTGCACTACTTTGTTGATGCACGTGCGGCTACTGCGCACACAATTCACAAACACATAAAATAATGTTTTTTTTGGTTTGGACTGGAGTGTACTTTCGGGGGTTACAGCACCCTTTAACGGTCAAGCCAGCCGGCCCTTTACTTATGACACAGGCGCACGCTTGGCACTACTTTGTTGATGCACGTGCGGCTACTGCGCACACAATTCACAAACACAGAAAATTTTTTTTTTTTGGTTTGGACTGGAGTGTACTTTGGGGGTTACAGCACCCTTTAACGGTCAAGCCAGCCGGCCCTTTACTTATGACACAGGCGCACGCTTGGCACTACTTTGTTGATGCACGTGCGGCTACTGCGCACACAATTCACAAACACAGAAAATAATTTTTTTTCTGGTTTGGACTGGAGTGTACTTTCGGGGGTCAGAGCACCCTTTAACGGTCAAGCAAGCTGGCCCTTTACTTATGACACAGGCGCACGCCTCTGCACTACTTTGTTGATGCACGTGCGGCTACTGCGCACACAATTCACAAACACAGAAAATAATGTTTTTTTTGGTTTGGACTGGAGTGTACTTTCGGGGGTTACAGCACCCTTTAACGGTCAAGCCAGCCGGCCCTTTACTTATGACACAGGCGCACGCTTGGCACTACTTTGTTGATGCACGTGCGGCTTCTGCGCACACAATTCACAAACACAGAAAATTATTTTTTTTTTGGTTTGGAAGGGGGTGTACTTTGGGGGTTACAGCACCCTTTAACGGTCAAGCCAGACGGCCCTTAACTTATGACACAGGTGCACGCTTGGCACTACTTTGTTGATGCACGTGCGGCTACTGCGCACACAATTCACAAACACAGAAAATTATTTTTTTTTTGGTTTGGAGTGTACTTTGGGGGTTACAGCACCTTTAACGGTCAAGCCAGCCGGCCCTTTACTTATGACACAGGCGCACACTTGGCACTACTTTGTTGATGCACGTGCGGCTACTGCGCACACAATTCACAAACACAGAAAATAATTTTTTTTTGGGTTTGGACTGGAGTGTACTTTCGGGGGTTACAGCACCCTTTAACGGTCAAGCCAGCCGGCCCTTTACTTATGACACAGGCGCACGCTTGGCACTACTTTGTTGATGCACGTGCGGCTACTGCGCACACAATTCACAAATACCGAAAATAATTTTTTTTTTGGTTTGGACTGGAGTGTACTTTCGGGGGTTACAGCACCCTTTAACGGTCAAGCCAGCCGGCCCTTTACTTATGACACAGGCGCACGCTTGGCACTACTTTGTTGATGCACGTGCGGCTACTGCGCACACAATTCACAAACACAGAAAATAATTTTTTTTTTGGTTTGGACTGGAGTGTACTTTCGGGGGTTACAGCACCCTTTAACGGTCAAGCCAGCCGGCCCTTTACTTATGACACAGGCGCACGCTTGGCACTACTTTGTTGATGCACGTGCGGCTACTGCGCACACAATTCACAAACACAGAAATTAATTTTTTTTTTGGTTTGGACTGGAGTGTACTTTCGGGGGTTACAGCACCCTTTAATGGTCAAGCCAGCTGGCCCTTTACTTATGACACAGGCGCACGCTTGGCACTACTTTGTTGATGCACGTGCGGCTACTGCGCACACAATTCACAAACACAGAAAATAATTTTTTTTTGGTTTGGACTGGAGTGTACTTTCGGGGGTACAGCACCCTTTAACGGTCAAGCCAGCCGGCCCTTTACTTATGACACAGGCGCACGCTTGGCACTACTTTGTTGATGCACGTGCGGCTACTGCGCACACAATTCACAAACACAGAAAATAATTTTGTTTTTGGTTTGGACTGGAGTGTACTTTCGGTGGTTACAGCACCCTTTAACGGTCAAGCCAGCCGGCCCTTTACTTATGACACAGGCGCACGCTTGGTACTACTTTGTTGATGCACGTACGGCTACTGCGCACACAATTCACAAACACAGAAAATAATTTTTTTTTGGTTTGGACTGGAGTGTACTTTCGGGGGTTACAGCACCCTTTAACGGTCAAGCCAGCCGGCCCTTTCCTTATGACACAGGCGCACGCTTGGCACTACTTTGTTGATGCACGTGCGGCTACTGCGCACACAATTCACAAACACAGAAAATAATTTTTTTTTTGGTTTGGACTGGAGTGTACTTTCGGGGGTTACAGCACCCTTTAACGGTCAAGCCAGCCGGCCCTTTACTTATGACACAGGCGCACGCTTGGCACTACTTTGTTGATGCACGTGCGGCTACTGCGCACACAATTCACAAACACAGAAATTAATTTTTTTTGGGGTTTGGACTGGAGTGTACTTTCGGGGGTTACAGCACCCTTTAATGGTCAAGCCAGCTGGCCCTTTACTTATGACACAGGCGCACGCTTGGAACTACTTTGTTGATGCACGTGCGGCTACTGCGCACACAATTCACAAACACAGAAAATAATTTTTTTTTTTGTTTGGACTGGAGTGTACTTTCGGGGGTACAGCACCCTTTAACGGTCAAGCCAGCCGGTCCTTTACTTATGACACAGGCGCACGCTTGGCACTACTTTGTTGATGCACGTGCGGCTACTGCGCACACAATTCACAAACACAGAAAATTATTTTTTTTTTGGTTTGGAGTGTACTTTGGGGGTTACAGCACCTTTAACGGTCAAGCCAGCCGGCCCTTTACTTATGACACAGGCGCACGCTTGGCACTACTTTGTTGATGCACGTGCGGCTACTGCGCACACAATTCACAAACACAGAAACTAATTTTTTTGGGGGTTTGGACTGGAGTGTACTTTCGGGGGTTACAGCACCCTTTAACGGTCAAGCCAGCTGGCCCTTTACTTATGACACAGGCGCACGCTTGGCACTACTTTGTTGATGCACGTGCGGCTACTGCGCACACAATTCACAAACACAGAAAATAATTTTTTTTTTGGTTTGGACTGGAGTGTACTTTCGGGGGTTACAGCACCCTTTAACGGTCAAGCCAGCCGGCCCTTTCCTTATGACACAGGCGCACGCTTGGCACTACTTTGTTGATGCACGTGCGGCTACTGCGCACACAATTCACAAACACAGAAAATAATTTTTTTTTTGGTTTGGACTGGAGTGTACTTTCGGGGGTTACAGCACCCTTTAACGGTCAAGCCAGCCGGCCCTTTACTTATGACACAGGCGCACGCTTGGCACTACTTTGTTGATGCACGTGCGGCTACTGCGCACACAATTCACAAACACAGAAATTAATTTTTTTTTTGGTTTGGACTGGAGTGTACTTTCGGGGGTTACAGCACCCTTTAATGGTCAAGCCAGCTGGCCCTTTACTTATGACACAGGCGCACGCTTGGAACTACTTTGTTGATGCACGTGCGGCTACTGCGCACACAATTCACAAACACAGAAAATAATTTTTTTTTTTGTTTGGACTGGAGTGTACTTTCGGGGGTACAGCACCCTTTAACGGTCAAGCCAGCCGGTCCTTTACTTATGACACAGGCGCACGCTTGGCACTACTTTGTTGATGCACGTGCGGCTACTGCGCACACAATTCACAAACACAGAAAATAATTTTGTTTTTGGTTTGGACTGGAGTGTACTTTCGGTGGTTACAGCACCCTTTAACGGTCAAGCCAGCCGGCCCTTTACTTATGACACAGGCGCACGCTTGGTACTACTTTGTTGATGCACGTACGGCTACTGCGCACACAATTCACAAACACAGAAAATAATTTTTTTTTTGGTTTGGACTGGAGTGAACTTTCGGGGGTTACAGCACCCTTTAACGGTCAAGCCAGCCGGCTCTTTACTTATGACACAGGCGCACGCTCTGCACTACTTTGTTGATGCACGTGCGGCTACTGCGCACACAATTCACAAACACATAAAATAATGTTTTTTTTGGTTTGGACTGGAGTGTACTTTCGGGGGTTACAGCACCCTTTAACGGTCAAGCCTGCCGGCCCTTTAATTATGACACAGGCGCACGCTCTGCACTACTTTGTTGATGCACGTGCGGCTACTGCGCACACAATTCACAAACACAGAAAATAATGTTTTTTTTGGTTTGGACTGGAGTGTACTTTCGGGGGTTACAGCACCCTTTAACGGTCAAGCCAGCCGGCCCTTTACTTATGACACAGGCGCACGCTTGGCACTACTTTGTTGATGCACGTGCGGCTTCTGCGCACACAATTCACAAACACAGAAAATTATTTTTTTTTTGGTTTGGAAGGGGGTGTACTTTGGGGGTTACAGCACCCTTTAACGGTCAAGCCAGACGGCCCTTAACTTATGACACAGGTGCACGCTTGGCACTACTTTGTTGATGCACGTGCGGCTACTGCGCACACAATTCACAAACACAGAAAATTATTTTTTTTTTGGTTTGGAGTGTACTTTGGGGGTTACAGCACCTTTAACGGTCAAGCCAGCCGGCCCTTTACTTATGACACAGGCGCACACTTGGCACTACTTTGTTGATGCACGTGCGGCTACTGCGCACACAATTCACAAACACAGAAAATAATTTTTTTTTGGGTTTGGACTGGAGTGTACTTTCGGGGGTTACAGCACCCTTTAACGGTCAAGCCAGCCGGCCCTTTACTTATGACACAGGCGCACGCTTGGCACTACTTTGTTGATGCACGTGCGGCTACTGCGCACACAATTCACAAATACCGAAAATAATTTTTTTTTTGGTTTGGACTGGAGTGTACTTTCGGGGGTTACAGCACCCTTTAACGGTCAAGCCAGCCGGCCCTTTACTTATGACACAGGCGCACGCTTGGCACTACTTTGTTGATGCACGTGCGGCTACTGCGCACACAATTCACAAACACAGAAAATAATTTTTTTTTTGGTTTGGACTGGAGTGTACTTTCGGGGGTTACAGCACCCTTTAACGGTCAAGCCAGCCGGCCCTTTACTTATGACACAGGCGCACGCTTGGCACTACTTTGTTGATGCACGTGCGGCTACTGCGCACACAATTCACAAACACAGAAAATAATTTTTTTTTTGGTTTGGACTGGAGTGTACTTTCGGGGGTTACAGCACCCTTTAATGGTCAAGCCAGCTGGCCCTTTACTTATGACACAGGCGCACGCTTGGAACTACTTTGTTGATGCACGTGCGGCTACTGCGCACACAATTCACAAACACAGAAAATAATTTTTTTTTGGTTTGGACTGGAGTGTACTTTCGGGGGTACAGCACCCTTTAACGGTCAAGCCAGCCGGCCCTTTACTTATGACACAGGCGCACGCTTGGCACTACTTTGTTGATGCACGTGCGGCTACTGCGCACACAATTCACAAACACAGAAAATAATTTTGTTTTTGGTTTGGACTGGAGTGTACTTTCGGTGGTTACAGCACCCTTTAACGGTCAAGCCAGCCGGCCCTTTACTTATGACACAGGCGCACGCTTGGTACTACTTTGTTGATGCACGTACGGCTACTGCGCACACAATTCACAAACACAGAAAATAATTTTTTTTTGGTTTGGACTGGAGTGTACTTTCGGGGGTTACAGCACCCTTTAACGGTCAAGCCAGCCGGCCCTTTACTTATGACACAGGCGCACGCTCTGCACTACTTTGTTGATGCACGTGCGGCTACTGCGCACACAATTCACAAACACATAAAATAATGTTTTTTTTGGTTTGGACTGGAGTGTACTTTCGGGGGTTACAGCACCCTTTAACGGTCAAGCCAGCCGGCCCTTTACTTATGACACAGGCGCACGCTTGGCACTACTTTGTTGATGCACGTGCGGCTACTGCGCACACAATTCACAAACACAGAAAATTATTTTTTTTTTGGTTTGGACTGGAGTGTACTTTGGGGGTTACAGCACCCTTTAACGGTCAAGCCAGCCGGCCCTTTACTTATGACACAGGCGCACGCTTGGCACTACT
Organism: Taudactylus pleione; assembly: GCA_031769625.1. Taxonomy (NCBI): domain Eukaryota; kingdom Metazoa; phylum Chordata; class Amphibia; order Anura; family Myobatrachidae; genus Taudactylus; species Taudactylus pleione. The sequence continues at coordinate 9,412,146 of JAUIMM010000137.1, read as the reverse complement.
TTGTTGATGCACGTGCGGCTACTGCGCACACAATTCACAAACACAGAAAATAATTTTTTTTCTGGTTTGGACTGGAGTGTACTTTCGGGGGTCAGAGCACCCTTTAACGGTCAAGCAAGCTGGCCCTTTACTTATGACACAGGCGCACGCTTGGCACTACTTTGTTGATGCACGTGCGGCTACTGCGCACACAATTCACAAACACAGAAAATAATTTTTTTTTTGGTTTGGACTGGAGTGTACTTTCGGTGGTTACAGCACCCTTTAACGGTCAAGCCAGCCGGCCCTTTACTTATGACACAGGCGCACGCTTGGTACTACTTTGTTGATGCACGTGCGGCTACTGCGCACACAATTCACAAACACAGAAAATAATTTTTTTTTTGGTTTGTACTGGAGTGTACTTTTGGGGGTTACAGCACCCTTTAACGTTCAAGCCAGCCGGCTGTTTACTTATGACACAGGCGCACGCTTGGCACTACTTTGTTGATGCACATGCGGCTACTGCGCACACAATTCACAAACACAGAAAATAATTTTTTTTTTGGTTTGGACTGGAGTGTACTTTCGGGGGTTACAGCACCCTTTAACGGTCAAGCCAGCCGGCCCTTTACTTATGACACAGGCGCACGCTTGGCACTAATTTGTTGATGCACGTGCGGCTACTGCGCACACAATTCACAAACACAGAAAATAATTTTTTTTTTGGTTTGGACTGGAGTGTACTTTCGGGGGTTACAGCACCCTTTACTTATGACACAGGCGCACGCTTGGCACTACTTTGTTGATGCACGTGCGGCTACTGCGCACACAATTCACAAACACAGAAATTAATTTTTTTTTTGGTTTGGACTGGAGTGTACTTTCGGGGGTTACAGCACCCTTTAATGGTCAAGCCAGCCGGCCCTTTACTTATGACACAGGCGCACGCTTGGCACTACTTTGTTGATGCACGTGCGGCTACTGCGCACACAATTCACAAACACAGAAAATAATTATTTTTTTGGTTTGGACTGGAGTGTACTTTCGGGGGTTACAGCACCCTTTAACGGTCAAGCCAGCCGGCCCTTTACTTATGACACAGGCGCACGCTTGGCACTACTTTGTTGATGCACGTGCGGCTACTGCGCACACAATTCACAAACACAGAAAATTATTTTTTTTTTGGTTTGGAGTGTACTTTGGGGGTTACAGCACCTTTAACGGTCAAGCCAGCCGGCCCTTTACTTATGACACAGGCGCACGCTTGGCACTACTTTGTTGATGCACGTGCGGCTACTGCGCACACAATTCACAAACACAGAAACTAATTTTTTTTGGGGTTTGGACTGGAGTGTACTTTCGGGGGTTACAGCACCCTTTAACGGTCAAGCCAGCTGGCCCTTTACTTATGACACAGGCGCACGCTTGGCACTACTTTGTTGATGCACGTGCGGCTACTGCGCACACAATTCACAAACACAGAAAATAATTTTTTTTTTGGTTTGGACTGGAGTGTACTTTCGGGGGTTACAGCACCCTTTAACGGTCAAGCCAGCCGGCCCTTTCCTTATGACACAGGCGCACGCTTGGCACTACTTTGTTGATGCACGTGCGGCTACTGCGCACACAATTCACAAACACAGAAAATAATTTTTTTTTTGGTTTGGACTGGAGTGTACTTTCGGGGGTTACAGCACCCTTTAACGGTCAAGCCAGCCGGCCCTTTACTTATGACACAGGCGCACGCTTGGCACTACTTTGTTGATGCACGTGCGGCTACTGCGCACACAATTCACAAACACAGAAATTAATTTTTTTTTTGGTTTGGACTGGAGTGTACTTTCGGGGGTTACAGCACCCTTTAATGGTCAAGCCAGCTGGCCCTTTACTTATGACACAGGCGCACGCTTGGAACTACTTTGTTGATGCACGTGCGGCTACTGCGCACACAATTCACAAACACAGAAAATTATTTTTTTTTTTGTTTGGACTGGAGTGTACTTTCGGGGGTACAGCACCCTTTAACGGTCAAGCCAGCCGGTCCTTTACTTATGACACAGGCGCACGCTTGGCACTACTTTGTTGATGCACGTGCGGCTACTGCGCACACAATTCACAAACACAGAAAATAATTTTGTTTTTGGTTTGGACTGGAGTGTACTTTCGGTGGTTACAGCACCCTTTAACGGTCAAGCCAGCCGGCCCTTTACTTATGACACAGGCGCACGCTTGGTACTACTTTGTTGATGCACGTACGGCTACTGCGCACACAATTCACAAACACAGAAAATAATTTTTTTTTTGGTTTGGACTGGAGTGAACTTTCGGGGGTTACAGCACCCTTTAACGGTCAAGCCAGCCGGCTCTTTACTTATGACACAGGCGCACGCTCTGCACTACTTTGTTGATGCACGTGCGGCTACTGCGCACACAATTCACAAACACATAAAATAATGTTTTTTTTGGTTTGGACTGGAGTGTACTTTCGGGGGTTACAGCACCCTTTAACGGTCAAGCCTGCCGGCCCTTTAATTATGACACAGGCGCACGCTCTGCACTACTTTGTTGATGCACGTGCGGCTACTGCGCACACAATTCACAAACACAGAAAATAATGTTTTTTTTGGTTTGGACTGGAGTGTACTTTCGGGGGTTACAGCACCCTTTAACGGTCAAGCCAGCCGGCCCTTTACTTATGACACAGGCGCACGCTTGGCACTACTTTGTTGATGCACGTGCGGCTTCTGCGCACACAATTCACAAACACAGAAAATTATTTTTTTTTTGGTTTGGAAGGGGGTGTACTTTGGGGGTTACAGCACCCTTTAACGGTCAAGCCAGACGGCCCTTAACTTATGACACAGGTGCACGCTTGGCACTACTTTGTTGATGCACGTGCGGCTACTGCGCACACAATTCACAAACACAGAAAATTATTTTTTTTTTGGTTTGGAGTGTACTTTGGGGGTTACAGCACCTTTAACGGTCAAGCCAGCCGGCCCTTTACTTATGACACAGGCGCACACTTGGCACTACTTTGTTGATGCACGTGCGGCTACTGCGCACACAATTCACAAACACAGAAAATAATTTTTTTTTGGGTTTGGACTGGAGTGTACTTTCGGGGGTTACAGCACCCTTTAACGGTCAAGCCAGCCGGCCCTTTACTTATGACACAGGCGCACGCTTGGCACTACTTTGTTGATGCACGTGCGGCTACTGCGCACACAATTCACAAATACCGAAAATAATTTTTTTTTTGGTTTGGACTGGAGTGTACTTTCGGGGGTTACAGCACCCTTTAACGGTCAAGCCAGCCGGCCCTTTACTTATGACACAGGCGCACGCTTGGCACTACTTTGTTGATGCACGTGCGGCTACTGCGCACACAATTCACAAACACAGAAAATAATTTTTTTTTGGTTTGGACTGGAGTGTACTTTCGGGGTTACAGCACCCTTTAACGGTCAAGCCAGCCGGCCCTTTACTTATGACACAGGCGCACGCTTGGCACTACTTTGTTGATGCACGTGCGGCTACTGCGCACACAATTCACAAACACAGAAATTAATTTTTTTTTTTGGTTTGGACTGGAGTGTACTTTCGGGGGTTACAGCACCCTTTAATGGTCAAGCCAGCTGGCCCTTTACTTATGACACAGGCGCACGCTTGGAACTACTTTGTTGATGCACGTGCGGCTACTGCGCACACAATTCACAAACACAGAAAATAATTTTTTTTTGGTTTGGACTGGAGTGTACTTTCGGGGGTACAGCACCCTTTAACGGTCAAGCCAGCCGGCCCTTTACTTATGACACAGGCGCACGCTTGGCACTACTTTGTTGATGCACGTGCGGCTACTGCGCACACAATTCACAAACACAGAAAATAATTTTGTTTTTGGTTTGGACTGGAGTGTACTTTCGGTGGTTACAGCACCCTTTAACGGTCAAGCCAGCCGGCCCTTTACTTATGACACAGGCGCACGCTTGGTACTACTTTGTTGATGCACGTACGGCTACTGCGCACACAATTCACAAACACAGAAAATAATTTTTTTTTGGTTTGGACTGGAGTGTACTTTCGGGGGTTACAGCACCCTTTAACGGTCAAGCCAGCCGGCCCTTTACTTATGACACAGGCGCACGCTCTGCACTACTTTGTTGATGCACGTGCGGCTACTGCGCACACAATTCACAAACACATAAAATAATGTTTTTTTTGGTTTGGACTGGAGTGTACTTTCGGGGGTTACAGCACCCTTTAACGGTCAAGCCAGCCGGCCCTTTACTTATGACACAGGCGCACGCTTGGCACTACTTTGTTGATGCACGTGCGGCTACTGCGCACACAATTCACAAACACAGAAAATTATTTTTTTTTTGGTTTGGACTGGAGTGTACTTTGGGGGTTACAGCACCCTTTAACGGTCAAGCCAGCCGGCCCTTTACTTATGACACAGGCGCACGCTTGGCACTACTTTGTTGATGCACGTGCGGCTACTGCGCACACAATTCACAAACACAGAAAATAATTTTTTTTCTGGTTTGGACTGGAGTGTACTTTCGGGGGTCAGAGCACCCTTTAACGGTCAAGCAAGCTGGCCCTTTACTTATGACACAGGCGCACGCTTGGCACTACTTTGTTGATGCACGTGCGGCTACTGCGCACACAATTCACAAACACAGAAAATAATTTTTTTTTTGGTTTGGACTGGAGTGTACTTTCGGTGGTTACAGCACCCTTTAACGGTCAAGCCAGCCGGCCCTTTACTTATGACACAGGCGCACGCTTGGTACTACTTTGTTGATGCACGTGCGGCTACTGCGCACACAATTCACAAACACAGAAAATTATTTTTTTTTTGGTTTGTACTGGAGTGTACTTTTGGGGGTTACAGCACCCTTTAACGTTCAAGCCAGCCGGCTGTTTACTTATGACACAGGCGCACGCTTGGCACTACTTTGTTGATGCACATGCGGCTACTGCGCACACAATTCACAAACACAGAAAATAATTTTTTTTTTGGTTTGGACTGGAGTGTACTTTCGGGGGTTACAGCACCCTTTAACGGTCAAGCCAGCCGGCCCTTTACTTATGACACAGGCGCACGCTTGGCACTAATTTGTTGATGCACGTGCGGCTACTGCGCACACAATTCACAAACACAGAAAATAATTTTTTTTTTGGTTTGGACTGGAGTGTACTTTCGGGGGTTACAGCACCCTTTACTTATGACACAGGCGCACGCTTGGCACTACTTTGTTGATGCACGTGCGGCTACTGCGCACACAATTCACAAACACAGAAATTAATTTTTTTTTTGGTTTGGACTGGAGTGTACTTTCGGGGGTTACAGCACCCTTTAATGGTCAAGCCAGCCGGCCCTTTACTTATGACACAGGCGCACGCTTGGCACTACTTTGTTGATGCACGTGCGGCTACTGCGCACACAATTCACAAACACAGAAAATAATTATTTTTTTGGTTTGGACTGGAGTGTACTTTCGGGGGTTACAGCACCCTTTAACGGTCAAGCCAGCCGGCCCTTTACTTATGACACAGGCGCACGCTTGGCACTACTTTGTTGATGCACGTGCGGCTACTGCGCACACAATTCACAAACACAGAAAATAATTTTTTTTTGGTTTGGACTGGAGTGTACTTTCGGTGGTTACAGCACCATTTAAACGGTCAAGCCAGCCGGCCCTTTACTTATGACACAGGCGCACGCTTGGTACTATTTTGTTGATGCACGTGCAGCTATTGCGCACACAATTCACAAACACAGAAAATAATTTTTTTTTTGGTTTGGACTGGAGTGTACTTTCGGGGGATACAGCACCCTTTAACGGTCAAGCCTGCCGGCCCTTTAATTATGACACAGGCGCACGCTCTGCACTACTTTGTTGATGCACGTGCGGCTACTGCGCACACAATTCACAAACACAGAAAATAATGTTTTTTTTGGGTTTGGACTGGAGTGTACTTTCGGGGGTTACAGCACCTTTTAACGGTCAAGCCAGCCGGCCCTTTACTTATGACACAGGCGCACGCTTGGCACTACTTTGTTGATGCACGTGCGGCTTCTGCGCACACAATTCACAAACACAGAAAATTATTTTTTTTTGGTTTGGAAGGGGGTGTACTTTGGGGGTTACAGCACCCTTTAACGGTCAAGCCAGCCGGCCCTTAACTTATGACACAGGTGCACGCTTGGCACTACTTTGTTGATGCACGTGCGGCTACTGCGCACACAATTCACAAACACAGAAAATTATTTTTTTTTTTGTTTGGAGTGTACTTTTTGGGTTACAGCACCTTTAACGGTCAAGCCAGCCGGCCCTTTACTTATGACACAGGCGCACGCTTGGCACTACTTTGTTGATGCACGTGCGGCTACTGCGCACACAATTCACAAACACAGAAAATAATTTTTTTTTGGGTTTGGACTGGAGTGTACTTTCGGGGGTTACAGCACCCTTTAACGGTCAAGCCAGCCGGCCCTTTACTTATGACACAGGCGCACGCTTGGCACTACTTTGTTGATGCACGTGCGGCTACTGCGCACACAATTCACAAACACAGAAAATAATTTTTTATTTGGTTTGGACTGGAGTGTACTTTCGGGGGTTACAGCACCCTTTAACGGTCAAGACAGCCGGCCCTTTCCTTATGACACAGGCGCACGCTTGGCACTACTTTGTTGATGCACGTGCGGCTACTGCGCACACAATTCACAAACACAGAAATTAATTTTTTTTTTGGTTTGGACTGGAGTGTACTTTCGGGGGTTACAGCACCCTTTAATGGTCAAGCCAGCTGGCCCTTTACTTATGACACAGGCGCACGCTTGGAACTACTTTGTTGATGCACGTGCGGCTACTGCGCACACAATTCACAAACACAGAAAATAATTTTCTTTTTGGTTTGGACTGGAGTGTACTTTCGGGGGTACAGCACCCTTTAACGGTCAAGCCAGCCGGCCCTTTACTTATGACACAGGCGCACGCTTGGCACTACTTTGTTGATGCACGTGCGGCTACTGCGCACACAATTCACAAACACAGAAAATAATTTTGTTTTTGGTTTGGACTGGAGTGTACTTTCGGTGGTTACAGCACCCTTTAACGGTCAAGCCAGCCGGCCCTTTACTTATGACACAGGCGCACGCTTGGTACTACTTTGTTGATGCACGTACGGCTACTGCGCACACAATTCACAAACACAGAAAATAATTTTTTTTTTGGTTTGGACTGGAGTGTACTTTCGGGGGTTACAGCACCCTTTAACGGTCAAGCCAGCCGGCCCTTTACTTATGACACAGGCGCACGCTCTGCACTACTTTGTTGATGCACGTGCGGCTACTGCGCACACAATTCACAAACACATAAAATAATGTTTTTTTTGGTTTGGACTGGAGTGTACTTTCGGGGGTTACAGCACCCTTTAACGGTCAAGCCAGCCGGCCCTTTACTTATGACACAGGCGCACGCTTGGCACTACTTTGTTGATGCACGTGCGGCTACTGCGCACACAATTCACAAACACAGAAAATTATTTTTTTTTTGGTTTGGACTGGAGTGTACTTTGGGGGTTACAGCACCCTTTAACGGTCAAGCCAGCCGGCCCTTTACTTATGACACAGGCGCATGCTTGGCACTACTTTGTTGATGCACGTGCGGCTACTGCGCACACAATTCACAAACACAGAAAATTATTTTTTTTTTGGTTTGGACTGGAGTGTACTTTGGGGGTTACAGCACCCTTTAACGGTCAAGCCAGCCGGCCCTTTACTTATGACACAGGCGCATGCTTGGCACTACTTTGTTGATGCACGTGCGGCTACTGCGCACACAATTCACAAACACAGAAAATAATTTTTTTTTGGTTTGTACTGGAGTGTACTTTCGGGGGTTACAGCACCCTTTAACGGTCAAGCCAGCTGGCCCTTTACTTATGACACAGGCGCACGCTTGGCACTACTTTGTTGATGCACGTGCGGCTACTGCGCACACAATTCACAAACACAGAAAATAATTTTTTTTTTGGTTTGGACTGGAGTGTACTTTCGGGGGTTACAGCACCCTTTAATGGTCAAGCCAGCCGGCCCTTTACTTATGACACAGGCGCACGCTTGGCACTACTTTGTTGATGCACGTGCGGCTACTGCGCACACAATTCACAAACACAGAAAATAATTTTTTTTTGGTTTGGACTGGAGTGTACTTTGGGGGTTACAGCACCCTTTAACGGTCAAGCCAGCCGGCCCTTTACTTATGACACAGGTGAACGCTTGGCACTACTTTGTTGATGCACGTGCGGCTACTGCGCACACAATTCACAAACACAGAAAATAATTTTTTTTTTGGTTTGGACTGGAGTGTACTTTGGGGGTTACAGCACCCTTTAACGGTCAAGCCAGCCGGCCCTTTACTTATGACACAGGCGCACGCTTGGCACTACTTTGTTGATGCACGTGCGGCTACTGCGCACACAATTCACAAACACAGAAAATAATTTTTTTTTTGGTTTGGACTGGAGTGTACTTTCGGGGGTCAGAGCACCCTTTAACGGTCAAGCCAGCTGGCCCTTTACTTATGACACAGGCGCACGCTTGGCACTACTTTGTTGATGCACGTGCGGCTACTGCGCACACAATTCACAAACACAGAAAATAATTTTTTTTTTGTTTGGACTTGAGTGTACTTTCGGGGGTTACAGCACCCTTTAACGGTCAAGCCAGCCGGCCCTTTACTTATGACACAGGCGCACGCTTGGCACTACTTTGTTGATGCACGTGCGGTTACTGCGCACACAATTCACAAACACAGAAAATAATTTTTTTTTTGGTTTGGACTGGAGTGTACTTTCGGGGGTTACAGCACCCTTTAACGGTCAAGCCAGCTGGCCCTTTACTTATGACACAGGCGCACGCTTGGCACTAATTTGTTGATGCACGTGCGGTTACTGCGCACACAATTCACAAACACAGAAAATAATTTTTTTTTTGGTTTGGACTGGAGTGTACTTTCGGGGGTTACAGCACCCTTTAATGGTCAAGCCAGCCGGCCCTTTACTTATGACACAGGCGCACGCTTGGCACTACTTTGTTGATGCACGTGCGGCTACTGCGCACACAATTCACAAACACAGAAAATAATTTTTTTTTTGGTTTGGACTGGAGTGTACTTTGGGGGTTACAGCACCCTTTAACGGTCAAGCCAGCCGGCCCTTTACTTATGACACAGGTGAACGCTTGGCACTACTTTGTTGATGCACGTGCGGCTACTGCGCACACAATTCACAAACACAGAAAATAATTTTTTTTTTGGTTTGGACTGGAGTGTACTTTGGGGGTTACAGCACACTTTAATGGTCAAGCCAGCCGGCCCTTTACTTATGACACAGGCGCACGCTTGGCACTACTTTGTTGATGCACATGCGGCTACTGCGCACACAATTCACAAACACAGAAAATAATTTTTTTTTTGGTTTGGACTGGAGTGTACTTTCGGGGGTTACAGCACCCTTTAACAGTCAAGCCAGCTGGCCCTTTACTTATGACACAGGCGCACGCTTGGCACTAATTTGTTGATGCACGTGCGGCTACTGCGCACACAATTCACAAACACAGAAAATAATTTTTTTTTGGTTTGGACTGGAGTGTACTTTCGGGGGTTACAGCACCCTTTAACGGTCAAGCCTGCCGGCCCTTTAATTATGACACAGGCGCACGCTCTGCACTACTTTGTTGATGCACGTGCGGCTACTGCGCACACAATTCACAAACACAGAAATTAATGTTTTTTTTGGTTTGGACTGGAGTGTACTTTCGGGGGTTACAGCACCCTTTAACGGTCAAGCCAGCCGGCCCTTTACTTATGACACAGGCGCACGCTTGGCAGTACTTTGTTGATGCACGTGCGGCTACTGCGCACACAATTCACAAACACAGAAAATTATTTTTTTTTTGGTTTGGAAGGGGGTGTACTTTGGGGGTTACAGCACCCTTTAACGGTCAAGCCAGCCGGCCCTTTACTTATGACACAGGCGCACGCTTGGCGCTGCTCCTTTGTTGATGCACGTGCGGCTTCTGCGCACACAATTCACAAACACAGAAAATTTTTTTTTTTTGGTTTGGAGTGTACTTTGGGGGTTACAGCACCCTTTAACAGTCAAGCCAGCCGGCCCTTTACTTATGACACAGGCGCACGCTTGGCACTACTTTGTTGATGCACGTGCGGCTACTGCGCACACAATTCACAAACACAGAAAATTATTTTTTTTTTGGTTTGGACTGGAGTGTACTTTCGGGGGTTACAGCACCCTTTAACGGTCAAGCCTGCCGGCCCTTTAATTATGACACAGGCGCACGCTCTGCACTACTTTGTTGATGCACGTGCGGCTACTGCGCACACAATTCACAAACACAGACATTAATGTTTTTTTTGGTTTGGACTGGAGTGTACTTTCGGGGGTTACAGCACCCTTTAACGGTCAAGCCAGCCGGCCCTTTACTTATGACACAGGCGCACGCTTGGCACTACTTTGTTGATGCACGTGCGGCTACTGCGCACACAATTCACAAACACAGAAAATAATTTTTTTTTTGGTTTGGAAGGGGGTGTACTTTGGGGGTTACAGCACCCTTTAACGGTCAAGCCAGCCGGCCCTTTACTTATGACACAGGCGCACGCTTGGCGCTGCTCCTTTGTTGATGCACGTGCGGCTTCTGCGCACACAATTCACAAACACAGAAAAATTTTGTTTTTTTGGTTTGGAGTGTACTTTGGGGGTTACAGCACCCTTTAACGGTCAAGCCAGCCGGCCCTTTAATTATGACACAGGCGCACGCTTGGCACTACTTTGTTGATGCACGTGCGGCTACTGCGCACACAATTCACAAACACAGAAAATTAATTTTTTTTTGGTTTGGAGTGTACTTTGGGGGTTACAGCACCTTTAACGGTCAAGCCAGCTGGCCCCTTACTTATGACACAGGCGCATGCTTGGCACTACTTTGTTGATGCACGTGCGGCTACTGCGCACACAATTCACAAACAGAGAAAATAATTTTTTTTTTGGTTTGGTCTGGAGTGTACTTTCGGGGGTTACAGCACCCTTTAACGGTCAAGCCAGCCGGCCCTTTACTTATGACACAGGCGCACGCTTGGCACTACTTTGTTGATGCACGTGCGGCTACTGCGCACACAATTCACAAACACAGAAAATAATTTTTTTTTTGGTTTGGACTGGAGTGTACTTTCGGGGGTTACAGCACCCTTTAACGGTCAAGCCAGCCGGCCCTTTCCTTATGACACAGGCGCACGCTTGGCACTACTTTGTTGATGCACGTGCGGCTACTGCGCACACAATTCACAAACACAGAAAATAATTTTTTTTTGGTTTGGACTGGAGTGTACTTTCGGGGGTTACAGCACCCTTTAACGGTCAAGCCTGCCGGCCCTTTCCTTATGACACAGGCGCACGCTTGGCACTACTTTGTTGATGCACGTGCGGCTACTGCGCACACAATTCACAAACACAGAAAATAATTTTTTTTTTGGTTTGGACTGGAGTGTACTTTCGGGGGTTACAGCACCCTTTAATGGTCAAGGCAGCCGGCCCTTTACTTATGACACAGGCGCACGCTTGGCACTACTTTGTTGATGCACGTGCGGCTACTGCGCACACAATTCACAAACACAGAAAATAATTTTTTTTTTGGTTTGGACTGGAGTGTACTTTGGGGGTTACAGCACCCTTTAACGGTCAAGCCAGCCGGCCCTTTACTTATGACACAGGTGAACGCTTGGCACTACTTTGTTGATGCACGTGCGGCTACTGCACACACAATTCACAAACACAGAAAATAATTTTTTTTTTGGTTTGGACTGGAGTGTACTTTCGGGGGTTACAGCACTCTTTAACGGTCAAGCCAGCCGGCCCTTTACTTATGACACAGGCGCACGCTTGGCACTACTTTGTTGATGCACGTGCGGCTACTGCGCACACAATTCACAAACACAGAAAATAATTTTTTTTTTGGTTTGGACTGGAGTGTACTTTCGGGGGTCAGAGCACCCTTTAACGGTCAAGCCAGCTGGCCCTTTACTTATGACAGAGGCGCACGCTTGGCACTACTTTGTTGATGCACGTGCGGCTACAGCGCACACAATTCACAAACACAGAAAATAATTTTTTTTTTGGTTTGGACTGGAGTGTACTTTCGGGGGTTACAGCACCCTTTAACGGTCAAGCCAGCCGGCCCTTTACTTATGACACAGGCGCACGCTTGGCACTACTTTGTTGATGCACGTGCGGTTACTGCGCACACAATTCACAAACACAGAAAATAATTTTTTTTTTGGTTTGGACTGGAGTGTACTTTCGGGGGTTACAGCACACTTTAATGGTCAAGCCAGCCGGCCCTTTACTTATGACACAGGCGCACGCTTGGCACTACTTTGTTGATGCACGTGCGGCTACTGCGCACACAATTCACAAACACAGAAAATAATTTTTTTTTTGGTTTGGACTGGAGTGTACTTTCGGGGGTTACAGCACCCTTTAACGGTCAAGCCAGCCGGCCCTTTACTTATGACACAGGCGCACGCTTGGCACTACTTTGTTGATGCACGTGCGGCTACTGCGCACACAATTCACAAACACAGAAAATAATTTTTTTTTTGGTTTGGACTGGAGTGTACTTTCGGTGGTTACAGCACCCTTTAACGGTCAAGCCAGCCGGCCCTTTACTTATGACACAGGCGCACGCTTGGTACTACTTTGTTGATGCACGTGCGGCTACTGCGCACACAATTCACAAACACAGAAAATAATTTTTTTTTTGGTTTGGACTGGAGTGTACTTTCGGGGGTTACAGCACCCTTTAACGGTCAAGCCTGCCGGCCCTTTAATTATGACACAGGCGCACGCTCTGCACTACTTTGTAGATGCACGTGCGGCTACTGCGCACACAATTCACAAACACAGAAATTAATGTTTTTTTTGGTTTGGACTGGAGTGTACTTTCAGGGGTTACAGCACCCTTTAACGGTCAAGCCAGCGGGCCCTTTACTTATGACACAGGCGCACGCTTGGCACTACTTTGTTGATGCACGTGCGGCTACTGCGCACACAATTCACAAACACAGAAAATTATATTTTTTTTGGTTTGGAAGGGGGTGTACTTTGGGGGTTACAGCACCCTTTAATGGTCAAGCCAGCCGGCCCTTTACTTATGACACAGGCGCACGCTTGGCGCTGATCCTTTGTTGATGCACGTGCGGCTTCTGCGCACACAATTCACAAACACAGAAAAAAAATTTTTTTTTGGTTTGGAGTGTACTTTGGGGGTTACAGCACCCTTTAACGGTCAAGCCAGCCGGCCCTTTACTTATGACACAGGCGCACACTTGGCACTACTTTGTTGATGCACGTGCGGCTACTGCGCACACAATTCACAAACACAGAAAATTATTTTTTTTTTGGTTTGGACTGGAGTGTACTTTCGGGGGTTACAGCACCCTTTAACGGTCAAGCCTGCCGGCCCTTTAATTATGACACAGGCGCACGCTCTTCACTACTTTGTTGATGCACGTGCGGCTACTGCGCACACAATTCACAAACACAGAAATTAATGTTTTTTTTGGTTTGGACTGGAGTGTACTTTCGGGGGTTACAGCACCCTTTAACGGTCAAGCCAGCCGGCCCTTTACTTATGACACAGGCGCACGCTTGGCACTACTTTGTTGATGCACGTGCGGCTACTGCGCACACAATTCACAAACACAGAAAATTATTTTTTTTTTGGTTTGGAAGGGGGTGTACTTTGGGGGTTACAGCACCCTTTAACGGTCAAGCCAGCCGGCCCTTTACTTATGACACAGGCGCACGCTTGGCGCTGCTCCTTTGTTGATGCACGTGCGGCTTCTGCGCACACAATTCACAAACACAGAAAAAATTTTTTTTTTTGGTTTGGAGTGTACTTTGGGGGTTACAGCACCCTTTAACGGTCAAGCCAGCCGGCCCTTTACTTATGACACAGGCGCACGCTTGGCACTACTTTGTTGATGCACGTGCGGCTACTGCGCACACAATTCACAAACACAGAAAATTATTTTTTTTTGGTTTGGAGTGTACTTTGGGGGTTACAGCACCTTTAACGGTCAAGCCAGCCGGACCCTTACTTATGACACAGGCGCATGCTTGGCACTACTTTGTTGATGCACGTGCGGCTACTGCGCACACAATTCACAAACACAGAAAATAATTTTTTTTTTGGTTTGGACTGGAGTGTACTTTCGGGGGTTACAGCACCCTTTAACGGTCAAGCCAGCCGGCCCTTTACTTATGACACAGGCGCACGCTTGGCACTACTTTGTTGATGCACGTGCGGCTACTGCGCACACAATTCACAAACACAGAAATTAATTTTTTTTTTGGTTTGGTCTGGTGTACTTTCGGGGGTTACAGCACCCTTTAATGGTCAAGCCAGCCGGCCCTTTACTTATGACACAGGCGAACGCTTGGCACTACTTTGTTGATGCACGTGCGGCTACTGCGCACACAATTCACAAACACAGAAAATAATTTTTTTTTTGGTTTGGACTGGAGTGTACTTTCGGGGGTACAGCACCCTTTAACGGTCAAGCCAGCCGGCCCTTTACTTATGACACAGGCGCACGCTTGGCACTACTTTGTTGATGCACGTGCGGGTACTGCGCACACAATTCACAAACACAGAAAATAATTTTGTTTTTGGTTTGGACTGGAGTGTACTTTCGGTGGTTACAGCACCCTTTAACGGTCAAGCCAGCCGGCCCTTTACTTATGACACAGGCGCACGCTTGGTACTACTTTGTTGATGCACGTGCGGCTACTGCGCACACAATTCACAAACACAGAAAATAATTTTTTTTTTGGTTTGGACTGGAGTGTACTTTCGGGGGTTACAGCACCCTTTAACGGTCAAGCCAGCCGGCCCTTTACTTATGACACAGGCGCACGCTTGGCGCTGCTCCTTTGTTGATGCACGTGCGGCTTCTGCGCACACAATTCACAAACACAGAAAAATTTTGTTTTTTTGGTTTGGAGTGTACTTTCGGGGGTTACAGCACCCTTTAACGGTCAAGCCAGCCGGCCCTTTCCTTATGACACAGGCGCACGCTTGGCACTACTTTGTTGATGCACGTGCGGCTACTGCGCACACAATTCACAAACACAGATAATAATTTTTTTTTGGTTTGGACTGGAGTGTACTTTCGGGGGTACAGCACCCTTTAACGGTCAAGCCAGCCGGCCCTTTACTTATGACACAGGCGCACGCTTGGCACTACTTTGTTGATGCACGTGCGGCTACTGCGCACACAATTCACAAACACAGAAAATAATTTTTTTTTTGGTTTGGACTGGAGTGTACTTTCGGGGGTACAGCACCCTTTAACGGTCAAGCCAGCCGGCCCTTTACTTATGACACAGGCGCACGCTTGGCACTAATTTGTTGATGCACGTGCGGCTACTGCGCACACAATTCACAAACACAGAAAATAATTTTTTTTTTGTTTGGACTGGAGTGTACTTTCGGTGGTTACAGCACCCTTTAACGGTCAAGCCAGCCGGCCCTTTACTTATGACACAGGCGCACGCTTGGTACTACTTTGTTGATGCACGTGCGGCTATTGCGCACACAATTCACAAACACAGAAAATAATTTTTTTTTTGGTTTGGACTGGAGTGTACTTTCGGGGGTTACAGCACCCTTTAACGGTCAAGCCAGCCGGCCCTTTACTTATGACACAGGTGCACGCTTGGAACTACTTAGTTGATGCACGTGCGGCTACTGCGCACACAATTCACAAACACATAAAATAATGTTTTTTTTGGTTTGGACTGGAGTGTACTTTCGGGGGTTACAGCACCCTTTAACGGTCAAGCCAGCCGGCCCTTTACTTATGACACAGGCGCACGCTTGGCACTACTTTGTTGATGCACGTGCGGCTACTGCGCACACAATTCACAAACACAGAAAATTATTATTTTTTTGGTTTGGACTGGAGTGTACTTTGGGGGTTACAGCACCCTTTAACGGTCAAGCCAGCCGGCCCTTTACTTATGACACAGGCACATGCTTGGCACTACTTTGTTGATGCATGTGCGGCTACTGCGCACACAATTCACAAACACAGAAAATAATTTTTTTTTTGGTTTGTACTGGAGTGTACTTTCGGGGGTTACAGCACCCTTTAACGGTCAAGCCTGCCGGCCCTTTACTTATGACACAGGCGCACGCTTGGCACTACTTTGTTGATGCACGTGCGGCTACTGCGCACACAATTCACAAACACAGAAAATAATTTTTTTTTGGTTTGGACTGGAGTGTACTTTCGGGGGTTACAGCACCCTTTAACGGTCAAGCCCGCCGGCCCTTTACTTATGACACAGGCGCACGCTTGGCACTACTTTGTTGATGCACGTGCGGCTACTGCGCACACAATTCACAAACACAGAAAATAAATTTTTTTTTTGGTTTGGACTGGAGTGTACTTTGGGGGTTACAGCACCCTTTAACGGTCAAGCCAGCCGGCCCTTTACTTATGACACAGGTGAACGCTTGGCACTACTTTGTTGATGCACGTGCGGCTACTGCGCACACAATTCACAAACACAGAAAATAATTTTTTTTTTGGTTTGGACTGGAGTGTACTTTCGGGGGTTACAGCACCCTTTAACGGTCAAGCCAGCCGGCCCTTTACTTATGACACAGGCGCACGCTTGGCACTACTTTGTTGATGCACGTGCGGCTACTGCGCACACAATTCACAAACACAGAAAATAATTTTTTTTTTGGTTTGGACTGGAGTGTACTTTCGGGGGTCAGAGCACCCTTTAACGGTCAAGCCAGCTGGCCCTTTACTTATGACAGAGGCGCACGCTTGGCACTACTTTGTTGATGCACGTGCGGCTACAGCGCACACAATTCACAAACACAGAAAATAATTTTTTTTTTGGTTTGGACTGGAGTGTACTTTCGGGGGTTACAGCACCCTTTAACGGTCAAGCCAGCCGGCCCTTTACTTATGACACAGGCGCACGCTTGGCACTACTTTGTTGATGCACGTGCGGTTACTGCGCACACAATTCACAAACACAGAAAATAATTTTTTTTTTGGTTTGGACTGGAGTGTACTTTCGGGGGTTACAGCACACTTTAATGGTCAAGCCAGCCGGCCCTTTACTTATGACACAGGCGCACGCTTGGCACTACTTTGTTGATGCACGTGCGGCTACTGCGCACACAATTCACAAACACAGAAAATAATTTTTTTTTTGGTTTGGACTGGAGTGTACTTTCGGGGGTTACAGCACCCTTTAACGGTCAAGCCAGCCGGCCCTTTACTTATGACACAGGCGCACGCTTGGCACTACTTTGTTGATGCACGTGCGGCTACTGCGCACACAATTCACAAACACAGAAAATAATTTTTTTTTTGGTTTGGACTGGAGTGTACTTTCGGTGGTTACAGCACCCTTTAACGGTCAAGCCAGCCGGCCCTTTACTTATGACACAGGCGCACGCTTGGTACTACTTTGTTGATGCACGTGCGGCTACTGCGCACACAATTCACAAACACAGAAAATAATTTTTTTTTTGGTTTGGACTGGAGTGTACTTTCGGGGGTTACAGCACCCTTTAACGGTCAAGCCTGCCGGCCCTTTAATTATGACACAGGCGCACGCTCTGCACTACTTTGTAGATGCACGTGCGGCTACTGCGCACACAATTCACAAACACAGAAATTAATGTTTTTTTTGGTTTGGACTGGAGTGTACTTTCGGGGGTTACAGCACCCTTTAACGGTCAAGCCAGCGGGCCCTTTACTTAAGACACAGGCGCACGCTTGGCACTACTTTGTTGATGCACGTGCGGCTACTGCGCACACAATTCACAAACACAGAAAATTATATTTTTTTTGGTTTGGAAGGGGGTGTACTTTGGGGGTTACAGCACCCTTTAATGGTCAAGCCAGCCGGCCCTTTACTTATGACACAGGCGCACGCTTGGCGCTGATCCTTTGTTGATGCACGTGCGGCTTCTGCGCACACAATTCACAAACACAGAAAAAAAATTTTTTTTTGGTTTGGAGTGTACTTTGGGGGTTACAGCACCCTTTAACGGTCAAGCCAGCCGGCCCTTTACTTATGACACAGGCGCACGCTTGGCACTACTTTGTTGATGCACGTGCGGCTACTGCGCACACAATTCACAAACACAGAAAATTATTTTTTTTTTGGTTTGGACTGGAGTGTACTTTCGGGGGTTACAGCACCCTTTAACGGTCAAGCCTGCCGGCCCTTTAATTATGACACAGGCGCACGCTCTTCACTACTTTGTTGATGCACGTGCGGCTACTGCGCACACAATTCACAAACACAGAAATTAATGTTTTTTTTGGTTTGGACTGGAGTGTACTTTCGGGGGTTACAGCACCCTTTAACGGTCAAGCCAGCCGGCCCTTTACTTATGACACAGGCGCACGCTTGGCACTACTTTGTTGATGCACGTGCGGCTACTGCGCACACAATTCACAAACACAGAAAATTATTTTTTTTTTGGTTTGGAAGGGGGTGTACTTTGGGGGTTACAGCACCCTTTAACGGTCAAGCCAGCCGGCCCTTTACTTATGACACAGGCGCACGCTTGGCGCTGCTCCTTTGTTGATGCACGTGCGGCTTCTGCGCACACAATTCACAAACACAGAAAAAATTTTTTTTTTTGGTTTGGAGTGTACTTTGGGGGTTACAGCACCCTTTAACGGTCAAGCCAGCCGGCCCTTTACTTATGACACAGGCGCACGCTTGGCACTACTTTGTTGATGCACGTGCGGCTACTGCGCACACAATTCACAAACACAGAAAATTATTTTTTTTTGGTTTGGAGTGTACTTTGGGGGTTACAGCACCTTTAACGGTCAAGCCAGCCGGACCCTTACTTATGACACAGGCGCACGCTTGGCACTACTTTGTTGATGCACGTGCGGCTACTGCGCACACAATTCACAAACACAGAAAATAATTTTTTTTTTGGTTTGGACTGGAGTGTACTTTCGGGGGTTACAGCACCCTTTAACGGTCAAGCCAGCCGGCCCTTTACTTATGACACAGGCGCACGCTTGGCACTACTTTGTTGATGCACGTGCGGCTACTGCGCACACAATTCACAAACACAGAAATTAATTTTTTTTTTGGTTTGGTCTGGTGTACTTTCGGGGGTTACAGCACCCTTTAATGGTCAAGCCAGCCGGCCCTTTACTTATGACACAGGCGAACGCTTGGCACTACTTTGTTGATGCACGTGCGGCTACTGCGCACACAATTCACAAACACAGAAAATAATTTTTTTTTTGGTTTGGACTGGAGTGTACTTTCGGGGGTACAGCACCCTTTAACGGTCAAGCCAGCCGGCCCTTTACTTATGACACAGGCGCACGCTTGGCACTACTTTGTTGATGCACGTGCGGGTACTGCGCACACAATTCACAAACACAGAAAATAATTTTGTTTTTGGTTTGGACTGGAGTGTACTTTCGGTGGTTACAGCACCCTTTAACGGTCAAGCCAGCCGGCCCTTTACTTATGACACAGGCGCACGCTTGGTACTACTTTGTTGATGCACGTGCGGCTACTGCGCACACAATTCACAAACACAGAAAATAATTTTTTTTTTGGTTTGGACTGGAGTGTACTTTCGGGGGTTACAGCACCCTTTAACGGTCAAGCCAGCCGGCCCTTTACTTATGACACAGGCGCACGCTTGGCGCTGCTCCTTTGTTGATGCACGTGCGGCTTCTGCGCACACAATTCACAAACACAGAAAAATTTTGTTTTTTTGGTTTGGAGTGTACTTTCGGGGGTTACAGCACCCTTTAACGGTCAAACCAGCCGGCCCTTTCCTTATGACACAGGCGCACGCTTGGCACTACTTTGTTGATGCACGTGCGGCTACTGCGCACACAATTCACAAACACAGATAATAATTTTTTTTTGGTTTGGACTGGAGTGTACTTTCGGGGGTACAGCACCCTTTAACGGTCAAGCCAGCCGGCCCTTTACTTATGACACAGGCGCACGCTTGGCACTACTTTGTTGATGCACGTGCGGCTACTGCGCACACAATTCACAAACACAGAAAATAATTTTTTTTTTGGTTTGGACTGGAGTGTACTTTCGGGGGTACAGCACCCTTTAACGGTCAAGCCAGCCGGCCCTTTACTTATGACACAGGCGCACGCTTGGCACTAATTTGTTGATGCACGTGCGGCTACTGCGCACACAATTCACAAACACAGAAAATAATTTTTTTTTTGTTTGGACTGGAGTGTACTTTCAGTGGTTACAGCACCCTTTAACGGTCAAGCCAGCCGGCCCTTTACTTATGACACAGGCGCACGCTTGGTACTACTTTGTTGATGCAAGTGCGGCTATTGCGCACACAATTCACAAACACAGAAAATAATTTTTTTTTTGGTTTGGACTGGAGTGTACTTTCGGGGTTTACAGCACCCTTTAACGGTCAAGCCAGCCGGCCCTTTACTTATGACACAGGCGCACGCTTGGAACTACTTAGTTGATGCACGTGCGGCTACTGCGCACACAATTCACAAACACATAAAATAATGTTTTTTTTGGTTTGGACTGGAGTGTACTTTCGGGGGTTACAGCACCCTTTAACGGTCAAGCCAGCCGGCCCTTTACTTATGACACAGGCGCACGCTTGGCACTACTTTGTTGATGCACGTGCGGCTACTGCGCACACAATTCACAAACACAGAAAATTATTATTTTTTTGGTTTGGACTGGAGTGTACTTTGGGGGTTACAGCACCCTTTAACGGTCAAGCCAGCCGGCCCTTTACTTATGACACAGGCACATGCTTGGCACTACTTTGTTGATGCATGTGCGGCTACTGCGCACACAATTCACAAACACAGAAAATAATTTTTTTTTGGTTTGTACTGGAGTGTACTTTCGGGGGTTACAGCACCCTTTAACGGTCAAGCCTGCCGGCCCTTTACTTATGACACAGGCGCACGCTTGGCACTACTTTGTTGATGCACGTGCGGCTACTGCGCACACAATTCACAAACACAGAAAATAATTTTTTTTTGGTTTGGACTGGAGTGTACTTTCGGGGGTTACAGCACCCTTTAACGGTCAAGCCCGCCGGCCCTTTACTTATGACACAGGCGCACGCTTGGCACTACTTTGTTGATGCACGTGCGGCTACTGCGCACACAATTCACAAACACAGAAAATAAATATTTTTTTTGGTTTGGACTGGAGTGTACTTTCGGGGGTTACAGCACCCTTTAATGGTCAAGCCAGCCGGCCCTTTACTTATGACACAGGTGCACGCTTGGCACTACTTTGTTGATGCACGTGCGGCTACTGCGCACACAATTCACAAACACAGAAAATAATTTTTTTTTTGGTTTGGACTGGAGTGTACTTTGGGGGTTACAGCACCCTTTAACAGTCAAGCCAGCCGGCCCTTTACTTATGACACAGGTGCACGCTTGGCACTACTTTGTTGATGCACGTGCGGCTACTGCGCACACAATTCACAAACACAGAAAATAATTTTTTTTTTGGTTTGGACTGGAGTGTACTTTCGGGGGTTACAGCACCCTTTAACGGTCAAGCCAGCCGGCCCTTTACTTATGACACAGGCGCACGCTTGGCACTACTTTGTTGATGCATGTGCGGCTACTGCGCACACAATTCACAAACACAGAAAATAATTTTTTTTTTGGTTTGGACTGGAGTGTACTTTCGGGGGTTACAGCACCCTTTAACGGTCAAGCCAGCCGGCCCTTTACTTATGACACAGGCGCACGCTTGGCACTACTTTGTTGATGCACGTGCGGCTACTGCGCACACAATTCACAAACACAGAAAATAATTTTTTTTTTGGTTTGTACTGGAGTGTACTTTCGGGGGTTACAGCACCCTTTAACGGTCAAGCCAGCTGGCCCTTTACTTATGACACAGGCGCACGCTTGGCACTAATTTGTTGATGCACGTGCGGCTACTGCGCACACAATTCACAAACACAGAAAATAATTTTTTTTTTGGTTTGGACTGGAGTGTACTTTCGGGGGTTACAGCACCCTTTACTTATGACACAGGCGCACGCTTGGCACTACTTTGTTGATGCACGTGCGGCTACTGCGCACACAATTCACAATCACAGAAATTAATTTTTTTTTTGGTTTGGACTGGAGTGTACTTTCGGGGGTTACAGCACACTTTAATGGTCAAGCCAGCCGGCCCTTTACTTATGACACAGGCGCACGTTTGGCACTACTTTGTTGATGCACGTGCGGCTACTGCGCACACAATTCACAAACACAGAAAATAATTTTTTTTTTGGTTTGGACTGGAGTGTACTTTCGGGGGTTACAGCACCCTTTAACGGTCAAGCCAGCCGGCCCTTTACTTATGACACAGGCGCACGCTTGGCACTACTTTGTTGATGCACGTGCGGCTACTGCGCACACAATTCACAAACACAGAAAATAATTTTTTTTTTGGTTTGGACTGGAGTGTACTTTCGGTGGTTACAGCACCCTTTAACGGTCAAGCCAGCCGGACCTTTACTTATGACACAGGCGCACGCTTGGTACTACTTTGTTGATGCACGTGCGGCTACTGCGCACACAATTCACAAACACAGAAAATAATTTTTTTTTTGGTTTGGACTGGAGTGTACTTTCGGGGGTTACAGCACCCTTTAACGGTCAAGCCTGCCGGCCCTTTAATTATGACACAGGCGCATGCTCTGCACTACTTTGTTGATGCACGTGCGGCTACTGCGCACACAATTCACAAACACAGAAAATAATGTTTTTTTTGGTTTGGACTGTAGTGTACTTTCGGGGGTTACAGCACCCTTTGACGGTCAAGCCAGCCGGCCCTTTCCTTATGACACAGGCGCACGCTTGGCACTACTTTGTTGATGCACGTGCGGCTACTGCGCACACAATTCACAAACACAGAAAATAATTTTTTTTTTGGTTTGGACTGGAGTGTACTTTCGGGGGTTACAGCACCCTTTAATGGTCAAGCCAGCCGGCCCTTTACTTATGACACAGGCGCACGCTTGGCACTACTTTGTTGATGCACGTGCGGCTACTGCGCACACAATTCACAAACACAGAAAATAATGTTTTTTTTGGTTTGGACTGGAGTGTACTTTCGGGGGTTACAGCACCCTTTAATGGTCAAGCCAGCCGGCCCTTTACTTATGACACAGGCGCACGCTTGGCACTACTTTGTTGATGCACGTGCGGCTACTGCGCACACAATTCACAAACACAGAAAATTATTTTTTTTTTGGTTTGGAAGGGGGTGTACTTTGGGGGTTACAGCACCCTTTAACGGTCAAGCCAGCCGGCCCTTTACTTATGACACAGGCGCACGCTTGGCACTACTTTGTTGATGCACGTGCGGCTACTGCGCACACAATTCACAAACAGAAAATTATTTTTTTTTTGGTTTGGAGTGTACTTTGGGGGTTACAGCACCTTTAACGGTCAAGCAAGACGGCCCTTTACTTATGACACAGGCGCACGCTTGGCACTACTTTGTTGATGCACGTGCGGCTACTGCGCACACAATTCACAAACACAGAAAATAATTTTTTTTTTGGTTTGGACTGGAGTGTACTTTCGGGGGTTACAGCACCCTTTAACGGTCAAGCCAGCCGGCCCTTTACTTATGACACAGGCACATGCTTGGCACTACTTTGTTGATGCATGTGCGGCTACTGCGCACACAATTCACAAACACAGAAAATAATTTTTTTTTTGGTTTGTACTGGAGTGTACTTTCGGGGGTTACAGCACCCTTTAATGGTCAAGCCTGCCGGCCCTTTACTTATGACACAGGCGCACGCTTGGCACTACTTTGTTGATGCACGTGCGGCTACTGCGCACACAATTCACAAACTCAGAAAATAATTTTTTTTTGGTTTGGACTGGAGTGTACTTTCGGGGGTTACAGCACCCTTTAATGGTCAAGCCCGCCGGCCCTTTACTTATGACACAGGCGCACGCTTGGCACTACTTTGTTGATGCACGTGCGGCTACTGCGCACACAATTCACAAACACAGAAAATAAATATTTTTTTTGGTTTGGACTGGAGTGTACTTTCGGGGGTTACAGCACCCTTTAATGGTCAAGCCAGCCGGCCCTTTACTTATGACACAGGTGCACGCTTGGCACTACTTTGTTGATGCACGTGCGGCTACTGCGCACACAATTCACAAACACAGAAAATAATTTTTTTTTTGGTTTGGACTGGAGTGTACTTTGGGGGGTTACAGCACCCTTTAACAGTCAAGCCAGCCGGCCCTTTACTTATGACACAGGTGCACGCTTGGCACTACTTTGTTGATGCACGTGCGGCTACTGCGCACACAATTCACAAACACAGAAAATAATTTTTTTTTTGGTTTGGACTGGAGTGTACTTTCGGGGGTTACAGCACCCTTTAACGGTCAAGCCAGCCGGCCCTTTACTTATGACACAGGCGCACGCTTGGCACTACTTTGTTGATGCATGTGCGGCTACTGCGCACACAATTCACAAACACAGAAAATAAGTTTTTTTTTGGTTTGGACTGGAGTGTACTTTCGGGGGTCAGAGCACCCTTTAACGGTCAAGCCAGCTGGCCCTTTACTTATGACACAGGCGCACGCTTGGCACTACTTTGTTGATGCACGTGCGGCTACTGCGCACACAATTCACAAACACAGAAAATAATTTTTTTTTTGGTTTGGACTGGAGTGTACTTTCGGGGGTTA
Source organism: Taudactylus pleione (assembly GCA_031769625.1). NCBI lineage: Eukaryota > Metazoa > Chordata > Amphibia > Anura > Myobatrachidae > Taudactylus > Taudactylus pleione. The sequence continues at coordinate 9,387,292 of JAUIMM010000137.1, read as the reverse complement.
CAGCACCCTTTAACGGTCAAGCCAGCCGGCCCTTTACTTATGACACAGGCGCACGCTTGGCACTACTTTGTTGATGCACGTGCGGCTACTGCGCACACAATTCACAAACACAGAAAATAATTTTTTTTTTTGGTTTGTACTGGAGTGTACTTTCGGGGGTTACAGCACCCTTTAACGGTCAAGCCAGCTGGCCCTTTACTTATGACACAGGCGCACGCTTGGCACTAATTTGTTGATGCACGTGCGGCTACTGCGCACACAATTCACAAACACAGAAATTAATTTTTTTTTTGGTTTGGACTGGAGTGTACTTTCGGGGGTTACAGCACCCTTTAATGGTCAAGCCAGCCGGCCCTTTACTTATGACACAGGCGCACGCTTGGCACTACTTTGTTGATGCACGTGCGGCTACTGCGCACACAATTCACAAACACAGAAAAATAATTTTTTTTTTGGTTTGGACTGGAGTGTACTTTCGGGGGGTACTGCACCCTTTAACGGTCAAGCCAGCCGGCCCTTTACTTATGACACAGGCGCACGCTTGGCACTACTTTGTTGATTCACGTGCGGCTACTGCGCACACAATTCACAAACACAGAAAATAATTTTTTTTTGGTTTGGACTGGAGTGTACTTTCGGGGGTACTGCACCCTTTAACAGTCAAGCCAGCCGGCCCTTTACTTATGACACAGGCGCACGCTTGGCACTACTTTGTTGATGCACGTGCGGCTACTGCGCACACAATTCACAAACACAGAAAATAATTTTTTTTTTGGTTTGGACTGGAGTGTACTTTCGGGGGTACAGCACCCTTTAACGGTCAAGCCAGCCGGCCCTTTACTTATGACACAGGCGCACGCTTGGCACTACTTTGTTGATGCACGTGCGGCTACTGCGCACACAATTCACAAACACAGAAAATAATTTTGTTTTTGGTTTGGACTGGAGTGTACTTTCGGGGGTTACAGCACCCTTTAATGGTCAAGCCACCCGGCCCTTTACTTATGACACAGGCGCACGCTTGGCACTACTTTGTTGATGCACGTGCGGCTACTGCGCACACAATTCACAAACACAGAAAATAATTTTTTTTTTGGTTTGGACTGGAGTGTACTTTGGGGGTTACAGCACCCTTTAACGGTCAAGCCAGCCTGCCCTTTACTTATGACACAGGTGCACGCTTGGCACTACTTTGTTGATGCACGTGCGGCTACTGCGCACACAATTCACAAACACAGAAAATAATTTTTTTTTTGGTTTGGACTGGAGTGTACTTTGGGGGTTACAGCACCCTTTAACAGTCAAGCCAGCCGGCCCTTTACTTATGACACAGGTGCACGCTTGGCACTACTTTGTTGATGCACGTGCGGCTACTGCGCACACAATTCACAAACACAGAAAATAATTTTTTTTTTGGTTTGGACTGGAGTGTACTTTCGGGGGTTACAGCACCCTTTAACGGTCAAGCCAGCCGGCCCTTTACTTATGACACAGGCGCACGCTTGGCACTACTTTGTTGATGCATGTGCGGCTACTGCGCACACAATTCACAAACACAGAAAATAATTTTTTTTTTGGTTTGGACTGGAGTGTACTTTCGGGGGTTACAGCACCCTTTAACGGTCAAGCCAGCCGGCCCTTTACTTATGACACAGGCGCACGCTTGGCACTACTTTGTTGATGCACGTGCGGCTACTGCGCACACAATTCACAAACACAGAAAATAATTTTTTTTTTGGTTTGTACTGGAGTGTACTTTCGGGGGTTACAGCACCCTTTAACGGTCAAGCCAGCTGGCCCTTTACTTATGACACAGGCGCACGCTTGGCACTAATTTGTTGATGCACGTGCGGCTACTGCGCACACAATTCACAAACACAGAAAATAATTTTTTTTTTGGTTTGGACTGGAGTGTACTTTCGGGGGTTACAGCACCCTTTACTTATGACACAGGCGCACGCTTGGCACTACTTTGTTGATGCACGTGCGGCTACTGCGCACACAATTCACAATCACAGAAATTAATTTTTTTTTTGGTTTGGACTGGAGTGTACTTTCGGGGGTTACAGCACACTTTAATGGTCAAGCCAGCCGGCCCTTTACTTATGACACAGGCGCACGTTTGGCACTACTTTGTTGATGCACGTGCGGCTACTGCGCACACAATTCACAAACACAGAAAATAATTTTTTTTTTGGTTTGGACTGGAGTGTACTTTCGGGGGTTACAGCACCCTTTAACGGTCAAGCCAGCCGGCCCTTTACTTATGACACAGGCGCACGCTTGGCACTACTTTGTTGATGCACGTGCGGCTACTGCGCACACAATTCACAAACACAGAAAATAATTTTTTTTTTGGTTTGGACTGGAGTGTACTTTCGGTGGTTACAGCACCCTTTAACGGTCAAGCCAGCCGGACCTTTACTTATGACACAGGCGCACGCTTGGTACTACTTTGTTGATGCACGTGCGGCTACTGCGCACACAATTCACAAACACAGAAAATAATTTTTTTTTTGGTTTGGACTGGAGTGTACTTTCGGGGGTTACAGCACCCTTTAACGGTCAAGCCTGCCGGCCCTTTAATTATGACACAGGCGCATGCTCTGCACTACTTTGTTGATGCACGTGCGGCTACTGCGCACACAATTCACAAACACAGAAAATAATGTTTTTTTTGGTTTGGACTGTAGTGTACTTTCGGGGGTTACAGCACCCTTTAACGGTCAAGCCAGCCGGCCCTTTCCTTATGACACAGGCGCACGCTTGGCACTACTTTGTTGATGCACGTGCGGCTACTGCGCACACAATTCACAAACACAGAAAATAATTTTTTTTTTGGTTTGGACTGGAGTGTACTTTCGGGGGTTACAGCACCCTTTAATGGTCAAGCCAGCCGGCCCTTTACTTATGACACAGGCGCACGCTTGGCACTACTTTGTTGATGCACGTGCGGCTACTGCGCACACAATTCACAAACACAGAAAATAATGTTTTTTTTGGTTTGGACTGGAGTGTACTTTCGGGGGTTACAGCACGCTTTAATGGTCAAGCCAGCCGGCCCTTTACTTATGACACAGGCGCACGCTTGGCACTACTTTGTTGATGCACGTGCGGCTACTGCGCACACAATTCACAAACACAGAAAATTATTTTTTTTTGGTTTGGAAGGGGGTGTACTTTGGGGGTTACAGCACCCTTTAACGGTCAAGCCAGCCGGCCCTTTACTTATGACACAGGCGCACGCTTGGCACTACTTTGTTGATGCACGTGCGGCTACTGCGCACACAATTCACAAACAGAAAATTATTTTTTTTTTGGTTTGGAGTGTACTTTGGGGGTTACAGCACCTTTAACGGTCAAGCAAGCCGGCCCTTTACTTATGACACAGGCGCACGCTTGGCACTACTTTGTTGATGCACGTGCGGCTACTGCGCACACAATTCACAAACACAGAAAATAATTTTTTTTTTGGTTTGGACTGGAGTGTACTTTCGGGGGTTACAGCACCCTTTAACGGTCAAGCCAGCCGGCCCTTTACTTATGACACAGGCACATGCTTGGCACTACTTTGTTGATGCATGTGCGGCTACTGCGCACACAATTCACAAACACAGAAAATAATTTTTTTTTTGGTTTGTACTGGAGTGTACTTTCGGGGGTTACAGCACCCTTTAATGGTCAAGCCTGCCGGCCCTTTACTTATGACACAGGCGCACGCTTGGCACTACTTTGTTGATGCACGTGCGGCTACTGCGCACACAATTCACAAACTCAGAAAATAATTTTTTTTTGGTTTGGACTGGAGTGTACTTTCGGGGGTTACAGCACCCTTTAACGGTCAAGCCCGCCGGCCCTTTACTTATGACACAGGCGCACGCTTGGCACTACTTTGTTGATGCACGTGCGGCTACTGCGCACACAATTCACAAACACAGAAAATAAATATTTTTTTTGGTTTGGACTGGAGTGTACTTTCGGGGGTTACAGCACCCTTTAATGGTCAAGCCAGCCGGCCCTTTACTTATGACACAGGTGCACGCTTGGCACTACTTTGTTGATGCACGTGCGGCTACTGCGCACACAATTCACAAACACAGAAAATAATTTTTTTTTTGGTTTGGACTGGAGTGTACTTTGGGGGTTACAGCACCCTTTAACAGTCAAGCCAGCCGGCCCTTTACTTATGACACAGGTGCACGCTTGGCACTACTTTGTTGATGCACGTGCGGCTACTGCGCACACAATTCACAAACACAGAAAATAATTTTTTTTTTGGTTTGGACTGGAGTGTACTTTCGGGGGTTACAGCACCCTTTAACGGTCAAGCCAGCCGGCCCTTTACTTATGACACAGGCGCACGCTTGGCACTACTTTGTTGATGCATGTGCGGCTACTGCGCACACAATTCACAAACACAGAAAATAAGTTTTTTTTTGGTTTGGACTGGAGTGTACTTTCGGGGGTCAGAGCACCCTTTAACGGTCAAGCCAGCTGGCCCTTTACTTATGACACAGGCGCACGCTTGGCACTACTTTGTTGATGCACGTGCGGCTACTGCGCACACAATTCACAAACACAGAAAATAATTTTTTTTTTGGTTTGGACTGGAGTGTACTTTCGGGGGTTACAGCACCCTTTAACGGTCAAGCCAGCCGGCCCTTTACTTATGACACAGGCGCACGCTTGGCACTACTTTGTTGATGCACGTGCGGCTACTGCGCACACAATTCACAAACACAGAAAATAATTTTTTTTTTGGTTTGTACTGGAGTGTACTTTCGGGGGTTACAGCACCCTTTAACGGTCAAGCCAGCTGGCCCTTTACTTATGACACAGGCGCACGCTTGGCACTAATTTGTTGATGCACGTGCGGCTACTGCGCACACAATTCACAAACACAGAAATTAATTTTTTTTTTGGTTTGGACTGGAGTGTACTTTCGGGGGTTACAGCACCCTTTAATGGTCAAGCCAGCCGGCCCTTTACTTATGACACAGGCGCACGCTTGGCACTACTTTGTTGATGCACGTGCGGCTACTGCGCACACAATTCACAAACACAGAAAATAATTTTTTTTTTGGTTTGGACTGGAGTGTACTTTCAGGGGTACTGCACCCTTTAACGGTCAAGCCAGCCGGCCCTTTACTTATGACACAGGCGCACGCTTGGCACTACTTTGTTGATTCACGTGCGGCTACTGCGCACACAATTCACAAACACAGAAAATAATTTTTTTTTTGGTTTGGACTGGAGTGTACTTTCGGGGGTACTGCACCCTTTAACAGTCAAGCCAGCCGGCCCTTTACTTATGACACAGGCGCACGCTTGGCACTACTTTGTTGATGCACGTGCGGCTACTGCGCACACAATTCACAAACACAGAAAATAATTTTTTTTTTGGTTTGGACTGGAGTGTACTTTCGGGGGTACAGCACCCTTTAACGGTCAAGCCAGCCGGCCCTTTACTTATGACACAGGCGCACGCTTGGCACTACTTTGTTGATGCACGTGCGGCTACTGCGCACACAATTCACAAACACAGAAAATAATTTTGTTTTTGGTTTGGACTGGAGTGTACTTTCGGGGGTTACAGCACCCTTTAATGGTCAAGCCAGCCGGCCCTTTACTTATGACACAGGCGCACGCTTGGCACTACTTTGTTGATGCACGTGCGGCTACTGCGCACACAATTCACAAACACAGAAAATAATTTTTTTTTTGGTTTGGACTGGAGTGTACTTTGGGGGTTACAGCACCCTTTAACGGTCAAGCCAGCCTGCCCTTTACTTATGACACAGGTGCACGCTTGGCACTACTTTGTTGATGCACGTGCGGCTACTGCGCACACAATTCACAAACACAGAAAATAATTTTTTTTTTGGTTTGGACTGGAGTGTACTTTCGGGGGTTACAGCACCCTTTAACGGTCAAGCCAGCCGGCCCTTTACTTATGACACAGGCGCACGCTTGGCACTACTTTGTTGATGCACGTGCGGCTACTGCGCACACAATTCACAAACACAGAAAATAATTTTTTTTTTGGTTTGGACTGGAGTGTACTTTCGGGGGTTACAGCACCCTTAACGGTCAAGCCAGCCGGCCCTTTACTTGTGACACAGGCGCACGCTTGGCACTACTTTGTTGATGCACGTGCGGCTACTGCGCACACAATTCACAAACACAGAAAATAATTTTTTTTTTGGTTTGGACTGGAGTGTACTTTCGGGGGTTACAGCACCCTTAACGGTCAAGCCAGCCGGCCCTTTACTTATGACACAGGCGCACGCTTGGCACTACTTTGTTGATGCACGTGCGGCTACTGCGCACACAATTCACAAACACAGAAAATAATTTTTTTTTTGGTTTGGACTGGAGTGTACTTTCGGGGGTTACAGCACCCTTAACGGTCAAGCCAGCCGGCCCTTTACTTATGACACAGGCGCACGCTTGGCACTACTTTGTTGATGCACGTGCGGCTACTGCGCACACAATTCACAAACACAGAAAATAATTTTTTTTTTGGTTTGGACTGGAGTGTACTTTCGGGGGTTACAGCACCCTTAACGGTCAAGCCAGCCGGCCCTTTACTTATGACACAGGCGCACGCTTGGCACTACTTTGTTGATGTACGTGCGCCTACTGCGCACACAATTCACAAACACAGAAAATATTTTTTTTTTTGGTTTGGACTGGAGTGTACTTTCGGGGGTTACAGCACCCTTAACGGTCAAGCCAGCCGGCCCTTTACTTATGACACAGGCGCACGCTTGGCACTACTTTGTTGATGCACGTGCGGCTACTGCGCACACAATTCACAAACACAGAAAATAATTTTTTTTTGGGTTTGGACTGGAGTGTACTTTCGGGGGTTACAGCACCCTTAACGGTCAAGCCAGCCGGCCCTTTACTTATGACACAGGCGCACGCTTGGCACTACTTTGTTGATGCACGTGCGGCTACTGCGCACACAATTCACAAACACAGAAAATAATTTTTTTTTTGGTTTGGACTGGAGTGTACTTTCGGGGGTTACAGCACCCTTAACGGTCAAGCCAGCCGGCCCTTTACTTATGACACAGGCGCACGCTTGGTACTACTTTGTTGATGCACGTGCGGCTACTGCGCACACAATTCACAAACACAGAAAATATATTATTTTTTTAGCACTTGGGGGGAGCACCCCTGATGGACAGAGCACCCCCTGGACAACACTGCAGCACTCCTTTAGGACTGGGACACTGCACAGGACTTTGGAGTGGACACAGCCCCTATGGAGAACTGACTGCACAACACAGTCCAGCCAGCCCCTATGGACTTTGAAGTAGTGGACACAGCCCCTATTAACAACAGCAGCACAGCACAACACAGCCAGCCCCTATGGACTTTGAAGTAGTGGACAACAGCAGCACTACACTACACTACACTACACAGCCCTAACTCCCACCCTCCCTCTTCACTGTCCACAGCCGAGTGAGAAAATGGCGCCGACGTGGGTACCTTATATAGGATCCAAAACCCGCGAGACTCGGAAGGCGGGATGATGACGTTTTGCCTCGATTTCAGATCCGAGTCAGGCGGGAAAAGTCGAGCCTGATTCGGATCGGACTCGGATCGGGGGGGCTCGGGGGGGTTCGGATTTCAGAAATCCGAACCCGCTCACCCCTAGTTTATATATATATATATATTAGGGGTGAGCGGGTTCGGTTTTACTCGGATCTTTTTATTGGCTATCGCCGAACATGTGTTTTGGATAGCGAATGAAATCGAGCCGAAATTGCGGTAAAGTGGCGAAAAGAACCGAGTAAAACCGAGTAAAACCGAACCCGCTCACCCCTAATATGTATATATATATATATATATATATATATATATATATATAGTATGTATATGTGTATTATGTGTTTTTATTTTTATATATATATATATATATATATATATATGTATATAGTATGTGTGTATATATACCAGCTGATAAAGAAGAGGAAAAAAAAAAGGCTTGTTTATGCAGATATGACTAACACAGACTCATACCTCCCAACATGACCCTCTCCAGGAGGGACACAATGCTCTGGTCCTGGACTTCGCTGGTAAGAGGCGGGGCTGCAGCACAGTTCAAAATTCAAATAGGGAAGTCCCACCAACTGTCATTTCACACACTGCCAAACATCACTGGCTGGGACTCACTGGCAGTTGGTGTGACTCCCCTATTTGAATTTTTCACTGTGTTGCAGCCCCATCTCTGGAGCCTCCACCAATCATAAATTACCAGGGAAGTCCAGGACCAGAGCATCGTGTCCCTCCTGGAGAGGGTCATGTTGGGAGGTATGCAGACTTACGGAGCAGATATATGCTTTCAAGGAGGTGTTTTGTCTGCATCTGCTACAAGGCAGATGTAAATACACACTGATGATATTAACTTATTATATAAACCACGTGCATATGCAACACTTTTCAATATATGTATGTATCAGCAATAATAGGCTGTTTTGTATTTATTTTTTAGAGCAATTTACATGCATTTTTCTATCAACTCGGCATCAGTCCCACAATGCCTGCACTTATTTACTTATTTTGCAGATGTACAAAAGATATTGATCCTGAAATAACAGCAGAAATTTCACTCCAGATAGTTGTATTTGTCTTATACATTTTACAAAAAAAAAAAAAAAAAAAATTAATCAGCTAAGGTTAAGACTATTGATAAGGACTATGGGTCCTTATTATGAAATAAACATCCTATTTTCACTACTAATCAAAGTAATCCACCTGTAGGTAGGTTAGTATGAATTTTTAGATAACACTTATAAACCTGTTTAGGATTCTACAATAAATATAAAGGTAAAGGGGATTGATTGTTGTTAGAGGTTACAAGTAAGCTAAATTAAACATGGGGTAATATCAATTAATTAGCTATTGAAATAATTAGAAGAGGGATGTAAGGTGGACTTTTGGGAGGTACCCACATACATTGATTTTCTGTTGAGATCAGACAGACTAAAGAAAGGAGCTATTTGCATGGTTGCTGTAAGTATATTTGATGAGTTTCCTATTTGAATCATGATTGCTAATGTTAGTATTGTTAAATGAGATGTAATATTTAGTGGAATATAATGAGCATATCTATATCTTTATGTAAGGATTGTGTGTGTGTGTGTGTATATATATTAGGGGTGTGCACCGGCCACTTTTCGTGTTTTGTGTTTTGGTTTTGGATCTGGATCTTTCTTCGTGTTTTGGATCTGGATTGGTTTTGCCAAAACCACCCTTCAGTGTTTTGGGTTCTGGGTTTTGTGTTTCGGATCTGTATTTTTTTGAAAAAAAGCATAAAAACAGCTACAATCACAGAATTTGTGGGTTTTTCTGCTCCTATGCTATTATTAACCTTAATAACCTTCATTTTCACTCATTTTCAGTCTATTTTGAACACCTCACAATATTGTTTTTATGGCCAAAAGGTTGCACCGAGGTAGCTGGATGACTATGCTAAGCGACACGAGTGGGTGGCATAAACACGTGGCCCATCTAGGCGTGATACTGCAGTGGCAGACAGGATGGCAGTTTGAAAAACTAGGCCCCAAACAGTACATAATGCAAAGAAAAAAAAGAGGTGCAAGATGGAATTGTCCTTGGGCCCTCCCAGCCACCCTTATGTTGTATAAACAGGACATGCACACTTAACAAACCAATCATTTCAGCGCCAGGGTCTGCCACATGACTGTGGCTGAAATGATTGGTTTGTTTGGGCCCCCACAAAACAAGCTGGCAATTAATCTGTCCCTGCACAAACTGGTTCTACGGAGGCAAGATGTCGTCCTCATCCTCCTCATCCACCGATTCCTTGGATAAAACAGGAAAAAGGGATTTAGGTGTCTCTGGACTGCTTACGGTCTTAGCTAAAGTTTCTGAACTTGACAGTAACTTTTTATGAACGCGCTGCAGGTGCCGTATAAGGGAGGATGTTCCTAGGTGGTTAACGTCCCTACCCCTACTTATTTCACCTTTACATATGGTACATATGGCAAGACAGTTGTTGTCCGGATTTGGATAGAAATATTGCCAGACCAAAGAGGTGGAATGTTTGGTCTTCTGCCCAGGCATGACCGTGACAGGCTTTTTCATCCCACGGACAACAACTGTCTCCCCTGGAGCCTGATTTAAACAAACCACATCACCATCAGAATCCACCATCAACTTCCTCCTCAGCACCAGCTACACCAGTATCCTCATCCTGTTGTACTTCAACAGTGACATCTTCAAATTGCATATCAGCAAGTGGACTGTGGGTGCTCCTTTCAGCACTTGCAGGGGGCGTGCAAATGGTGGAAAGAGCCACCTCTTCCCGTCCAGTGCTGGGAAGGTCAGGCATCTCAACCGCCACCACACTTGGACTCTCCTTGGGGATTTGTGATATCTTCTTAGAACGCACAGTTCTTTGCTGTGCTTTAGCCAGCTTAACTCGTTTGATTTTTTAGCGGGAGGATGGCTTCCATCGTCATGTGAAGCTGAACCACTAGTCATGAACATACTAATCATACTACTATGACACACACTAGTCATAGGGAAAGACCTTAGCCGTTCCTCGCCACTCCATGTCATAAATGGCATATTGGCAAGTTTACGTTTCTCTTCAGATGATTTAAATGTTTTTTTTAAGGTCATTTTCCTGAACTTTGTCATTTGGGATTGTATGTGGCCTCTACTATGACATTGGGCATCGGCCTTGGCAGACGACATTGATGGCATGTTATCGTCTATGTCATGACTAGTGGCAGCAGCTTCAGCACAAGGAGGAAGTGGTTCTTGATCTTTCCCTATTTTATTTTTATCGGAGAAAGTTTGGTCCTCCATTTATGTTATATCGATTTGATATATACGTGCGGCTAAGGCGCACACAAACACAGAAAATATTTTTTTATTTTTGCTGGAGAGTGGTGCACTTTGTGGGTTACACCACCCCTTAAGAAATGAGCCAGCCGGCTCTTTACTTATGGGACACAGGCGCACGCTTGGCGCTGCTCCTTTGTTGATACACGTGCAGCCACAGTGCATACAATTCACAAACACAGAAAATATTTTTTTATTTTGTTTGGAGTGTACTTTGGGGGTTACAGCACCCTTTAATGGTCAAGCCAGCCGGCCCTTTACTTATGACACAGGCGCACGCTTGGCACTACTTTGTTGATGCACGTGCGGCTACTGCTCATTACAATTCACAAACACAGAAAATATTTTTTTATTTGGTTTGGAGTGTACTTTGGGGGTTACAGCACCCTTTAACGGTCAAGCCAGCCGGCCCTTTACTTATGGGACACAGGCGCAGGCTTGGCGCTGCTCCTTTGTTGATGCATGTGCAGCCACAGTGCACACAATTCACAAACACAGAAAAGATATATATTTTTTTAGCACTTGGGGGAAGCACCCCTGACGGACAGAGCACCCCCTGGACAACACTACAGCACCCCTTTAGGACAGGGACACTGCACAGGACTTTGGAGTGGACACAGCCCCTATGGACAACTGACTGCACAGCACAGTCCAGCCAGCCCCTATGGACTTTGAAGTAGGGGTGAGTGGGTTCGGATTTCTGAAATCCGAACCCCCCCGAGCCCCCCTGATCCGAGGTAGATCCGAGTCAGGCTCGACTTTTCCCGCCTGACTCGGATCTGAAATCGAGGCAAAACGTCATCATCCCGCCTTCCGAGTCTCGCGGGTTTTGGAACCTATATAAGGTACCCGCGTCGGCGCCATTTTCTCACTCGGCTGTGGACAGTGAAGAGGGAGGGTGGGAGTTAGGGCTGGCTGGGCTGTGTAGTGTAGTGTAGTGTAGTGTAGTGCAGAGTAGTGTTGTGCTGTGCTGTGCTGCGCTGTGCTGCTGTTGTCCACTACTTCAAAGTCCATAGGGGCTGGCTGTGTTGTGCTGTGCTGCTGTTGTTAATAGGGGCTGTGTCCACTACTTCAAAGTCCATAGGGGCTGGCTGGACTGTGTTGTGCAGTCAGTTCTCCATAGGGGCTGTGTCCACTCCAAAGTCCTGTGCAGTGTCCCAGTCCTAAAGGGGTGCTGTAGTGTTGTCCAGGGGGTGCTCTGTCCATCAGGGGTGCTCCCCCCAAGTGCTAAAAAAATAATATTTTTTGTGTGTTTGTGAATTGTGTGCGCAGTAGCCACACGTGCATCAACAAAGTAGTGCCAAGCGTGCGCCTGTAAAGGGCCGGCTGGCTTGACCGTTAAAGGGTGCTGTAACCCCCAAAGTACACTCCAGTCCAAACCAAAAAAAAATATATTTTCTGTGTTTGTGAATTGTGTGCGCAGTCGCTGCACGTGCATTAACAAAGTAGTGCCAAGCATGCGCCTGTGTCATAAGTAAAGGGCCGGCTGGCTTGACCCTTAAAGGGTGCTGTAACCCCCAAAGTACACTCCAGTCCAAACCAAAAAAATATATATTTTCTGTGTTTGTGAATTGTGTGCGCAGTAGCCGCACGTGCATCAACAAAGTAGTGCCAAGCGTTCGCCTGTGTCATAAGTAAAGGGCCGGCTGGCTTGACCGTTAAAGGGTGCTGTAACCCCCAAAGTACACTCCAGTCCAAACCCAAAAAATATATATTTTCTGTGTTTGTGAATTGTGTGCGCAGTAGCCGCACGTGCATCAACAAAGTAGTGCCAAGCGTGCGCCTGTGTCATAAGTAAAGGGCCAGCTGGCTTGACCGTTAAAGGGTGCTGTAACCCCCAAAGTACACTCCAGTCCAAACCAAAAAAAATATTAATTTCTGTGTTTGTGAATTGTGTGCGCAGTAGCCGCACGTGCATCAACAAAGTAGTGCCAAGCGTGCGCCTGTGTCATAAGTAAAGGGCCGGCTGGCTTGACTGTTAAAGGGTGCTGTAACCCCCAAAGTACACTCCAGTCCAAACCCCCAAAAAATATATTTTCTGTGTTTGTGAATTGTGTGCGCAGTAGCCGCACGTGCGTCAACAAAGGAGCAGCGCCAAGCGTGCGCCTGTGTCCCATAACTAAAGAGCCGGCTGGCTCATTTCTTAAAGGCTGGTGTAACCCACAAAGTGCACTACTCTCCAGCAAAAATAAAAAAATATTTTCTGTGTTTAGCCGCACGTATATATCAAATCGATATAACATAAATGGAGGACCAAACTTTCTCCGATAAAAATAAAATAGAGAAAGATCAAGAACCACTTCCTCCTAGTGCTGAAGCTGCTGCCACTAGTCATGACATAGACGATAACATGCCATCAACGTCGTCTGTGAAGGCCGATGCCCAATGTCATAATAGAGGGCATATACAATCCCAAATGACAAAGTTCAGGAAAATGACCTTGAAAAAAACATTTAAATCAGCTGAAGAGAAACGTAAACTTGCCAATATGCCATTTACGACACGGAGTGGCAAGGAACGGCTAAGGTCGATCCCTAGTATGTTCATGACTAGTGGTTCAGCTTCACATGACGATGGAAGCCCTCCTCCCACTAAAAAAATCAAAAGAGTTAAGCTGGCAAAAGCACAGCGAAGAACTGTGCTTTCTAAGAAGATATCACAAATCCCCAAGGAGAGTCCAAGTGTGGTGGCGGTTGCGATGCCAGACCTTCCCAGCACTGGACAGGAAGAGGTGGCTCTTTCCATCATTTGCACACCCCCTGCAAGTGCTGAAAGGAGCACCCACAGCCCACTTTGGCTAAGACCGTAAGCAGTCCAGGGACACCTAAATCCCATTGTCCTGTTGTATCCAAGCGCCTGCAAACCGCACCGTCAACTCCCTCCTCGTCAATTTCCTCCTTAGTCAGGATCGGAAGTAGTCCTGCAGGCCATGTCACTGGCATGACTGACTCTCCTATCCGGGATTCCTCCGGAGGATCCTGCATTGCTACGCCTACTGCTGCCGCTGCTGCTGTTGCTGCTGCTGGGAGTCGTTCATCATCCCAGAGAGGAAGTAGGAACACCACTACTTTTACTAAACAATTGACCCTCCAACAGTCCTTAGCGAGGAGGATGAAGTACGACAGCAGTCATCCTGAAGCAAAACGTATAACTGAGGCCTTGACTGCTATGTTGGTGTTAGATGTGCGTCCGGTATCCGCCATTAGTGGATTGGGATTTAGACAATTGATGGAGGTAGTGTGTCCCCGGTTCCAAATCCCGTCTAGATTCCACTTCACTAGGCAGGCGATACCGTGTGGACAAGTGGAACAGGGCAGACTAAGGACTATATGACTGTGACAGCCCACTGGGTAGATGTATCACCTTACGCAGCAACAGCAGCAGCGTCACCAGTAGCAGCATCTCAGAAACGCCAGCTCGTTCCAAGGCAGGCTACACTGTGTATCACCGGTTTCAGTAAGAGGCACACCGCCGACAACCTCTTAGAGAAACTGAGGGAAATCATCATCCAGTGGCTTACCCCACTTAGACTCTCCTGGGGATTTGTGATATCTGACAACGCCACCAATATTGTGCGGGCATTACATCTGGGCAAATTCCAGCACGTCCCATGTTTTGCTCACACAATAAACTTGGTGGTGCAGAATTTTCTGAAAAGCGACAGGGGCGTGCAGGAGACGCTTTGGGTGGCCCGAATATTTCTGGCCACTTTCGCCATTCAGCGACTGCGTGCCGAAGACTGGAGCGCCAGCAAACACTCTTGAACCTGCCCCGCCATCACCTGAAGAAAGAGGTTGTGACGCGGTGGAACTCAACCCTCTATATGCTTCAGAGGATGGAGGAGCAGCAAAAGGCCATACAAGCCTATACATCCACCTATGACATAGGCAAAGGAGGGGGTATGCACCTGACTCAAGCGCAGTGGAGAATGATTTCCATGTTGTGCAAGGTTCTCCAGCCCTTCGAACTTGCCACACGTGAAGTCAGTTCAGACACTGCCAGCTTGAGTCAGGTCATTCCCCTCATCAGGCTTTTGCAGAAGCAGCTGGAGAAAGTGAAGGAGGAGCTAAGACGGAGCGATTCCGCTCGGCATGTGGGACTTGTGGATTAAGCCCTTCATTCGCTTTGCCAGGCTTCCAGGGTGGTCAATCTGTTGAAATCAGACCACTACATTTTGGCCACCGTGCTTGATCCTAGGTTTAAAGCCTATGTAGTGTCTCTCTTTCCGGCCGACATAAGCCTGCAGAGGTGCAAAGACCTGCTGGTGAACACACTGTCAGCTGAAGCGGAAAGTGACACTTCAACAGCTCCTTCTTCATTTTCTCCCGCAACTGAGGCTGCCAGGAAAAAACTTAGGTATCCTAAGCAACCCGCTGGTGGTGATGCAGGGCAGGAAGGACCAAGTTTGGACATCTGGTCCGGACTGAAGGACCTGGCAACAATTTCTGACATGTCTACTGTCACTGCATATGATACTGTCACCATTGACAGAATGGTGGAGGATTACATCGGTGACAGCATCCAAGTAGGCATGTCAGACAGTCCATACCTGTACTGGCAGGAAAAAGAGGCAATTTGGAGGCCCCTGTACAAACTGGCTCTATTTTACCTGAGTTGCCCCCCTTCCAGTGTGTACTCCGAAAGAGTGTTTAGTGCAGCCGGGAACCTTGTCAGCGAAAGGCGTAGGAGGTTGCTTCCACAGAATGTGGAGAAGATGATGTTCATCAAAATGAATTATCAGCTCTTCCAGGGAGACCAGCCTCCAGAACATAGAGGGACCTGTGGTGGTGGATTCAAGTGGGGGCGAGTTAATACTTTGTGAGGATGAGGATGTACACACTGAAGAGGGTGAGGAATCGGTGGATGAGGAGGATGAGGATGACATCTTGCCTCCGTAGAGCCAGTTTGTGCAGGGACACATTAATTGCCAGCTTGTTTTGTGGGGGCCCGAACGAACCAATCATTTCAGCCACAGTTGTGTGGCAGACCCTGGCGCTGAAATGATTGGTTTGTTAAAGTGTGCATGTCCTGTTTATACAACATAAGGGTGGGTGGGAGGGCCCAAGGACAATTCCATCTTGCACCTCTTTTTTTTTCTTTGCATTATGTACAGTTTGGGGCCTAGTTTTTCAAACTGCCATCCTGTCTGCCACTGCAGTATCACGCCTAGATGGGTCACGTGTTTGGGCCGCCCACTCGTGTCGCTTAGCATAGTCATCCAGCTACCTCGGTGCAACCTTTTGGACATAAAAACACTATTGTGAGGTGTGAGGTGGTGTTCAGAATAGACTGGAAATGAGTGGAAATTAAGGTTATTGAGGTTAATAATAGCATAGGAGCAGAAAAACCTACAAATTCTGTGATTTTAGCTGTTTTTATGCTTTTTTTTCAAAAAAATACAGATCCAAAACACAAAACCCAGAACCCAAAACACGGAAGGGTGGTTTTGGCAAAACCAATCCAGATCCAAAACATGAAGAAAGATCCAGATCCAAAACCAAAACACAAAACATGAAAAGTGGCCGGTGCACACCCCTACTTTGAAGTAGTGGACACAGCCCCTATGGACAACAGCAGGACAGCACAGCACAACACTACACTGCACTACACTACACTACACTACACAGCCCAGCCAGCCCTAACTCCCACCCTCCCTCTTCACTGTCCACAGCCGAGTGAGAAAATGGCGCCGACGCGGGTACCTTATTTAGGATCCAAAACCCGCGAGACCCGGAAGGCGGGATGATGATGTTTTGCCTCAATTTCAGATCCGAGTCAGGCGGGAAAAGTCGAGCCTGACTCGGATCGGCCTCGGATCGGGGGGGATCGGGGGGGTTCGGATTCAGAAATCCGAACCCGCTCACCCCTAATATATATATATATATATATATATATATATATATATATATATATACTTATATATATATATATATACTTATATATATACATATAATACACACACACATACTGTGTATGTATATATATATATATATATATATGTTACAGTTTTTTTTATTTAAGAGCTCTTTTGTTTGCGTAATTATAAAAGGCACTATGGAAAAGGGAACTTGATAATACCAGGATTTTAGATATAGTGGTTATTATATAAACCACATGGATTTAGATATATGCGGTTAGAGTAATTTATGATATATATATACCAAAATGATAATATATTTAATTCTTATTGAGTGTCAGTTTTTGATATATAAATCCTAGTATGTCTTATAAGATTGTAGATAAACAAAACAAAACTCTGTATACTGTTATAGGCTTTTGCAGTTTTCTGGACAACCAAAGAACTTTTATTTTTTATATAGAGCCTCTGTCAAAATTGCACCTAATAAGGAGTGATTGCCCACTATTTCCTTGGATCTGTTTTACACCTGTATTTTTTTATATTTTAACTTAAGTTATACCCCTGATGAAGTCCCGGTGGAGGATGAAACACGTTGGGTGTGTGCTATCAACCCTACAGTCAGGTGCATAAATATTGGGACATTGACAGAATTCTCATATTTTGGCCTCTATTCACCACCACAATGGCTTTGAAATGAAACAAACAAGATGTGCTTTAACTGCAGACTTTCAGATTTAATTTGAGGGTAATTACATCCAAATCAGGTGAACGGTGTAGGAATTACAACGGTTTCTATATGTGCCTCCCACTTTTTAAGGGGCCAAAAGTAATGGGACAAACTAAACAATCCTAAATCTAACTTTCACTTTTTAATACTTTGTTGCAAATCCTTTGCAGGCAATTACAGCCTGAAGTCTGGAATGCATAGACATCACCAGATGCTGGGTTTCATCCCTGGTGATGCTCTGCCAGGCCTCTACTGCAAATGTCTTCAGTTCCTGCTTGTTCTTGGGGCATTTTCCCTTCAGTTTTGTCTTCATCAAGTGAAATGCATGCTCAATTGGATTCAGGTCAGGGGATTGACTTGGCCATTGCATAGCATTCCACTTTTTAGCCTTAAAAAACTCTTTGGTTGCTTTTGCAGTATGCTTTGGGTCATTGTCCATCTGCACTGTGAAGTGCCGTCCAATGAGTTCTGAAGCATTTGACTGAATATGAGCATATAATATTGCCTGAAACACTTCAGTATTCATTCTGCTGCTTTTGTCAGCAGTCACATCATCAATAAATACAAGGGAACCAGTTCCATTAGCAGCCATACATGCCCACGCCATGACACGACCACCACCATGCTTCACTGATGAGGTGGTATGTTTTGGATCATGAGCAGTTCCTTTCCTTCTCCATACTCTTCTCTTCCCATCACTCTGGTACAAGTTGATCTTTCTCTCATCTGTCCATAGGATGTTGTTCCAGAACTGTAATGGCTTTTTTAGATGTTTGGCAAACTCTAATCTGGTCTTCCTGTTTTTGTGGCTCACCAATGGTTTACATCTTGTGGTGAACCCTCTATATTCACTCTTGTGAAGTCTTCTCTTGATTGGTGACTTTGACACATATACACCTACCTCCTGGAGAGTGTTCTTGATTTGGCCAATTGTTGTGAAGGGGTTTTTCTTCACCAGGGAAATAATTGTTCTGTCATCCACCACAGTTGTTTTCCGTGGTCTTCCATGTCTTTTGGTGTTGCTGAGCTCTCTGATGCGTTCTTTCTTTTTAAGAATGTTCCAAACAGTTGATTTGGCCACACCTAATGTTTTTGCTATCTCTCTGATGGGTTTGTTTTGAATTTTCAGCCTAATGATGGCTTGCTTCACTGATAGAGACAGCTCTTTGGATCTAATATTGAGAGTCGACAGCAACTGATTCCAAATGCAAATGTCACACATAGAATCAACTCCAGACCTTTTACCTGCTTAATTGAAAATGAAATAATGAGGGAATAGCCCACACCTGTCCATGAAATAGCTTTTGAGTTGATAGTCCCATTACTTTTGGCCTCTTAAAAAGTGGGAGGCACATATAGAAACCGTTGTAATTCCTACACTGTTCAGCTGATTTGGATGTAATTACCCTCAAATTAAATCTGAAAGTCTGCAGTTAATCGAACCCATGACCTCAGTGCTGTGAGGCAGTAATGCTAACCATTACACAGTCTGTGCTGCCATTATTTTATATCAATACAACTACGAATGTTATATGGCTGTATACTGTTGATTAAAATTTTTTTTATGTATAATAAATATTTTTTATATTAATGGTGGCCTTTGGGCCTTCTTTGGGTGTATTCTTGGTGCAAGGGTTTATATTTAGATATTTATCTCCTTAAGAAGATAAGGAGTTTTTCTTCATATTAAGAAAATCCAATCATATGGGAGAAAAGCCACACTAAAGTTTAATATCCATAAAGTCGACAAGTCCGCCATAGTATCCATCTCTTCCAAGAATTTATAATACTGCAAATTAGATTACGAGCTTATTATATATTGGACTTTTTTAAATATATTTAATTGAAGTGAACAGTTTGTTGTTTGTTTTTCTGTGGGGCGCATCTACTATACTACTCTATAAAATATTGTGCTCTAACCCCTACTAACAGGGGGGTTGTTTTTAGAAGGTTTGCAGACATATATTATATACTAACAAAAGCTGAGTGCAGGTTAAGGGCATTTATATATATATATATATATATATATATATATATATATATATATTTATATATTAGGTGTGTGCACCGGCCACTTTTCGTGTTTTGGCTTTGGATCTGGATCTTTCTTCGTGTTTTGGATCTGGATTGGTTTTGTCAAAACCACCCTTCCGTGTTTTGGGTTCTGGGTTTTGTGTTTTGGATCTGTATTTAAAAAAAAAAAAGCATAAAAACAGCTACAATCACAGCATTTGTAGGTTTTTCTGCTCCTATGCTATTATTAACCTTAATAACCTTAATTTCCATTCATTTCCAGTCTATTCTGAACACCTCACACCTCAAAAGGTTGCACCGAGGTAGCTGAATGACTATGCTAAGCGACACGAGTGGGCAGCAGAAACACGTGGCCCATCTAGGAGTGACACTGCAGTGGCAGACAGGATGGCAGTTTGAAAAACTAGGCCCCAAACAGTACATAATGCAAAGAAAAAAAAGAGATGCAAGATGAAATTGTCCTTGGGCCCTCCCACCCACCCTTATGTTGTATAAACAGGACATGCACACTTTAACAAACCAATCATTTTAGCGCCAGGGTCTGCCACACGACTGTGGCTGAAATGATTGGTTCATTTGGGCTCCCACAAAACAAGCTGGCAATTAATCTGTCCCTGCACAAACTGGCTCTACGGAGGCAAGATGTCATCCTCATCCTCCTCATCCACCGATTCCTCACCCTCTTCAGTGTTGTGTACATCCTCATCCTCACAGAGTATTAATTCGTCCCCGCTGGAATCCACCACCACAGTTCCCTCTGTACGTTCTGGAGGCTGGTCTCCCTGGAAGAGTTAAAAATTCATTTTTATGAACATCATCTTCTCCACATTTTGTGGAAGCAACCTCCTACGCATATAGCTGACAAGGTTCCCGGCTGCACTAAACAAACTTTCGGTGTACACACTGGAGGGGGGGCAACTCAGGTAAAATAGAGCCAGTTTGTACAGGGGCCTCCAAATTGCCTCTTTTTCCTGCCAGTACAGGTACGGACTGTCTGACATGCCTACTTGGATGCTGTCACCGATGTAATCCTCCACCATTCTGTCAATGGTGACAGTATCATATGCAGTGACAGTAGACATGTCAGAAATTGTTGCCAGGTCCTTCAGTCCGGACCAGATGTCCAAACTTGGTCCTTCCTGCCCTGCATCACCGCCAGTGGGTTGCTTAGGATACCTAAGTTTTTTTTCCTGGCAGCCCCAGTTGCGGGAGAAAATGAAGAAGGAGCTGATGACGTGTCACGTTCCACTTCAGCTGACAGTGTTTTTACCAGCAGGTCTTTGCACCTCTGCAGGCTTGTGTCAGCCGGAAAGAGAGACACCACATAGGCTTTAAACCTAGGGTTGAGTACGGTGGCCAAAATGTTATGGTCTGATTTCAACAGATTGACCACCCTGGAATCCTGGCAAAGTCCCACATGCCAAGCGGAATTGCTCCGTCTTAGCTCCTCCTTCACTTTCTCCAGCTGCTTCTGCAAAAGCCTGATGAGGGGAATGACCTGACTCAAGCTGGCAGTGTCTGCACTGACTTCGCGTGTGGAAAGTTCGAAGGGCTGGAGAACCTTGCACAACACGGAAATCATTCTCCACTGCGCTTGAGTCAGGTGCATACCCCCTCCTTTGCCTATGTCATAGGTGGATGTATAGGCTTGAATGGCCTTTTACTGCTCCTCCATACTCTGAAGCATATAAAGGTTTGAATTCCACCGCGTCACAACCTCTTTCTTCAGGTGATGGCGGGGCAGGTTCAAGAGTGTTTGCTGGCGCTCCAGTCTTCGGCACGCAGTCGCTGAATGGCGAAAGTGGCCAGAAATTTTTCGGGCCACCCAAAGCGTCTCCAGCACGCCCCTGTCGCTTTCCAGAAAATTCTGCACCACCAAGTTTATTGTGTGAGCAAAACATGGGACGTGCTGGAATTTGCCCAGATGTAATGCCCACACAATATTGGTGGCGTTGTCAGATATCACAAATCCCCTGGAGAGTCTAAGTGGGGTAAGCCACTGGGCTATGATTTCCCTCAGTTTCTCTAAGAGGTTGTCGGCGGTGTGCCTCTTACTGAAACCGGTGATACACAGCGTAGCCTGCCTTGGAACGAGCTGGCGTTCTGAGATGCTGCTACTGGTGATGCTGCTGTTGTTACTGCGTAAGGTAATACATCTACCCAGTGGGCTGTCACAGTCACATAGTCCTTAGTCTGCCCTGTTCCACTTGTTCACATGTCCGTGGTTAAGTGGACATTGGGTACAGCTGCATTTTTCAGGACACTGAGGACACTTTTTCTGACGTTTCTGTACAGTCTCGGTATCGCCTGCCTAGTGCAGTGGAATCTAGATGGGATTTGGAACCGGGGACACACTACCTCCATCAATTGTCTAAATCCCAATCCACTAATGGCGGATACGGGAAGCACGTCTAACACCAACATAGCAGTCAAGGCCTCAGTTATACGTTTTGCTTCAGGATGACTGCTGTCTTACTTCATCCTCCTCGCTAAGGACTGTTGGAGGGTCAATTGTTTAGTAAAAGTAGTGGTGTTCCTACTTCCTCTCTGGGATGATGAACGACTCCCAGCAGCAGTAGGCGTAGCAATGCAGGATCCTCCGAAGGAATCCCGTATAGGAGAGTCAGTCATGCAAGTGACATGGCCTGCAGGACTACTTCCTATCCTGACTAAGTAGGAAATTGACGAGGAGGGAGTTGACGGTGTGGTTTGCAGGTGCTTGGATACAACAGGACAAAGGGATTTAGGTGTCCCTGGACTGCTTACGGTCTTAGCCAAAGTTTCTGAACTTGACAGTAACTTTTTATGAACGCGCTGCAGGTGCCGTATAAGGGAGGATGTTCCTAGGTGGTTAATGTCCCTACCCCTACTTATTTCACCTTTACATATGGTACATATGGCAAGACAGTTGTTGTCCGGATTTGGATAGAAATATTGCCAGATGGGCTTTTTCATCCCACGGACAACAACTGTCTCCCCCGGAGCCTGATTTAGACAAACCACATCACCATCAGAATCCTCCTCGCCAACTTCCTCCTCAGAGCCAGCTACACCAGTATCCTCATCCTGTTGTACTTCAACAGTGACATCTTCAATTTGCATTTCAGCAAGTGGACTGTGGGTGCTCCTTTCAGCACTTGCAGAGGGTGTGCAAATGGTGGAAAGAGCCACCTCTTCCTGTCCAGTGCTGGGAAGGTCAGGCATCACAACCGCCACAACACTTGGACTCTCCTCGGGGATTTGTGATATCTTCTTAGAACGCACAGTTCTTCGCTGTGCTTTTGCCAGCTTAACACGTTTGATTTTTTTAGCGGGAGGAGGGCTTCCATCGTCATGTGAAGCTTAACCACTAGTCATGAACATAGGGAAAGATCTTAGCCGTTCCTTGCCACTCTGTGTCATAAATGGCATATTGACAAGTTTACGTTTCTCCTCCAGATGATTTAAATGTTTTTTTAAGGTCATTTTCCTGAACTTTGTCATTTGGGATTGTATATGCCCTCTACTATGACATTGGGCATCGGCCTTGGCAGACGACGTTGATGGCATGTTATCGTCTATGTCATGAAGCATCAGCTTCAGCACTAGAAGGAAGTGGTTCTTGATCTTTCCTTATTTTATTTTTATCGGAGAAAGTTTGGTCCTCCATTTATGTTATATTGATATATATACGTCCGGCTAAGGCGCACACAAACACAGAAAATAATTTTTTATTTTTGTTGGAGACTAGTGCACTTTGTGGGTTACACCACCCTTTAAGAAATGAGCCAGCTGGCTCTTTACTTATGGGACACAGGCGTACGCTTGGCGCTGCTCCTTTGTTGATGCACATGCAGCTACAGTGCACACAATTCACAAAGACAGAAAAAAAAGAAGAATTTTTTTATTTTTTGTGGAGCGCACTTTGAGTGTTACACCACCCTTTGAGGATGCATGTACAGTGCAGACAATTCGCAAACACAGAAGAAAATGTTTTTATTTTTGTTGGAGTGCACTTTGGGGGTTACAGCACCCTTTAACGGTCAAGCCAGCCGGCCCAATACTTATGACACAGGCGCACGCTTGACGCTACTTTGTTGAAGCACGTGCGGCCACAGTGCACACAATTCACAAACACAGAAAATATTTTTTTATTTTGGAGTGCACTTTGGGGGTTACATCACCCTTTAACGGTCAAGCCAGTCGGCCCTTTACTTATGACACAGGCGCACGCTTGGCGCTACTTTGTTGATGCACGTGCGGCCACAGTGCACACAGGGCCTGATTCAGAGCCGGACGCTATTTGCGCTCGCTCGTTCAGAAAAAGGGTTCGGCTATTTAAATTGAGTGCTCGCTCTTTGCGGTCTGTTGACGCCTCTATGTCTGAGCGAGCGAACGAAACATGTGCTCGCTATTTTGCAAAGACGCCCCCTGGCCGCTTGCATCCTACGTCATCTCCGCTATTTATTTGATTAATCAAGTACATCGAAAGGCGCCTGAACTGCTCGCAGTGCTTGTGGTAGGATTTTCCTACCGCAATCATGCGAACAGTTCAGGCTAAGAAACAAGCAAGTGACGTGGTCGATGACGCTGCTTTGTTAATTATGCACACCCTTAAAACGCTGTTTTGACCATTTGGCAAGCCTGCGTTTGGATCTCCACTCCCTGTTTTCAAGCACCTTCCCCTGTTACCACCCACAAACGCCTCATCCTGTCACTCAAATTAGCAGGCACTCGCTATTTTGCAAGCGCTCGATTTCCGACCACACTGACTGATTGGCGCATGTGCATTACGACCCATACGCATGCGCAGATGTGCGAACATTGCTCGGAGCGAACGAGTGGCCGCTTACGAGCGGCTCTGAATCAGGCCCACAATTCACAAACATAGAAAATAATTTTTTATTTTGTTTGGAGTGGGTTACACCACCCTTTAACAGACGAGCCAGCCGGCCCTTTACTTATGACACAGGCGCACGCTTGGCACTACTTTGTTGATGCACGTGCGGCTACTGCGCACACAATTCACAAACACAGAAAAAAAAAAATTTTTTTTTGGAGTGCACTGTGAGGGAGCACCCCTGATGCACAGATCACCCCCTGGACAACACTACAGCACCCCTCTAGGACTACAGCCTTTAAGGGACACTGCACAACACAGTCCAGCCAGCCCCTATAGACTTTGGAGTGGACACAGCCCCTATGACTGCAACTGACTGCACAACACAGCCCAGCCAGCCCCTATGACAGCAGCACAACACAGCCCAGCCAGCCCCTATGGACAACAGCAGCACAACACAGCCCAGTCTGCCCCTATGGACTGAGTGGTCACAGCCCCTATGGACAACAGCAGCGCAACACAGCCCAGCCAGCCCTAGCTCCCACCCTCCCTCTTCACTGTCCACAGCCAGAGTGAGAAATGGTGCCGACGCGGGGACCTTTTATAGAATCCAAAACCCGCGAGATCCGGAGTACACTTTGGGGGAGCACTCCTGATGCACAGATCACCCCCTGGACAACACTACAGCACCCCTCTAGGACTACAGCCTTTATGGGACACTGCACAACACAGTACAGCCAGCCCCTGTAGTCTTTGGAGTGGAAACAGCCCCTATGGACATCTGACTGCACAACACAGCCCAGCCAGCCCCTATGGACAACAGCAGCACCACACAGCCCAGTCAGCCCCTATGGACAACAGCACCACAACACAGCCCAGCCAGCCCTAGCTCCCACCCTCCCTCTTTACTGTAGACAGCCGGAGTGAGAAATGGCACCGATGCGGGGACCTTTTATAGAATCCAAAACCCGCGAGATCCGGAAAGTGGGATGATGATGATTTGCCTCTATTTCAGATCCGAGTCAGGTGGGAAAAGTGGAGCCTGACTCGGATACGACTCGGATCGGGGGGGTTCGGGTTTCAGAAATCCGAACCCGCTCATCCCTAATAAATCTATATTGAAATGCCCTTAACCTATTATTAGCTGGGTCCTCCTCTGTTCTTCCCCCTTTTCCTTTTGTCTCACCAGATTTTCCCCTTTTCCTTCTCCCTCCTTTTATCCCTCTGTACTCCTGTCTACCTCTTTGTCCCCCTCTTTACTCCTGTCTACCTCTGTTTGTCCCCCCTTTACTCCTGTCTTCATCTTTTTGTCCCTCACTCCTTCTGTCTCCCTCTGTTTGTCCCCCATTCCTCCCCTTTACCTAGTGGTGTATCTATAATGGGTGCAGTGCGTGCAGTGCAGGGGGGCCCCACACCGCACACACTGCACCCATATTATTTTAGACTTACCTGTACGTGGTCCCACGTCGGGTGTCTGCGCTGCTCAGAACTCCGGAAAATGGCCACCGCGGCCATTTTTCTGGTGTTCTGCGCATACGCATTAGACTCCGGGCAATAGAGTGTACCTGGACTCTACTGTGCATGCACAGAACGCCAGAAAAATGGCCTCTAGTGCCCGGAGTCTACTAAGGCTCCGGTGGCTGGCTAGCTGCGTCAGTCGGCTGCCGGCCACCGGGGTGAGAGGAGGGGGTCCCGCACAGGGAATGCACACGGGCCTCCTTCTCTCTTAAGATGCCCCTGCCTCTACCTCTGTTTGTCCCCCTCTCCTCCTGTCTTCCACTGTTTGTCCCCCATTCCTCCATTTCTACATTGCAGGTTTGCAAAAGGAGGGCCTTGGCCTTTCACTTAAAATTTCCATTTTGCAATGGAGTGTGTGTTTGTGTGCGCAAATGGTATTAATCTGTGTTATATTTGATGTTTTGCCTTGCTCATGTTTTCTAGTGTGTATTTGATTACACTAATAACTGCATATATTATAGTAGTGTCACTGGAGCAAGTTAACCAGTGTGTGTGTGTATATGTGGTCTAAACTGATGTGAGACGTTGAAGTCATCTGCTATCTCCAGAAGCAGCGCTGATCCGGAGGCTCCTAAAGCTGTGGTGACTAAGTGATCTGCCAGCTGAGAAGATCTGATTACTGAGCTATGTACAAAGTTCTTAACCTTGATGTATTTGAGCATTATTACAAGTAAAACTATACTTTTTGTACTATTCTCACGAGTGCGCTATTCCGACTATCTGTATCTTTTCGAAAATCAGGGATCCTGGCAAGAGGAAATTTAAGTGTAAAGCAGCAAATACATCTTGAAATTGTATCTGGAGATCTATAAGATTACCTGCGCTGAAGTGCATTGCTGTGTATGTGAGAGATGTATGTATATATTAGGAATGGTAAGAAATCTCGACAGTCGGGATGCTTGCTGTCAATATACCGACAGTGGCATCCCAATGCTCAGGATCCCGGCAAGGGTCGGGTAAGTATACTTACCCTTCCCCCTAACCCTCTGTTTCTACATCCTAAAACTAACCCTAACCCACCCCGTTAGTGCCTAAACCTAACCCTCCCACCTTGCTGCCAAAACCTAACCCCCCCCCCAGTGGTGCCTAACCCTATCCCTGCCCCAGGGGTACCTAACCCAAACCCCCCCATGATGCCTAAACCTAACCCTCCCCACGGCTAAGTCCTAACCAGCCCCACTATACTTGCATTCGGTTGCCGGGATTTCGGCATTGGGATGTCACCTACTTTCAGTATTCCAGCGCTGGTCTTGTAGCTGGGTAGTGGCATTCCAGAACCAGGATTTCTTCAGCCGGGATCCCGCATGTTGGTATAATAACTACATCCCATATATTATATAACTATGATGTGTATATAATTAGTGTGTATCTTGCCCCAGCGACACCTACTGTAATATATGCACATGATTGATTGAACTCTGCTTGGCCAAGGTATATGTGGTGTTGAATATGTAACGCAGTTGTTGGTGCTGGTGGTGGTTAGTCCACATGTGTTACAGGCTTACTAACCAGTTCTTAGATTCAATGAACCAGATAGAACAGCAAGTAGCATAAGACACAGGCATGTTACAGGTGTGACAGCAGTATGCAGACATAGATAGATATCTATCTATCTATCTCTCTCTATCTCTCTCTATCTATCTATCTATCCTCTTACACTATTGCCACATTCACACCAAACAATTCTTCTTGGCTCTCTAGGTAGAGTGTGAATTGGAGGAGGAGGTAGCGCAAGAGCCTGTGTTTGAGTCTGACAGTGATAGTGATGAGGCATCCACCCAGTGGTAAAACCAAAACTGGTAGGAATGTGAAGTTTATTTATCAGGAAAATGTGGCTTTGGTGCCTGAGGTCATCAAATCCTATAAGGTGCTGTTTGGCCGGATACAGTGTTGCCTAAAGCAGCCATTTTTAAGCCCTATCCAATGTGTGTGCTGTCTATAGCACCCAGGACATTAGGCATGCCTGAGATACTATATAAAGCAAGATGCTGATAGACAATAGGTTTGATCCAACTAGAAAAAACAACTGTAAAGAAAAAACCAGGCGCACTATTCCCAATCACGAAAAAATATATATATAAAAACATACAATAATATTAATAGTAATTTAGTCTAAAGCTGCTGTCAAGGATAGGTGTAAGCTCTAAATCCTATACACAGACAAAAAATAGGAAGAATGGATGACAGCGCTAATTAGATCAAAAACATTTTAATTTGATATCATTTAAAATTGAATGAGCACATTACTAATAATGCATATAAACATTAATAATTAGGCATAAATAAATATCTATAACCGGCCGGTTAGGTCAATAACCTATTTCAACCCAAGAGAAAAAAGAGAACTGCAGTAATAAAATATTCCAATATCCGGATTTAATATATCACATATATCAGTATATAAGGCGGTGCTATGTGTCTTTCAGCATCGATAATAGCAATTTCTCCTTCTGTTCGAGACAAAAAATATATATATACACACGGCTCTTAAAAATAACAGTCAGATTGCCGTTTTGTTAGAAAACAAGCAACAAGCCATCAAAAATGAATGGATCAATAATAAAAAGTAGGTCCTGTTTACATATATAGCTGTTTATTAGTTTTTTGGTTGCCTTTGTTAATAGAAGTGTTATTCAGTTGCCTTTGTTAGTAAATGCGTTATTCAGGTAGCATGCAAAAAAGATTTTATTAAAGCAGCATGCAAACTCTAATCCCATTAGATGTTTAGTAACAACGCCAATATCACAGCTTATAGCAGAGAGTTCTCAGAATAGCATGTAGCATGCAGCAAAATTTCCAAATCTCTCAAAGATATATTCACTTGTTATTACACATTTGCATGCACATTAAAGGATTTCCTCTCATGCAAAGAGTAAGGATTCCAAACAAGGTTTACTTTCGATCCATAGCTGTGTGTAATCAGGCACCAAGGACATCCAATCCTCATGTATAAGTAAACTTTTACTCACAGTTCTCCCGGGAGAAAAAAAGGTTATTACCAGCTGGTTTAGAAACCAAAATGCAGTGTCTTTACGCGTTTCTCCGCCTTCGTAACAGTCAGCGGCTTCTTCAGAAGTATCTGCACAGTTTAGTTTCCCCGGTTTTTATCACGGGGGGGTGGCGCTATGCACATGCGCCAAAGGCAACAATCCAAGCCTCGTTTTGGGGAGGAATCTCATAACTGTTTTTCACCAAACTTTATACATCGCCAAAGGCAGCAATCCAAGCCTCGTTTTAGGGAGGAATCACATGACTTTTTCTCACAAAACTTTATACATCGCCAAAGGCAGCAATCCAAGCCTCGTTTATGGGAAGGAATCACATGACTATTCTCACAAGACTTTATACGTCAATCCATTTCTCATTCGTGGTTGTGTTTTAAACAAATGTGAATAGCCCATTATATACGAGAGACACCAAGGTCTAAGGTGTTTAGTATAGTCAAATAGCCAATACAATATAAATAATACATAAAAGTTCATCATTGCCATATGTCCAATTGAATTGGACACTATAATCTAAAACATTCATATTTTCTAAAACTCGATATATCATCACAAGAAAATATATATAAATACCCTTACATAGAGAAACATATAATGTCTACTATATAATATTATATATGCAAACAATTGGTATACATATATAACTCATAAAATTAATTATTTCTTTAATCATAATAAAAATTAATTAAAATTAATCATAAAAAATAATTAAATAAAGAAAAAATAATAATAAAATATGAAAAGAAAGAACGAGAGGATGAAGGAAGCATATTCATTACATAAACTCTCAGATTGTGCGAATTGCATAAACCTGAATATGAGCAGGATATGGTTATATTCATTTATAATGATTCCAATATAACCTATACAAAACCAATAAGATATTACTATAAGTTAGGGCCCTAATCCATATATATCAACCATAATCGTTTATTAACGAACATTAGCCACTATCTAAATGACTAAGTAAATATGAGCTGTAAAATTTGTAAATACCTTTTAATATATTCCTTCCTATAAACCTCTAAGATTCACCTGCCTAGAACCTCTAAGACAAAACCTGCCTCTAAACCTCTAAGATTCACCTGCCTAGAACCTCTAAGACAAAACCTGCCTGTACCTTCTAAAACCACAAGATGTCGCTATTTTGATTATACCATTAATGAAATACCAAGACAGTTGAATAGCGGTCCGAAGCGCTAAAGATTATTATTCAGGTAAAAGTACAGATGTTACAACGCTATGATCTAATAATGAGCGCAAATAAATTGTACAAACATTAGGTCATAAGGTACAGTTAAAATACATGAAACGGTTATTAAAGATCAAAATACAATGAGCAATATGAGAAAGAGAGAGAGAGAGATAAAGAGACATATTAAAATACAATGAGAGATATATCAATGTCTGCTGAGAGCACATGTTCAAGATGGCTGGTGATGGAGTGTGTGTGAGGGGGGGGGTTGGGCTGAAGCACATGTTTTTCCTTTGTTTGCAAACCTCATGATCCCTAGGCAAACTCCATCCTGCACCAAGCTGCAACTCTGCAAATCATCCATCAATGACTACAACCACAACAAAGACAATATACCTATCTGACCCACACAACACCACAACTGGGCAGAATCACAATTTCCCTTGTTCACCCCACATGGAGGCAAGCCATCTCCAACAAACCGCAGACAACATACCCATCTGACTCACACAACACCACACGGCAACCACCCACGACCATTCAAAGCTGCCATCAATTCAACCTCCACGATACAATACGTGACACCACCCTATGATCACATTCATGAGTATACAGCACACACAAAGCCCATCTCTCCCAAGCAGAGATACCGTTCAAGCACACGGCAAGGCCCAAACACAGAACACATGGCAGGGCCCAAACACAGAACACATGGCAGGGCCCAAACACAGAACACATGGCAGGGCCCAAACACAGAACACATGGCAGGGCCCAAACACAGAACACATGGCAGGGCCCAAACACAGAACACATCAGAGGATCTCAATCAACCAGCATCAATCATTCACAAATATCACAACAATTCCACAATCAATCCCTTTCCTGCATGCTGACAACAGACCACTGTACCCTACAGTGCAGATGAAAAGCACAGACCAGACAACACATCATCCACTGCATGCCAACACAGACCCATGAATATCCTTAGAAAACTACAAACCACACACCATGCTAAGCTAATAACAGAATAACACCAAAAAGCCACAGACACCACACCCAAATAGGCTAAATATTGCACAATTTATACTTAGCTACAACAACCCAGGGGAACTGAGATCCATTTTCCGTTGTCTGGTCAGGGAGTGTACCTCTCTCTTCCTTCTAAAATTTGCAAGTGTGTCCCAGTCTGTTTCTCCAAGTGTGTGCATGCTATGTTCCCGCCCCCTTTTACCTGTGAGGTCATCAGAAAGGGAGTATCCTTTTGGTTACCTGAATTAGATTCTACTCCCAGCTAGCTAGCTCTATTGTTTAGACTGGAATAACCAGTCCTTTGGAGAAAAATGTAAATAGGCCTACACCATGTTATTGTCTTTTGGTAAAGGTTAGAATTCTGTTACAGGGCATTTATTGGACAATTCCAAATGGATACAAAAGGTCTCCAATCTCCTTTTGTATCCCCCAACATGCAATACTAAGCTGCTATGGAAAACAACATTTCAAATAGATATTCTCTCTAACATTCATATTTCATAGCCGCATGTTCTGATCTTCATATTGATGTCACCGGAATGCTGTGGAAATAAGGTAGATCAGAACGGTTCCAAACACAGTTCAATTATCATTTACTAAGCCATAGTTACAGAAAACATCTCTTTACACAGTATACTGACATCGCGTTTAAACTAGGGGTGTGCACCGGCCACTTTTCGTGTTTTGTGTTTTGGTTTTGGATCTGGATCTTTCTTCGTGTTTTGGATCTGGATTGGTTTTGCCAAAACCACCCTTCCGTGTTTTGGGTTCTGGGTTTTGTGTTTTGGATCTGTATTTTTTTTAAAAAAAGCATAAAAACAGCTAAAATCACAGAATTTGTTGGTTTCTCTGCTCCTATGCTATTATTAACCTCAATAACCTTAATTTCCACTCATTTCCAGTCTATTCTGAACACCTCACACCTCACAATAGTGTTTTTATGTCCAAAAGGTTGCACCGAGGTAGCTGGATGACTATGCTAAGCGACACGAGTGGGCGGCACAAACACGTGACCCATCTAGGAGTGACACTGCAGTGGCAGACAGGATGGCAGTTAGAAAAACTAGGCCCCAAACTGTACATAATGCAAAGAAAAAAAAGAAGTGCAAGATGGAATTGTCCTTGGGCCCTCCCACCCACCCTTATGTTGTATAAACAGGACATGCACACTTTAACAAATCAATCATTTCAGCGCCAGGGTCTGCCACACAACTGTGGCTGAAATGATTGGTTCATTTGGGCCCCCACAAAACAAGCTGGCAATTAATGTGTCCCTGCACAAACTGGCTCTACGGAGGCAAGATGTCATCCTCATCCTCCTCATCCACCGATTCCTCACCCTCTTCAGTGTGTACATCCTCATCCTCACAAAGTATTAACTCGTCCCCACTTGAATCCACCACCACAGGTCCCTCTGTACCTTCTGGAGGCTGGTCTCCCTGGAAGAGCTGATAATTTATTTTGATGAACATCATCTTCTCCACATTCTGTGGAAGCAACCTCCTACGCCTTTCGCTGACAAGGTTCCCGGCTGCACTAAACACTCTTTCGGAGTACACACTGGAGTGGGGGCAACTCAGGTAAAATAGAGCCAGCTTGTACAGGGGCCTCCAAATTGCCTCTTTTTCCTGCCAGTACAGGTATGGACTGTCTGACATGCCTACTTGGATGCTGTCACCAATGTAATCCTCCACCATTCTGTCAATGGTGACAGTATCATATGCAGTGACAGTAGACATGTCACAAATTGTTGCCAGGTCCTTCAGTCCGGACCAGATGTCCAAACTTGGTCCTGCCTGCCCTGCATCACCGCCAGCGGGTTGCTTAGGATACCTAAGTTTTTTCCTGGCAGCCCCAGTTGCGGGAGAAAATGAAGAAGGAGCCGTTGACGTGTCACGTTCCGCTTCAGCTGACAGTGTGTTCACCAGCAGGTCTTTGCACCTCTGCAGGCTTGTGTCGGCCGGAAAGAGAGACACCACATAGGCTTTAAACCTAGGATCAAGCACGGTGGCCAAAATGTAGTGGTCTGATTTCAACAGATTGACCACCCTGGAATCCTGGCAAAGCGAATGAAGGGCTTCATCCACAAGTCCCACATGCCGAGCGGAATCGCTCCGTCTTAGCTCCTCCTTCACTTTCTCCAGCTGCTTCTGCAAAAGCCTGATGAGGGGAATGACCTGACTCAAGCTGGCTGTGTCTGAACTGACTTCACGTGTGGCAAGTTCGAAGGGCTGGAGAACCTTGCACAACACGGAAATCATTCTCCACTGCGCTTGAGTCAGGTGCATACCCCCTCCTTTGCCTATGTCATAGGTGGATGTATAGGCTTGTATGGCCTTTTGCTGCTCCTCCATCCTCTGAAGCATATAGAGGGTTGAGTTCCACCGCGTCACAACCTCTTTCTTCAGGTGATGGCGGGGCAGGTTCAAGAGTGTTTGCTGGCGCTCCAGTCTTCGGCACGCAGTCGCTGAATGGCGAAAGTGGCCAGAAATTTTTCGGCCCACCCAAAGCGTCTCCTGCACGCCCCTGTCACTTTTCAGAAAATTCTGCACCACCAAGTTTATTGTGTGAGCAAAACATGGGACGTGCTGGAATTTGCCCAGATGTAATGCCCGCACAATATTGGTGGCGTTGTCAGATATCACAAATCCCCAGGAGAGTCTAAGTGGGGTAAGCCACTGGGCGATGATTTCCCTCAGTTTCTCTAAGAGGTTGTCGGCGGTGTGCCTCTTACTGAAACCGGTGATACACAGCGTAGCCTGCCTTGTAACGAGCTGGTGTTTCTGAGATGCTGCTACTGGTGACGCTGCTGCTGTTGCTGCGTAAGGTGATACATCTACCCAGTGGGCTGTCACAGTCATATAGTCCTTAGTCTGCCCTGTTCCACTTGTCCACATGTCCGTGGTTAAGTGGACATTGTGTACAACAGCATTTTTCAGGACACTGAGGACACTTTTTCTGACGTTTCTGTACAGTCTCGGTATCGCCTGCCTAGTGAAGTGGAATCTAGACGGGATTTGGAACCGGGGACACACTACCTCCATAAATTGTCTAAATCCCACTGCACTAATGGCGGATACCGGACGCACGTCTAACACCAACATAGCAGTCAAGGCCTCAGTTATACGTTTTGCTTCAGGATGACTGCTGTCGTACTTCATCCTCCTCGCTAAGGACTGTTGGAGGGTCAATTGTTTAGTAAAAGTAGTGGTGTTCCTACTTCCTCTCTGGGATGATGAACGACTCCCAGCAGCAGCAACAGCAGCAGCGACAGCAGTAGGCGTAGCAATGCAGGATCCTCCAGAGGAATCCCGGATAGGAGAGTCAGTCATGCCAGTGACATGGCCTGCAGGACTACTTCCGATCCTGACTAAGGAGGAAATTGACGAGGAGGGAGTTGACGGTGTGGTTTGCAGGCGCTTGGATACAACAGGACAACGGGATTTAGGTGTCCCTGGACTGCTTACGGTCTTAGCCAAAGTTTCTGAACTTGACAGTAACTTTTTATGAACGCGCTGCAGGTGCCGTATAAGGGAGGATGTTCCTAGGTGGTTGACGTCCCTACCCCTACTTATTCCACCTTTACATATGGTACATATGGCAAGACAGTTGTTGTCCGGATTTGGATAGAAATATTGCCAGACCAAAGAGGTGGAATGTTTGGTCTTCTGCCCAGGCATGACCGTGATGGGCTTTTTCATCCCACGGACAACAACTGTCTCCCCCGGAGCCTGATTTAAACAAACCACATCACCATCAGAATCCTCCTCGCCAACTTCCTCCTCAGCGCCAGCTACACCAGTATCCTCATCCTGTTGTACTTCAACAGTGACATCTTCAATTTGCATATCAGCAAGTGGGCTGTGGGTGCTCCTTTCAGCACTTGCAGGGGGCGTGCAAATGGTGGAAAGAGCCACCTCATCCCGTCCAGTGCTGGGAAGGTCAGGCATCGCAACCACCACCACACTTGGACTCTCCTTGGGGATTTGTGATATCTTCTTAGAAAGCACAGTTCTTCGCTGTGCTTTTGCCAGCTTAACTCTTTTGATTTTTTTAGTGGGAGGAGGGCTTCCATCGTCATGTGAAGCTGAACCACTAGTCATGAACATACTAGGGATCGACCTTAGCCGTTCCTTGCCACTCCGTGTCGTAAATGGCATATTGGCAAGTTTACGTTTCTCTTCAGCTGATTTAAATGTCTTTTTCAAGGTCATTTTCCTGAACTTTGCCATTTGGGATTGTATGTGCCCTCTACTATGACATTGGGCATCGGCCTTGGCAGACGACGTTGATGGCATGTTGTCGTCTATGTCATGACTAGTAGCAGCAGCTTCAGCACTAGGAGGAAGTGGTTCTTGATCTTTCTCTATTTTATTTTTATCGGAGAAAGTTTGGTCCTCCATTTATGTTATATCGATTTGATATATACGTGCGGCTAAACACAGAAAATAATTTTTTTTTTTGGTTTGGACTGGAGTGTACTTTCGGGGGTTACAGCACCCTTAACGGTCAAGCCAGCCGGCCCTTTACTTATGACACAGGCGCACGCTTGGCACTACTTTGTTGATGCACGTGCGGCTACTGCGCACACAATTCACAAACACAGAAAATAATTTTTTTTTGGTTTGGACTGGAGTGTACTTTCGGGGGTTACAGCACCCTTTAACAGTCAAGCCAGCCGGCCCTTTACTTATGACACAGGCGCACGCTTGGCACTACTTTGTTGATGCACGTGCGGCTACTGCGCACACAATTCACAAACACAGAAAATAATTTTTTTTTGGGTTTGGACTGGAGTGTACTTTCGGGGGTTACAGCACCCTTAACGGTCAAGCCAGCCGGCCCTTTACTTATGACACAGGCGCACGCTTGGCACTACTTTGTTGATGCACGTGCGGCTACTGCGCACACAATTCACAAACACAGAAAATAATTATTTTTTTGGTTTGGACTGGAGTGTACTTTCGGGGGTTACAGCACCCTTAACGGTCAAGCCAGCCGGCCCTTTACTTATGACACAGGCGCACGCTTGGCACTACTTTGTTGATGCACGTGCGGCTACTGCGCACACAATTCACAAACACAGAAAATAATTTTTTTTTTGGTTTGGACTGGAGTGTACTTTCGGGGGTTACAGCACCCTTAACAGTCAAGCCAGCCGGCCCTTTACTTATGACACAGGCGCACGCTTGGCACTACTTTGTTGATGCACGTGCGGCTACTGCGCACACAATTCACAAACACAGAAAATAATTTTTTTTTTGGTTTGGACTGGAGTGTACTTTCGGGGGTTACAGCACCCCTTAACGGTCAAGCCAGCCGGCCCTTTACTTATGACACAGGCGCACGCTTGGCACTACTTTGTTGATGCATGTGCGGCTACTGCGCACACAATTCACAAACACAGAAAATATATAATTTTTTTAGCACTTGGGGGGAGCTCCCCTGATGGACAGAGCACCCCCTGGACAACACTACAGCACCCCTTTAGGACTGGGACACTGCACAGGACTTTGGAGTGGACACAGCCCCTATGGAGAACTGACTGCACAACACAGTCCAGCCAGCCCCTATGGACTTTGAAGTAGTGGACACAGCCCCTATTAACAACAGCAGCACAGCACAACACAGCCAGCCCCTATGGACTTTGAAGTAGTGGACAACAGCAGCACTACACTACACTACACTACACAGCCCTAACTCCCACCCTCCCTCTTCACTGTCCACAGCCGAGTGAGAAAATGGCGCTGACGCGGGTACCTTATATAGGATCCAAAACCCGTGAGACTCGGAAGGCGGGATGATGACGTTTTGCCTCGATTTCAGATCCGAGTCAGGCGGGAAAAGTCGAGCCTGACTCGGATTGGACTCGGATCGGGGGGGCTCGGGGGGGTTTGGATTTCAGAAATCCGAACCCGCTCACCCCTAGTTTAAACCAAGTAATAATTATCCTTTTTGCGTTACGGGACCATTGCTTTTAAATGTATGTATGCGGGGAAAACAGCACTGAATTGCATTGTGCATCTGATTGCAAACAGATTCTGTCTTCGCCAATTATCCGGTTTTGACAGTCCACCCTTTGATAGCCAATCAAGCGCTATCACAACCTGTTCTGAATCTGTTTAGCCACGCATGAGAATATACCATTCAATGTTATTATGGTATGACACAGTGTGGTCATTTGAACCATTCAGATAATGCGTCTCCCCGGGAGGGACATAAAACTGCCCTTATACGCACACCGCGGATCCTTAAGGGATCATGGGAAAGATGTGGGGATGCACCTATCCTATAAGGGGAGCCTTGGAAGGGGTTGGGACTGCATTACCTAAGATGACTTAAAACAACATAAACGTTATATCCATGCATGACCACTCAAACTCAGGCTACATTATTATACACTACATATTGGACCGGCACTCCCCTGGTTTGGTATAGCACTCCTACTTTCGACTCCTCTGCATCAATGCCGACATCAGCTCCCATTGTCTGTATCAGTACCCTATCACCGAAACCAGGAATCCCCGAGCAACCCAGGATGGTGAAAACTCTGAAAAAGAATACAAAAATGAACACAGCGGACTGGTCCATTGCTGCAACACTGATCTGCAATTTCTTTAGCTCAGATAGCTCACAGTCACCTTTCAATCTTCCCGGCACAAGCTCGCGATCGACAGGCCCATGCTATCGGCCTCGTCTCCGCCTTGCATCTCCCCCGGTAGATTAATCCTCCCTGTATTTGGTGGAATGGACTCTGGCATCTTAGTCGGCCACCCTTTGAGGATGTAGAATTTAGTTAACACGTCGGATATGGTTCTATCCCCCAATCAATCAGGCAATCTGAACACAAGAAATTATTAGATCAAATGAATTTTTCTCCAGGTTTAACATCATTACAGTTTGCTTCAGGCATGTTAGTAAATAACACTTCAATTCCTGTTGTTCTTACACATTGTCATGAGAACCTGCACAGTAACCTCATAATATTTTCACATGAGGCTACCTGGCTAACAGTATCTCAACGGGAGACAGACAGGTGGTCTGGGATGATCTTGATACTAGTACCTATAACCTTACACATGTTGTAAAAGATATTACTTGTGAAATGAGTATTCCTTCCATCACTAATTCTAAGGATACTGTATTGATACAAAATTCCTGCAATAAAAAAATTCTGTTATAAATGTCTATGGTTCTATTGTTTCCTTGTCCCCTGAGTAGGGCAGTCATATGACTTTCGCAGCCTTGCGTCCTGTATGTGAAAGATAAAGCACAACAGTTTAATATCATTTACACATAACAGTTCTATAAAGCTTTGACAAACAATACTGGGTTAGTCCCTGGGACCCTGAGGCTTTTGTGTCTATGTGCAGTGTACCTCTCCCTTATATGGAAGCAAGAGGGCACTGGTAGTTGGGGTATGGGAGGGAGAAAATAAACAATAGTTAAGCTACCTTACTCTGGATCTCTTACATTTTTATGGGTTTTCACATTGACTGTACCTACACCCCCATCCGCATATGACGGTGGTGGTGCGCGTGAACCATCTGTACTACCTTCCACAACGCTACCGTGCCGCACGTGCACACTATTTCGCAGCTCGCACGCATTGCAATTCAGCACTGTGGGTTTATTCTCTGGTAATGTGCTCACGACGCTAGTTTGCGTCATTTGCACATTGTTAAGCCACGCATCCCCTTCATGCTACCACAGTTTTAAACAAAATACTTAATCTTTTCCTCTCGGGATCGCACCATACTGATGTGATCCTGGACATTGTCTAACACATTTTTATCAAAACTACCAAGTCTGGGAAACGGTCTAACACTCTTTCTCATCATATTCCTCCATTAGCAGCACATCATTGCCTATCATTTCTACTGTTTGCGTGGCTCCCATTCTGAGACAACTCCTACGATTTTCAATAAAGATTTAAGCCGGTGAAAGACAATCAGATACTTTCACTTACCTACGGACATTATTTCTAGATGCGCCATGCTCACCTACGGACGTTATTTCTAGATGCGCCACGCTCACCTACGGACGTTATTTCTAGATGCGCCACACTCACCTACGGACGTTATTTCTAGATGCGCCATGCTCACCTATTCTCTCTCAGCTCACAATCACACCTAGTGCGGCTCAACTATAATGCTCAAATATTATTGAACATTGCAGTCACACTGAGAGCCGGTCCCTAACAAAAATAACAAACCATACACCTGCTCTGTGTACTGAACGGTAAAGCTGCTTACCGAGCGACTAGGCTAACCCTTGCACCTAGCCCTTAAGGATCATATGATACCCTTAACTGTCCAACACATACTCACTGTTACACACTATTTCTCTGCGCAGAAAATAAACGTTTAACCAGATATTGGTAGATAGAAAAAAAAATGTAAACCTTAATGGCTTTGTTCAAACATGTGGCAGCAGAACCGGAAGTGCGTATACGCTTATTGTGCGACCGGCCGCATACACAATTATGCGACTACCACACAAGCGTATAATGACTTTTTAACTGCATACGCAAAAATGCATCTCAGCTGCATACTCAATACTGCGGCACCCCTCTAAATGTAAGGTTCTATCAACAAAGGAAAAAGAAACTTTTTCCTTTCTTGTCCCTGGATTCTGATCAGCGCTTCCTCTACACAATAACCGGCAGTAAGCTCTCAGCAACACTGTGGTAATGAGAGACTAATGCGTCTCTCAAAAGGCGCCTCCACCCTTTTGCTGAGAGAGGACTGACCGATTGTTATCGTGTATCAGCTAGTGTGATAAACCGATGCGAGCCCCCACTGTTAAATTTGTAAATACCTTTTAATATATTCCTTCCTATAAACCTCTAAGATTCACCTGCCTAGAACCTCTAAGACAAAACCTGCCTATAAACCTCTAAGATTCACCTGCCTAGAACCTCTAAGACAAAACCTGCCTGTACCTTCTAAAACCACAAGATGTCGCTATTTTGATTATACCATTAATGAAATACCAAGACAGTTGAATAGCGGTCCGAAGCGCTAAAGATTATTATTCAGGTAAAAGTACAGATGTTACAATGCTATGATCTAATAATGAGCGCAAATAAATTGTACAAACATTAGGTCATAAGGTACAGTTAAAATACATGAAACGGTTATTAAAGATCAAAATACAATGAGCAATATGAGAAAGAGAGAGAGAGAGAAAGAGACATATTAAAATACAATGAGAGATATATCAATGTCTGCTGAGAGCACATGTTCAAGATGGCTGGTGATGGAGTGTGTGTGAGGGGGGGGTTGGGCTGAAGCACATGTTTTTCCTTTGTTTGCAAACCTCATGATCCCTAGGCAAACTCCATCCTGCACCAAGCTGCAACTCTGCAAATCATCCATCAATGACTACAACCACAACAAAGACAATATACCTATCTGACCCACACAACACCACAACTGGGCAGAATCACAATTTCCCTTGTTCACCCCACATGGAGGCAAGCCATCTCCAACAAACCGCAGACAACATACCCATCTGACTCACACAACACCACACGGCAACCACCCACGACCATTCAAAGCTGCCATCAATTCAACCTCCACGATACAACACGTGACACCACCCTATGATCACATTCATGAGTATACAGCACACACAAAGCCCATCTCTCCCAAGCAGAGATACCGTTCAAGCACACGGCAAGGCCCAAACACAGAACACATGGCAGGGCTCAAACACAGAACACATGGCAGGGCCCAAACACAGAACACATGGCAGGGCCCAAACACAGAACACATGGCAGGGCCCAAACACAGAACACATGGCAGGGCCCAAACACAGAACACATGGCAGGGCCCAAACACAGAACACATGGCAGGGCCCAAACACAGAACACATGGCAGGGCCCAAACACAGAACACATCAGAGGATCTCAATCAACCAGCATCAATCATTCACAAATATCACAACAATTCCACAATCACTCCCTTTCCTGCATGC
This sequence comes from Taudactylus pleione, assembly GCA_031769625.1. Classification (NCBI taxonomy): domain Eukaryota; kingdom Metazoa; phylum Chordata; class Amphibia; order Anura; family Myobatrachidae; genus Taudactylus; species Taudactylus pleione. Next base: position 9,346,237 of record JAUIMM010000137.1, on the reverse strand, counting down.
TGACAACAGACCACTGTACCCTACAGTGCAGATGAAAAGCACAGACCAGACAACACATCATCCACTGCATGCCAACACAGACCCATGAATATCCTTAGAAAACTACAAACCACACACCATGCTAAGCTAATAACAGAATAACACCAAAAAGCCACAGACACTCAAATAGGCTAAATATTGCACAATTTATACTTAGCTACAACAACCCAGGGGAACTGAGATCCATTTTCCGTTGTCTGGTCAGGGAGTGTACCTCTCTCTTCCTTCTAAAATTTGCAAGTGTGTCCCAGTCTGTTTCTCCAAGTGTGTGCATGCTATGTTCCCGCCCCCTTTTACCTGTGAGGTCATCAGAAAGGGAGTATCCTTTTGGTTACCTGAATTAGATTCTACTCCCAGCTAGCTAGCTCTATTGTTTAGACTGGAATAACCAGTCCTTTGGAGAAAAATGTAAATAGGCCTACACCATGTTATTGTCTTTTGGTAAAGGTTAGAATTCTGTTACAGGGCATTTATTGGACAATTCCAAATGGATACAAAAGGTCTCCAATCTCCTTTTGTATCCCCCAACATGCAAATCTAAGCTGCTATGGAAAACAACATTTCAAATAGATATTCTCTCTAACATTCATATTTCATAGCCGCATGTTCTGATCTTCATATTGATGTCACCGGAATGCTGTGGAAATAAGGTAGATCAGAACGGTTCCAAACACAGTTCAATTATCATTTACTAAGCCATAGTTACAGAAAACATCTCTTTACACAGTATACTGACATCGCGTTTAAACCAAGTAATAATTATCCTTTTTGCGTTACGGGACCATTGCTTTTAAATGTATGTATGCGGGGAAAACAGCACTGAATTGCATTGTGCGTCTGATTGCAAACAGATTCTGTCTTCGCCAATTATCCGGTTTTGACAGAGCTAACATCTAATATTTGAGCAAATTGAGGACAGGATTATTTTAACTGATAATCTGTCAGCATAACAGTAAGACTTAATATGGGCAATAGGGCCATGGGCTAAAGGGACCTCTAGTTAACCATGGCATATACCCAAAAATTATATATATCTCAACCGAGTGGGCTGTTCACTAAGGATCTTACACGTCTTCATTTAAATCATACATTGTTCAACTCTACAGTATCGTTCAAACCTCCTGGTATTAGAGTGCCTAATCTATAAATCCAGTAGGCTTCTCTTTTGCAGAGAGTTCTATACCTATCACCTCCACGACACGTGGATTTGATCTGTTCTATGGCTTTCACTCTTAGATCTTTCAAACTTTGTTGTTGACACTGTGCCACATGCTTAGAGAGAGAATGAGTTTTAATACCTTTAAGAATGTTCCTACGATGTTCCATGAATCTTATATGTAATGTCCTAGTAGTTCTACCCACATATTGTCTACCGCAGCCACATGTGATGAGGTAGACAACATATGAGGATGAACAGTTCATAAATTCCTTAATTTTGAAACATTCTTTATTTACATTAGAGGAAAATTCTGTATTTTTCTTCTCCGTCTGTAAACATGTGCCACAGGTGGATTTACCACATCTATGAAAACCTGCGGGTCTTCTGGGAAGCCAGGAGTTATCCCCTATTTTGTTAGCTTCTCTATTAAAATGACTGGAGACTAATTTCGATTTCAAATTTTCAGATCTTCTGAAAACGACCTGTCCTGTCGGATTGATGTCTTTTTTAAGGAAATCATCAAGCAAAAGAAGTGAAGTATTCCTCCTGATGATTTTCTTAATTTCCCAAGCATGGCTATTATACTGGGTAAAAAAGGAAGTGGAGTGTCCGTTAACCTCACAGGTATCCTTACTTCTTTTCTTTTCTTGAAGAAGTGTACATCTGTCTACCTTACTTATTTCAATATATGCCTGTTTCAAAATATTTTCAGGATAACCTTGTTCTGACAGAGATAACATAAGCTCAGCGGCTTGTTTCTCAAAACTTTCCATTGTTGACTCTTTGGGATGTTATTTTTCCATCCCTTCTTATGCGAACTTTTATAATTGAGATACCTACTTTGGTCCACTGGTTTAACAAAAGTTTCCGTAAAGAGTGTATGATCCCTGACAGAGATGGCAACATCCAAATAGCTAATACAACTGGTGCTGTGAGAAAAGGTGAACTTAAGACCAAAATTATTGTGATTTAAACTATTTGTGAAGGCATACAGTGATTCTAAATCCCCTTTCCAAATTATAAAAAGGTCATCTATATATCTGCCATAGAGGACGAGGCTCTCCCCGAACCCGCCGCCCCACACATGTTGCTCTTTCTCTTGGGTTGAAATAGGTTATTGACCTAACCGGCCGGTTATAGATATTTATTTATGCCTAATTATTAATGTTTATATGCATTATTAGTGATGTGCTTATTCAATTTTAAATGATATCAAATTAAAATGTTTTTGATCTAATTAGCGCTGTCATCCATTCTTCCTATTTTTGATCCAACTAGGTGTGAAGGGGGTGAGTTGCCAATGCAACAGCATAGAAACACTGGCAACGGCACTGCAATTTGTCCCCCTCGTGGGCCGATCTCACACTATGGGGCTGTAAACAAATATCTGCAAGTCCGGTAGTACTGTAACTGTGATATACAGAAACACTTACCAACGTGCAAATAATTTGCATCTAATTGCATTGAACCCATTCTTTTATATACTTTAAATCTCAACTGTTTAATGAGTGGGTAACCAAATGTGCTGAAGATGGCCTTTATGGTCACTTGTGACTTGGCCTTCTTTAATCTGTACTCTGTACATATAACATTTATCTTATTGCAGCTAGAAAAATAGCAAAAGTGGTGGCCGCTGCAAAAAAGTCCCTGCTTTGGATCTTGCGTTTCTTAGAATCTCTCACGTGTTCCACGTGGTCTTGTTGGATTTATCAACCAAATATGAAGCAAGGCATACAAATTTTGCTCTATTTGGCATCCATAACCTTTCACCCCAAATGAAGACATCCCATTAAAAGAGGATGTAGTCATTAACAATATCAACATTCATTATGTCAACACCATAAAATAGTCCATTATATCAACATGTAAAATGTCTACATTGTCAGAATGTCGACATTAGGGTTAGGCTGTTGGACAGGATGGGTAGGCTATGGGGAGATTAGCAGTAGGCATTAGAGGGAGAGTTAAGGTTATAAGTAGAGATTAGGGTTACTGATACTGTACTCACCAGAATGCAGCTCCGTCAGATGCCTGTGCCGGAATTCACAGTCAGATGACCACCGGGGCCTGGTAGACCACTGGGAATCATAAGGAGCCGATAAGACACCATTGACCCAACAGGGATGATATGTCAACATTTCGTGAGTGTCTACATGATGAAAGTTAACATGGTCAATGTCGTCATTATGACCATGTCGACATTCTCATGTCAATATTATGACTGCCAACATATCATACCACTCATTAGAAGGGATGTTTATTTAAACTCATGGTACAATGGTGAAGTTCTGGCAACAGATTTGACCGCTTTCTGAGAACTGCTCAACCCAGCCTCACTACTATAGATTCCTACCTACCTATAACTTCTAAAATTGTCGCTATTTAGCGTTATGAGTCGCACAAGAAATAAATGCTTTCAGACTTTGAGTGTGGTTCCAAAGCACAAAAAGTTATTTTTCAATATAAAACAGATGGTTACACGCTGTGATCTAAATACAATTAGCACAAATAAATAATACAGACCCAAGGTACAGTTGTTGCATACACACATGCTCTGGACCCAGATACCGGCATCAATATAGAAACCTCTGTCAACAGCAAGGCAAGAAAACTGGCATCCAAGTTTAGAGAGCCCACATATATACACTAGCAGAGATAGGCAATACAATAGAACAGTTTGGCATGATTCCATTGGTTCTTCTTCCTGGTTCTTCTGTTACAGTATAGTTCATAGGTCAGTTCGAATGGACACAATCCAGCCTCCAACAGCCCTTTGTGTCCTTTTTCCCGCTGCATACTAAATCTAAGCTGGTTACATTACAGAGTACATTTTAATGTTTAACTCTCTATAGTCCATAGTTTGCAGACACATGTTGCGATCTTCTCACCGATGATACCAGAAATCTGCAAAAGCACAGTGGATCAGTACAACACCAAACACGGTCTGCTTACCATGTACTAAACCTTAGATATCAAATTACATTTATTTCACATCATTAATAATACTGAATAAACCTTGAATATTATGCTTTAATGCTAGGGAACCTTTTATGTAAGTGTGCAGTGTGTGAGTATTGGGGTTTTGGGAAGAGGCGCTAGTTAGCGTTGTGCGACTACATGTTTGTGGAGTACACCATGGTACGTGTTTTGCAGGGTTGATCATTTTATATGTTTTAGTGACTGTCTGTATTTATATGGTGAGGACTTTTGGCTTCTTTCTATTGCATGGGAATTGCACAACGCTAAATAATAGCATTGCCGTATGTACTCATAATGGGCGAGATTCACAAAAATGGCGCTGGACGGCCAGTCGTAAAATGGCGTCTTATTGCCATTCGCAAAATGGCGTCGCACAGATTTAATTTTAAACCGATCCTGTCTCAGCCAATTATCCGGCTTCGACACTACCCTACCTAAACAATTATCTTCTCTCCATTATTATATCATTTTATTTTCTTAGTTTCTAACTACTCTTCCTCATGCACATTTTTAGGTGAAACATTGTAATGTTTGGTAGAATTGTGATATCTCTGGCTTCCCTAGAAGCCTTTGGAAGTTGTAGTGCTGGAGGCCAGGGCCGGCTCCAGGGGTCGGAGCACCCTCTGCCGGCTATCTCTACTGCGCCCCTACATCGTCTGAAAATGGGTGTGTGGCCTAATTACCATAGGCCACGTCTCCTACATGACGTTATTTGGAGGCGTGCCCGCATGGCATGCCTCCAAACAACATCAGGCTGGGGGGGGCCGCACTAGCTGGGCTTCCCCCCCCAGCCCTCTCCCATCACTGAATGGATACTGCGCGCAGCATCCATTCAGACTCTGAGGTCCAGCACAGCTGCGGCAGTGGGTCTCCAACCTCCTGATTTGACCACCCGTGGGCCACTTGGGTCCACGGGTGGAACAGCGGGACAGTACTGTCCCATTGAAATCGGGATATTGGGGAGGGGTGCACCCTCTATGGGTGGTGCCCCTGTTCAACCGCACTGGTCGAACACCCCTAGAGCAGGCCTTGCTGGAGACCAATACTTGGTGGAACTGTAAAGTGCAAAGGAAGGTATTCTGGCAACAAGGAAAAGACTTGCACAGCCGGGGAGATGCCGGGAAGTGGGAGCCACAGGTATACGTTAGAAGACTGGGCTAGCAAAGATGTTTAAGGTGTTCTCGAGTTTGAGGGCCACTGAGTACCCACTGAATAGAGTGCTGGAGATCACAGCGGAGTTCCAGCAGAGTGGGAGAGAGAATAGTGGAGACAGCGTGGAAGCGCTGACTACCAGAGCAGGACCTATAATGGCTGATAGTGAGTTTAGCTGAGGAAGGGAGATGTCCCTATTATAAGTGAGCTGTGATATAACTGCCAGAGACTGATTTATATATGCTGACAGTGCGATACATACTGTATGCTGACTGAGTTGTGCTTAAAAACCTAACGACAGTGGGCCTGATTCAGAGATGGATGCTAAATCGATGTTTCTCAACTGCGCATGCTCTCCCTGGAAAGGGTATGAAGAATACGAATGTGTGAATGGATATAAATGCGAAAATCAAATGCAATTCCTACAGGGCCACAAAGAGATGGACAAGCCATTGTGAAAGATGGTAGTTCCTGGGCGTTGACGGGATATAGACAAATTTTAATGCAAATATGGGCAGCATGTGTTTGGGGCATGTGTGGGGCATGTCTGAGATTGCACTTGTGAACTGTTATGGAATATGTAATCCTCTGCGACTCCTAGCTACAGTAGGTCTGAGGTAATGCAGTATTAATAATAACTACTGCTTCACTGCTCCATGAAATTATCGATGGTGGATGCCTGCTCATTCACGGCTGAACATACAGGTGAGTTTCCCTTGATAGCAATCATAAAGGTTTTGACATGTTTAAAGTACTAATGCATATGCAATGCATTTTTATTGTATAGGGGTCTAATACAGCATGGATCGCAGATGCTACAACCATCGCACAAAATTGCAATCTATCGCAGAACTGCGCTAGCATACAGTCAAACCCACCAGTACTCATTTGAATACGCAATTGCTAACAGGATCGCAAATACAATTACAACTAAGGGTGTGCACTGGCTACTTTTCGTGTTTTGGTTTTGGATCTGGATCTTTCTTCGTGTTTTGGATCTGGATTGGTTTTGCCAAAACCACCCTTCCGTGTTTTGGGTTCTGTGTTTTCGATCTGTATTTTTTTTTTTTTTAAAAAGCATAAAAACAGCTAAAATCACAGAATTTGTGGGTTTTTCTGCTCCTATGCTATTATTAACCTCAATATCCTTAATTTCCACTCATTTCCAGTCTATTCTGAACACCTCACACCTCACAATAGTGTTTTTATGTCCAAAAGGTTGCACCGAGGTAGCTGGATGACTATGCTAAGCGACACGAGTTGGCGGCACAAACACGTGGCCCATCTAGGAGTGCCACTGCAGTGGCAGACAGGATGGCAGTTTGAAAAACTAGGCCCCAAACAGTACATAATTCAAAGAAAAAAAAGAGATGCAAGATGGAATTGTCCTTGGGCCCTCCCATCCACCCTTATGTTGTATAAACAGGACATGCACATTTTAGCAAACCAGTCATTTCAGTGCCAGGCTCTGCCACACGACTGTGGCTGAAATGATTGGTTCGTTTGGGCCACACAAAACAAGCTGGCAATTAATCTGTCCCTGCACAAACTGGCTCTACGGAGGCAAGATGTCGTCCTCATCCACCGATTCCTCACCCTCTTCAGTGTTGCGTACATCCTCATCCACAGAGTATTAATTCGTCCCCGCTGGAATCCACCACCACCACAGGTCCCTCTGTACATTCTGGAGGCTGGTCTCCCTGGAAGAGTTGATAATTAATTTTTATGAACATCATCTTCTCCACATTTTGTGGAAGCAACCTCCTACGCCTTTCGCTGACAAGGTTCCCGGCTGCACTAAACACTCTTTTGGAATACACACTGGAGGGGGAGAAACTCAGGTAAAATAGAGCCAGTTTGTACAGGGGCCTCCAAATTGCCTCTTTTTCCTGCCAGTACAGGTACGGACTGTCTGACATGCCTACTTGGATGCTGTCACCGATGTAATCCTCCACCATTCTGTCAACGGTGACAGTATCATATGCAGTGACAGTAGACATGTCAGAAATTGTTGCCAGGTCCTTCAGTCCGGACCAGATGTCCAAACTTGGTCCTGCCTGCCCTGCATCACTGCCAAAACTTAGGATACCTAAGTTTTTTTCCTGGCAGTCCCAGATGCGGGAGAAAATGAAGAAGGAGCTGTTGACGTGTCACGCTCCACTTCAGTTGACAGTGTTTTCACCAGCAGGTCTTTGCACCTCTGGAGGCTTGTGTCTGCCGGAAAGAGAGACACCACATAGGCTTTAAACCTAGGATCGAGCATGGTGGCCAAAATGTAGTGGTCTGATTTCAACAGATTGACCACCCTGGAATCCTGGCAAAGCAAATGAGGGCTTCACAAGTCCCACATGCCGAGCATAATCGCTCCGTCATAGCTCCTCCTTCACTTTCTCCAGCTGCTTCTGCAAAAGCCTGATGAGGGGAATGACCTGACTCAAGCTGGCAGTGTCTGAACTGACTTCACGTGTGGCAAGTTCGAAGGGCTGGAGAACCTTGCACAACACGGAAATCATTCTCCACTGCGCTTGAGTCAGGTGCATACCCCCTCCTTTGTCTATGTCATAGGTGGATGTATAGGCTTGAATGGCCTTTTGCTGCTCCTCCATCCTCTGAAGCATATAGAGGGTTGAGTTCCACCGCGTCACAACCTCTTGCTTCAGGTGATGGCGGGGCAGGTTCAAGAGAGTTTGCTGGTGCTCCAGTCTTCGGCACGCAGTCGCTGAATGGCGAAAGTGGCCAGAAATTTTTCGGGCCACCCAAAGCGTCTCATGCACGCCACTGTCGCTTTTCAGAAAATTCTGCACCACCAAGTTTATTGTGTGAGCAAAACATGGGACGTGCTGGAATTCGGCCAGATGTCACAAATCCCCAGGAGAGTCTAAGTGGGGTAAGCCACTGGATGATGATTTCCCTCAGTTTCTCTAAGAGGTTGTCGGCAGTGTGCCTCTTACTGAAACCGGTGTTACACAGCATAGCCTGCCTTGGAACTAGCTGGCATTTCTGAGATGCTGCTACTGGTGACGCTGCTGTTGTTGCTGCGTAAGGTGATACATCTTCCCAGTGGGCTGTCACAGTCATATAGTCCTTAGTCTGCCCTGTTCCACTTGTCCACATGTCCGTGGTTAAGTGGACATTGGGTACAACCGCATTTTTCAGGACACTGAGGACACTTTTTCTGATGTTTCTGTACAGTCTCTGTATCGCCTGCCTAGTGAAGTGGAATCTAGACGGGATTTGGAACCGAGGACACACTACCTCCATCAATTGTCTAAATCCCACTGCACTAATGGCAGATATCGGACGCACGTCTAACACCAACATAGCAGTCAAGGCCTCAGTTATACGTTTTGCTTCAGGATGACTGCTGTCGTACTTCATCCTCCTCGCTAAGGAGTGTTGGAGGGTCAATTGTTTAGTAAAAGTAGTGGTGTTCCTACTTCCTCTCTGGGATGATGAATGACTCCCAGCAGCAGCAACAGCAGCAGCGGCAGCAGTAGGCATAGCAATGCAGGATCCTCCAGAGGAATCCCGGATAGGAGAGTCAGTCATGCCAGTGACATGGCCTGCAGGACTACTTCCGATCCTGACTAAGGAGGAAATTGACAAGGAGGGAGTTGACGGTGTGGTTTGCAGGCGCTTGGATACAACAGGACAAAGAGATTTAGGTGTCCCTGGACTGCTTACGGTCTTAGCCAAAGTTTCTGAACTTGACAGTAACTTTTTATGAACGCGCTGCAGGTGCCATGTAAGGGAGGATGTTCCTAGGTGGTTAACGTCCCTACCCCTACTTATTTCACCTTTACATATGGTACATATGGCAAGACAGTTGTTGTCCGGAATTGGATAGAAATATTGCCAGACCAAAGATGTGGAATGTTTGGTCTTCTGCCCAGGCATGACCGTGATGGGCTTTTTCATCCCACGGACAATAACTGCCTTTCCCGGAGCCTGATTTAAACAAATCACATCACCATCAGAATCCTCCTCGCCAACTTCCTCCTCAGAGCCAGCTACACCAGTATCCTCATCCTGTTGTACTTCAACAGTGACATCTTCAATTTGCATATCAGCAAGTGGGCTGTGGGTGCTCCTTTCAGCACTTGCAGTGGGTGTGCAAATGATGGAAAGAGCCACCTCTTCCTGTCCAGTGCTGGGAAGGTCAGGCATCGCAACCGCCTCCACACTTGGACTCTCCTTGAGGATTTGTGATATCTTCTTAGAACGCACAGTTCTTCGCTGTGCTTTGCCAGCTTAACTCGTTTGATATTTTTAGAGGGAGGAGGGCTTCCATCATCATGTTAAGCTGAACCACTAGTCATGATCATAGGGAAAGACCTTAGCCGTTCCTTGCCACTCCGTGTCGTAAATGGCATATTGGCAAGTTTACGTTTCTCCTCAGATGATTTAAATGTTTTTTTAAGGTCATTTTCCTGAACTTTGTCATTTGGGATTGTATGTGCCCTCTACTATGACATTGGGCATCGGCCTTGGCAGACGACGTTAATGGCATGTTATCGTCTATGTCATGACTAGTGGCATCAGCTTCAGCACTAGGAGGAAGTGGTTCTTGATCTTTCCCTATTTTATTTTTATCGGAGAAAGTTTGGTCCTCCACTTATGTTATATTGATATATACGTCCGGCTAAGGCGCACACAAACACAGAAAATAATTTTTTATTTTTGTTGGAGACTAGTGCACTTTGTGGATTACACCATCCTTTAAGAAATGAGCCAGCCGGCTCTTTACTTATGGGACACAGGCGCACGCTTGGCGCTGCTCCTTTGTTGATGCACGTGCAGCTACAGTGCACACAATTCACAAAGACAGAAAAAAAAGAATTTTTTATTTTTTGTGGAGCGCACTTTGAGGGTTACACCACCCTTTAACAGACATACGAACGCTTGTCGCTGCTGCTTTGAGGATGCACATACAGTGCAGACAATTCCCAAACACAGAAGAAAATGTTTTATTTTTGTTGTGCACTTTGGGGGTTACAGCACCCTTTAACAGTCAAGCCAGACGGCCCTTTACTTATGACACAGGCGCACGCTTGGCACTACTTTGTTGATGCACGTGCGGCTACTGCGCACACAATTCACAAACACAGAAAAAATATTTATTTTTTTTGCACTTGGGGAGAGCACCCCTGATGGACAGAGCACCCCATTGACAACACTACAGCACCCCTTTAGGACTGGGACACTGCACAGGACTTTGGAGTGGACACAACCCCTATGGACAACTGACTGCACAACACAGTCCAGCCAGCCCCTATGGACTTTGGAGGAGTGGACACAGCCCCTATGGACAACAGCAGCACAGCGCAGCACAGCACAACACTACACTACACTACACAGCCCAGCCAGCCCTAACTCCCACCCTCCCTCTTCACTGTCCACAGCCGAGTGAGAAAATCGCGCCGAAGCGGGTAACTTATATAGAATCCAAAACCCGCGAGACCCGGAAGGCGGGATGAAGACGTTTTGCCTCGATTTCAGATCCGAGTCAGGCGGGAAAATTCGAGCCTGACTCGGATCGGTGTCAGATCGGGGGGGGCTCGTGGGGGTTCGGATTTCAGAAATCCGAACCCGCTCACCCCTAATTACAACCAGACGCGATTGCAACTGATCGCAGATCCTGCATACTGTAACTAAGGACCTCAACCAGTTTTATTACAACATTCAATGTTATTGCTGTTCTGTGCACACATAATTAATGCAAATTGTCCCTTTGATCTGGCTAATTTACTCCTAATGACCTACATGAAAAGATAGTTGTACAAAGGCACATTTTTTTTTAATCAATCTGTGTGCAACTAGAAAAAGATAGATACTGTAGATATGAGATAGATAGAACTCCATATTGTTTTTAATTAAAGTGTATTGTTTTAAATTAATGTAATACAAGTTGTATCTAATATGTGTGTTTTATTTTTTTTGCTGTGTGTATTGTCACTATATTATCACTACTATGCTACTAAGCTAACCTATAATAAATACACAACACATGATATATTCAATATAACAATATTTAGAATTTTTTTTTTCAATTTTAAGTGATTTAAAAAAAATAAATAAAATTCTAATAAATTTAGCATCCTGTCCACTGAATCTTGTATGTCTCTGCCACAAATGCCTGTTGCCACTCAGGCCTCTATCGTTCTGCATCTGAAAACGAAAAAAAAAAAAGGAACAGCAGCATATTTCTGGCATCATGTACAAATGCAAACAGTTATATAAAATACAAACTTATGCATAAATTAAGTATAGTAAAGATTATCTAAAAAAAAAAAAAAAAACAACCCATCACAGTTTAAATAAGTCTAAGGCGGGGTACACACCTGGTGATATTTCGTCTGATCCAACGGATCGGACCACATATCGTCTGCATTGGCCAGTGTGTAGTAACGGCTATGTTGCCCTTCGGACCTTCATGCATGAAACTTGTTGCGTTTGGTAAATGGTGCAGTAGCAAACAGATGACAGTTGATAGCTGATTAGCTGGAGCACCATTATCATACACAACAAGTTTGAACACTTCTTGTGAATGTTAGAATTTTGGTGATAAATTAGGCCCTTACAATCAAATGATTTGCCTTTAGACTAAGGCCATGATACGTTATAACACACATTATGCAATACATTATAACATACGTTATGCACATATGGGTCCTACGATCTCCCTTGCAGACCACCCAACCTGCAGCATGATTGGCAAGCCACGGTGTAGGGGCCTGTCTGGGCCCCATTATGGAAATGGAGATGTGACACCTCCATTTTCCAGGAGGGAAGAGGCCAGGGTCTGAGTCAATGGAGGCAGATTCCTGGCCTCTTGTGTGACCATGCACCTGCCAGGCTGCGGGAAACTTTAGCTCCCGCAGCTTGGCCAAAGGGACAACAATCGCTATAGATGGTCGTGATTGTTCCAATGGTGATCCTAGGCTGCAACGTTGGTCGCAGCGATGGGATCATGCAGATGCAGGAAGGAGGTGTCTAACACCTATTTCTGCATTTGCATCTAACATGGATGGATTTGCACAGCTGCTTATGTGTGGCTGTGCAAATCCATCCAACTCTGAATCAGGCCCTAAGATAGACCTGATAAGTTAGTATCTTTGCCCATACATGTTACAATTAGGGATGTGCGCCAACCCCGGTGTTTTTGTTTTTGGATCTGGATCTCCTTCGTGTTTTGGATCTGGATCTGTTTTTGCAAAACCACCCTTTCGTGTTTTGGTGTTGGATCTGGATCTCTTTTCCAAAAATTATAAAAACCGGTAAAACCACATCATTTGGGCCTGTTTTTGTTCCTACAGTATTATTAACCTTAACATTTATTCCCAGTGATATGCAGTCAATTTTGACCACCACACAATATTGATTTTTATTTTCTTTTTATCTAGGTTAGGCCTAGGGCCAAAATGTTGCATCCAGCTAGCTGGCTGACTAAACTAAGCGACAGCAGTGGGCAGCACTAACATGTGGCCATTTTTAAAAAATGAAAGGGGCATACAGGAGATGCTGAGTGTGGCCATTACAATTTCTGGACATTCATAAACAATCAAACTCAAAATGTCAGGCAGCAATGCCCCAAACAGCACATAATGCAGAGAAAAGAGGTGCAAGATGGGATAATCCTTTGGCTCTCCCACCCACCCTTATGTTGTATATGAAACAAGACATTCACAGTTTAACAAACCAATCATTTCAACTACAGGGACTGCCAATTGTGGCTGAATTGATTGGTTTGTTTGGACCCCCAGAAAACAAGCTGCCAATGTGCATTGGACATGGAAATGATCCCATACACAAACTGGATTTACATTACAACATCAGATGTTGTTGTTCTCGTCCTCGTCATCCCCATCAGTGTGTACATCCTCCTCTTCACACAATATTAATTTGTCCCCACTGGAATCCACCATAGGGGCCTATGTATTTTTTTTATGGAATTGTTGGTAGAGGTCTTCCTTGTGGAATTTGTAATTCATTTTGATGAACATCATCTTTTCCACATTTTGAGGTAATAACCTCCTACGCCGATCACTAACAAGGTTGCCAGCTGCACTGAAAACTCTTTCAGAGTACACACTGGAGGGTGGGCAACTTAAGTAATGCAAAGCCAGTTTTTGTAAGGGCCTCCAAATTGCCTCTTTTTCCTGCCAATACTGAAAGGGACTGTCTGACATGCCTATTTGGATGTTATCCCTAAAATAGTCATCCACCATTCTGTGAATGGTGACCGTATCAGACACGGTACACATGTCACTAGTAGGAAGTTCCCTCAGGCCTGGCCAGATGTAATTTTTTGGTGACTGATCTGCATGACCAGCAGGGATTCTGTAGGGAAAATTTAGTTTTTCCTGGCATCCACAGAAACTGAAGGAGGAGATCATGGTGTGTCACGTGCCGCTTCAGCTGACAATTTTTTTTACCAACAGCTATTTATGTCCATTGGAAAAAAAGATACAAGGTATGACTGAAATCTAGGATCAAGTATGGTCGCCAAAATATACTGATCTGATTGCAAGAGATTGACGACCCTTGGATCCTGGCGAAGTGAATCAAAGGCTTGATCCACCAGTCTGATATACTTAGCGGAATCGCTCCGTTTCAGCTCCTTTTTCAGTTTCTCCAGCTGTTTTTGCAAAAGTCTGATGAGGTGAATGACCTGACTCAAGCTGGCAGTGTCTGAACTAACTTCACGTGTGGCAAGCTCAAAGGGTTTGAGAACCTTGCACAACATGGAAATTATTCTCCACTGCGCTTGAGTAAGGTGCATTCCCACTCCACAGCCTATGTCATAGGATATTGTGTAGCCCTGGATGGTCTTTTGCTGCTCCTCCATCCCCTGAAGCATATAGAGGGTAGTATTCCACCTAGTTACTACCTCTTACTTCAGCTGATGGCAGGGCAAATTCAACAGTATCTGCTGGTCCTGCAATCTTTGACAAGCAGTTGCTGAATGTCTAAAATGTCCCAAAAATTTCCGGGCCACAGAGAGCATCTCCTGCACGCCCCTGTAATTTAAAAAAAATTCTACACCACCAAATGAATTGTGTGTGCAAAACATGGGACGTGTTGGAATTTGCCCAGATGTAATGCTCTCACAATATTGGTGGCATTGTCAGAAATCACAAATCCCGAGGAGAGTCCAAGTGGGGTAAGCCATTTTGCAATGATTTCCCTGAGTTTTTCTAAGAGGTTCTCAGCGGTATGCCTCTTAGTGAAACCAGTTATACAAAGAGTGGCCTGAATCAGCTGGCATTTGGTAGATGATGACGCTGCTGCTGTTGCTGTTGTAGGCAATACACCTACCCAGTGGGCTGTTAGTCATGTAATCTTTAGTTTGCCCTGTCCCACTTGTCCACATATCAGGGGTCAAGTGGACAGTGGGTACAATGGCATTTTGGAGGACATTAATAAGGTTTTTTTTAATGTCCTTGTACAGACTGGCAATTGCTGATCTAGCAAAGTGGAATCAAGAAGGGATCTGGTAGCAGGGACAGAGGACCTCAATTATCTCTCTAAAACCCACTGCATTAATGGCAGATACTGGCCGCACATCTAATACCAGCACCCACATGTGAGAAGTGGATTTTTTTTACTTTTGGCCTGGCATGACGACAATGGGCTTTTTCATACCATGGGCAACAATTGTTGCCTGACTTACACAAACAACATCCTCAGCATCCTTAGCGACAACTACCGAAATATCCTCCTCCATGTGCAATTCCACAGAAGCATCCTCGATGACTGCGTCAGCAATATGTTGACTGCATTTCCCCACATTTACAGAGGGCACACAAATGTTGGAAGGAGGATCCTCAAGTACACAATTTGAAAGGTCTGGCTCACACATGGCAACCACGGACACACTTGCACTCTCCACGGGGATTGGTGATTTTTGATTTCTCAGAGCACACAGTTGGTTCTTCCAGAGCTGTCTTACTCATCTTCTTCTTAACAACTTTCATTTTTTATATAGTACCACCACTACTACAACAAGCAGAAGAGCTATCATCACTAGAACCACTAGTCATAAATAAAGACCAAGGCCTTAACCTTTCCTTGCCACTCTGTGTAGTGAATTATTGCCAATTTTTTGTTTATCTAAAGCCAACTTGGCTTTTTTTTCTTTAATACAGTAAAAGAAGTTGCTTTTCCATGGCCTGACTTAAGCCCTGGGGCATCGGCCTTCATAGAGGATGAGGACGTTGACGACCTTGCATCATCATGACTGCTGCCGGCAGCTATTACATGTGGTTCTTGCTCTCCTGTCATGTAACTGCCCTCCATATTCACTGTGGTCTTGAAGCAGTGTTACCAAGCAAGCAGCAATAGTGTAGTCAAGTTGCGGCTAAGACACTGGAAAATAATAAATTTTTTATTATTTATTTTTTTTGTCCAGAACTTGGGGCCCAGAGCACCCCTGACCGAGGCAGCAGCGATTGACGACACAGAGAGCACTAGGTTGCTGTCTGATAATAAGTGCGGCTAAAGCACAAGCACACCATTTTTTTTTTGGCCAGAACTTTGGGCCCAGAGCCCTGACCGAGGAAGCAGCGATTGATGACAGGCAGCACGCTACCAGGCCAGATGGATACAGGCAGCATGCTACCAGCCCAGATGGACACAGGCAGCATGCTACCAGCCTAGATGGACACAGGCAGCAGGCTACCAGCAAAGATGGACACAGGCAGCATGCTACCAACCCAGATGGACACAGGCAGGATGCTACCAGCCCAGATAAATACAGGCAACACGCTACCAGCCCAGATGGACACAGGCAGCACGCTACCAGCCCAGATGGACACAGGCAGCATGCTACCAGCCCAGATGGACACAGGCAGCACGCTACCAGCCCAGATGGACACAGGTAGCACGCTACCAGCCTAGATGGTCACAGGCAGCACGCTACCAGCCCAGATGGACATAGGCAGCATGCTACCAGCCCAGATGGACACAGGCAGAATGCTACCAGCCCAGATGGACACAACAGACGGCACCAGCCCAGATAGATCAGGACAGTAGCCCAGCCCTACACTTCCCACCCTCCCTGTTCACTCTCCACAGCCTGAGTGAAATGGCACTGACACAGGGACTCCTTATATAGCAGAGAGAAAGCTCACGAGCTGTGAGATTTAGTCTGAGGTTTTGCCTCGGTTGGAGATCTGAGGCCGACAGGGGAACCGAACACTCGTTCGGTTCTCACCCCAGATCTCTAAGTCCAGGTGGGTTCGGATCTCTGAGATCCGAACCCGCTCATCTTTAGTTACAATGTAAGTGCTGCAAATACAAACATTACTTCTACATGTGGGGTAAATTATGATTGCTTTATCATGTACCTTAAGCCACATGTTGCTTATCCAGAACATCCCTGGCCAGCTCTTAGATGCCACTTCATCCTGGGGTGGAGGAGGTGGCGTAGCAGGACTTCCCTGATAGAGGGGCGTGGGCAGAGGAGGAGGACTGGACAGGGGAGGGGGAGATTGGCTGGGCAGGCCTTCTCCGATGCCTTGCTTCAAGTGCTTGCTGTTATCCTACAAAAAAAGAAAACAAAATTAAGTCCTGTTTCAAATATAATTGAATATAATTTATTTGCTTAAAAAAATAAATAAATGATAAAGCAATAGATAGATATATACACACACGTGTGTATGTGTGTGTGTGTGTGTATGTGTGTATATTATATATATATATATATATATAATGTAAGATTTATATGAACATACATACAGATGTACAGTAGGTAGATATACTATAAGAAGTTCTACAGCTTGTAACTGCGATAAATGTGTTATGGGAATGCATATTAATTCTATAGTAGAGCAACAGCATATAAACATACTTAAAAATGGCTACAGAGAACACAAAATGGTAGCATCATGCGGTCATGCTATTAGCACCAGACATGGGCTGACATTCCCAATGACATGCATATTTATGCATACCTATGCATGTAATTAAGGACCGCAATTGGGCCTGGAGGTCTGGTTGATGATGACTGAGATCACTCCACTGTCGTTCCAACTGGACAATGGAGCGGCACATCTGATTATGCAGAGGCACCTCGCGGTAGGCCGCTATCTTAACAATATTGCCCATGTAGGTTACCGCATGCCCCAGACGGCTTCCATCACCTCCGTGAGTATGCAGAACTCCCACTGTGTAAAGCATACGGCTCTCATGATGGCAATGGCGATTATTACAGTAGACAAACATTATAAAGATTTGGTACTTTCTGATTGGTTGTCTACATTAAAATGCAAGATTATGACACATCACTAGTTATGATTTATTTAGGCTACAACATCCTCTATTTCAAATTCCTATCACCACTCAACACATGGACAAGTGTCTTACCAGTAGCCTGTGCATTTCTTTGCATGGGCAGCATCTAGGACATCTGAGTGACAAATGGTGTGTCGGCCTTGAGAGCATGGTTTAGCCAATTGTTAATTGCGTATTGGTTGCGTATGGATGCACCACACGCCTCGCATGTGCATATAAAAGGCTCAGATGGATTTGAAACTTTGGCAACCATGGAGGAAGAAGATCTTTCTGACATACAATAATTTCTGGAAGGATTTGTAGGGGATTTGCAGAATGAAGATCTCCCCTTGGACAAACTTGCGGATGTTGATGGTGATCCTGGTTGCACATTGTGTCACCAAATGCTCCTCCTCCTGCATCACCTCTACATGGGTCTGTCAGAACTGGAAATGACAACATACATGTGCCACGTATTAGTAAGAGGAAAACAAGGTCCTTTATAAAAGAGGTGATATCCAGATTTCATAGTGGGACCAAGGGCCTGATTCAGAGCCGGACGCTCTGACCAGAGCGCTCGCTCTGAATCAGGACCCTCCTCCATGAAAATGGAGCGGCCTCCTGGCCGCTCGTATAGCTGTGGGTGACCACCCACAGCATATGCGAGCGGCCAAAAAGATGGTCGCGATGGTCTTGACCATCGCGACCATCGGACTTGCGATGGAGACCCTGCGGTAGGGTCTCCCTGCCACAAGCCCTGGAGTGATTTTGTCTCTATCAGAGCCAAAATCACTCCCACTGACATCACTAGTGATGTCAGTGGGGCCGGCTTCAGACGGTAGGCATTCCCATGGGAACGCCTCCGTCTGGCAGGCACGCCCCCGGCACGCTCACCAAAGGGGGCGTGCTGTCAATCAACATCGACAGCACGTCCCCTTTGGTGCGAGACCCGGAGCGATGGAAAGCCCGTCGCTCCCCGGGTCTCGCGCATGCGCACGACGGAGCTCCCTCTGTGGTGCGCATGTGCAGTGGGGAACATCAACCCACTTGTGAGCGTACTGCTGCTCGCGAGCAGGTCTGAATGACCCCCCAAGTTCAGTCTAAAGATCATGAAAGGATCTGGATTGAAATTGCCAAAAAAAGCTAATTCTGTGAGCTCATGGTGTACAGATGGTGCTATATCTCTCTCTCTGTGTACAAGTGTATCCCAGACTCCTGCTAGCAGCAACCCTTGGTGCATCCGGAAATCCTGCTGGTTCCCAGACCAGTTCATTCAGCAATCCTGCTAACAGCTATACCTGGCATATCCAGAAATCCTGCTGGTTCCCAGACCAGTTCATCTAGTAATCCTGCTAACAGCTATACCTGGCATATCCAGAAATCCTGCTGGTTCCCAGACCAGTTAATTCAGCAATCCTGTTAATAGCTATACCTGGCACATCCAGAAATCCTAGTGGTTCACAGTCCAGTTCAGCAAGTCTATCTACTGATTCTCAGTCCAATTCTGCAAGCCTACCTACTGGTACCCCGTCCAGCTTAGCAAGCCCTCCTGCCGGTCCCAGTCTGGTTCCTCCAAGTTTTCTACTGGTTCCACTCCAACGTTACAAGGTTACTGTTCCTGCCATTTATCATCAAAGGCAGTTCTCACTGCCATACAATTCATATGCAAACAGAGCTATTTATATCTACCATGGCTCCAGTCAAGCCGGTCTCTGTCCAGTTCAACACCTGAGTCAGGTAACTCTCAAACACCAATCGTGACAATTTTTAGCACCTGTGTACAGTCTAATTGTTAAATATGCATATTGCTTTTGTTGTACACAACAGATGTGTGTGTTAAATGTATTAACATTAGGGGTGTGCACCGGCCACTTTTCGTGTTTTGTGTTTTGGTTTTGGATCTGGATCTTTCTTCGTGTTTTGGATCTGGATTGGTTTTGCCAAAACCACCCTTCCGTGTTTTGGGTTCTGGGTTTTGTGTTTTGGATCTGTATTTTTTTGAAAAAAAGCATAAAAACAGCTAAAATCACAGAATTTGTAGGTTTTTCTGCTCCTATGCTATTATTAACCTCAATAACCTTAATTTCCACTCATTTCCAGTCTATTCTGAATACCTCACACCTCACAATAGTGTTTTTATGTCCAAAAGGTTGCACCGAGGTAGCTGGATGACTATGCTAAGCGACACGAGTGGGCGGCACAAACACGTGACCCATCTAGGCGTGAAACTGCAGTGGCAGACAGGATGGCATTGAAAAATTAGGCCCCAAACTGTACATAATGCAAAGAAAAAAAAAGAGGTGCAAGATGGAATTGTCCTTGGGCCCTCCCACCCACCCTTATGTTGTATAAACAGGACATGCACACTTTAACAAACCAATCATTTCAGCGCCAGGGTCTGCCACACAACTGTGGCTGAAATGATTGGTTCGTTTGGGCCCCCACAAAACAAGCTGGCAATTTATCTGTCCCTGCACAAACTGGCTCTACGGAGGCAAGATGTCATCCTCATCCTCCTCATCCACCGATTCCTCACCCTCTTCAGTGTGTACATCCTCATCCTCACAGAGTATTAATTCGTCCCTGCTGGAACCACAGGTCCCTCTGTACGTTCTGGAGGCTGGTCTCCCTGGAAGAGTTGATAATTCATTTTATGAACATCATCTTCTCCACATTTTGTGGAAGCAACCTCCTACGCCTTTCGCTGACAAGGTTCCCGGCTGCACTAAACACTCTTTCGGAATACACACTGGAGGGGGGGCAACTCAGGTAAAATAGAGCCAGTTTGTACAGGGACCTCCAAATTGCTTCTTTTTCCTGCCAGTACAGGTACGGACTGTCTGACATGCCTACTTGGATGCTGTCACCGATGTAATCCTTTAACAGACACATGCACGCTTGTCGCTGCTGCTTTAAGGATGCAGGTGCGGCTACAGCCCACACATTTCACAAAGACAGAAAAAAGAAGAATATTTTTATTGTTTGTGTAGCACACTTTGAGGGTGTCACCACCCTTTAACAGACAGACGCACGCTTGTCGCTGCTGCTTTGAGGATGCAAGTGCGGCTACAGCCCACACAATTCACAAAGACAGAAAAAAGAAGAAGAATATTTTTATTGTTTGTGTAGCACACTTTGAGGGTGTCACCACCCTTTAACAGACAGACGCACGCTTGTCGCTGCTGCTTTAAGGATGCAGGTGCGGCTACAGCCCACACAATTCACAAAGACAGAAAAAAGAAGAATATTTTTATTGTTTGTGTAGCACACTTTGAGGGTGTCACCACCCTTTAACAGACAGACGCACGCTTGTCGCTGCTGCTTTGAGGATGCAAGTGCGGCTACAGCCCACACAATTCACAAAGACAGAAAAAAGAAGAAGAATATTTTTATTGTTTGTGTAGCACACTTTGAGGGTGTCACCACCCTTTAACAGACAGACGCACGCTTGTCGCTGCTGCTTTAAGGATGCAGGTGCGGCTACAGCCCACACAATTCACAAAGACAGAAAAAAGAAGAATATTTTTATTGTTTGTGTAGCACACATTGAGGGTGTCACCACCCTTTAACAGACAGACGCACGCTTGTCGCTGCTGCTTTGAGGATGCAAGTGCGGCTACAGCCCACACAATTCACAAAGACAGAAAAAAGAAGAAGAATATTTTTATTGTTTGTGTAGCACACTTTGAGGGTGTCACCACCCTTTAACAGACAGACGCACGCTTGTCGCTGCTGCTTTAAGGATGCAGGTGCGGCTACAGCCCACACATTTCACAAAGACCGAAAAAAAAAGAACAATATTTTAATTGTTTGTGTAGCACACTTTGAGGGTGTCACCACCCTTTAACAGACAGACGCACGCTTGTCGCTGCTGCTTTAAGGATGCAGGTGCGGCTACAGCCCACACAATTCACAAAGACAGAAAAAAGAAGAATATTTTTATTGTTTGTGTAGCACACTTTGAGGGTGTCACCACCCTTTAACAGACAGACGCACGCTTGTCGCTGCTGCTTTGAGGATGCAAGTGCGGCTACAGCCCACACAATTCACAAAGACAGAAAAAGAAGAAGAATATTTTTATTGTTTGTGTAGCACACTTTGAGGGTGTCACCACCCTTTAACAGACAGACGCACGCTTGTCGCTGCTGCTTTAAGGATGCAGGTGCGGCTACAGCCCACACATTTCACAAAGACCAAAAAAAAAAGAACAATATTTTAATTGTTTGTGTAGCACACTTTGAGGGTGTCACCACCCTTTAACAGACAGACGCACGCTTGTCGCTGCTGCTTTAAGGATGCAGGTGCGGCTACAGCCCACACAATTCACAAAGACAGAAAAAAAAGAACAATATTTTAATTGTTTGTGTAGCACACTTTGAGGGTGTCACCACCCTTTAACAGACAGACGCACGCTTGTCGCTGCTGCTTTGAGGATGCAGGTGGAATCTAGACGGGATTTGGAACCGAGGACACACTACCTCCATCAATTGTCTAAATCCCACTGCACTAATGTCGGATACCGGATGCACGTCTAACACCAACATAGCAGTCAAGGCCTCAGTTATACGTTTTGCTTCAGGATGACTGCTGTCGTACTTCATCCTCATCGCTAGGGACTGTTGGAGGGTCAATTGTTTAGTAAAAGTAGTGATGTTCCTACTTCCTCTCTGGGATGATGAACAACTCCCAGCAGCAGCAACAGCACTAGGAGGAAGTGGTTCTTGATCTTTCCCTATTTTATTTTTATCGGAGAAAGTTTGGTCCTCCATTTATGTTATATTGATATATATACGTGCGGCTAAAGCGCACACAAACACAGAAAATATTTTTTTATTTATGCTGGAGAGTAGTGCACTTTGTGGGTTACACCACCCTTTAAGAAATGAGCCAGCCGGCTCTTTACTTATGGGACACAGGCGCACGCTTGGCGCTGCTCCTTTGTTGATGCACGTGCAGCCACAGTGCACACAAGTCACAAACACAGAAAATATATATTTTTTTGGTTTGGAGTGTACTTTGGGTGTTACAGAACCCTTTAACGGTCAAGCCAGCCGGCCCTTTACTTATGACACAGGCGCACGCTTGGCACTACTTTGTTGATGCACGTGCGGCTACTGCGCACACAATTCACAAACACAGAAAATAATTTTTTTTTTGGTTTGGACTGGAGTGTACTTTCGGGGGTTACAGCACCCTTTAACGGTCTAGCCAGCCGGCCCTTTACTTATGACACAGGCGCACGCTTGGCACTACTTTGTTGATGCACGTGCGGCTACTGCGCACACAATTCACAAACACAGAAAATAATTTTTTTTTTGGTTTGGACTGGAGTGTACTTTCGGGGGTTACAGCACCCTTAACGGTCAAGCCAGCCGGCCCTTTACTTATGACACAGGCGCACGCTTGGCACTACTTTGTTGATGCACGTGCGGCTACTGCGCACACAATTCACAAACACAGAAAATAATTTTTTTTTTGGTTTGGACTGGAGTGTACTTTCGGGGGTTACAGCACCCTTAACGGTCAAGCCAGCCGGCCCTTTACTTATGACACAGGCGCACGCTTGGCACTACTTTGTTGATGCACGTGCGGCTACTGCGCACACAATTCACAAACACAGAAAATATATAATTTTTTTAGCACTTGGGGGGAGCACCCCTGATGGACAGAGCACCCCCTGGACAACACTACAGCACCCCTTTAGGACTGGGACACTGCACAGGACTTTGGAGTGGACACAGCCCCTATGGAGAACTGACTGCACAACACAGTCTAGCCAGCCCCTATGGACTTTGAAGTAGTGGACACAGCCCCTATTAACAACAGCAGCACAGCACAACACAGCCAGCCCCTATGGACTTTGAAGTAGTGGACAACAGCAGCACTACACTACACTACACTACACAGCCCTAACTCCCACCCTCCCTCTTCACTGTCCACAGCCGAGTGAGAAAATGGCGCAGACGCGGGTACCTTATATAGGATCCAAAACCCGCGAGACTCGGAAGGCGGGATGATGACGTTTTGCCTCGATTTCAGATCCGAGTCAGGCGGGAAAAGTCGAGCCTGATTCGGATCGGACTCGGATCGGGGGGGCTCGGATTTCAGAAATCCGAACCCGCTCACCCCTAATTAACATGCAAAAATGTAAATATAGAAAATGTGTGAAAACCACTTTCTTACCTCTCCCATGTCTGTCCAGACTAGCAAAGAGGTCCACTCACGCTGCACATCGCTCCCGGCTGGTGCTGATGTCTGTCTGTGCTGCTCCTGCCCCATCCGCTCAGTGTCCTGTCACTGAGCATGGAGATGGCTTTCCGAAGCCCCTTACTCACAGCGTGTCTTCCCAGCATGATGGCACACAAGCTGCATGCCAGAGTTCCCTCCTAAACCACAGTATGGGTACAGCCGTGCTGGACCTTGTCACCTGATGCTCTTCCTCCACTCAGAGTGCCGCTCCCAGACCAGCTGATCACAGCATCCAATCCCTGGGAATCCTCCCCTATAAATTCCATTTCCTGACTGGCCTATCTTGCCAGTACAACGTTGCTTCTGCTGAAGTTATAGCTCTCTGCTAAGTTCCCAGGTACTCTGTTTCTGAACAGTTGCAGTCCATTATATTTCAAGTTCCAAGTCTGCTTATCAAGTCTCCTATTCCATCTAACATTCCAGTCTGGTTTTACCATAGAGACTTGTTAACATTAACCTACATCGGTTTCAGCCGATTCCTCCAATCATCAGTCCTATCCAATACTTCCATCATCAGTTCCAAATCGACCCAGTACTGCAATTCCTCACCATTGGTTCCAAACCAATCAAGTTATTCAATTTATCAATATCGGTCTCAAACCAATCCATCTCTCAATCCAGCATCATCTGTCCCTATACAATTCTGCCCATCTCTTCAGTATTTTATATCAAGTTCATATTCCAACCTGCTGCTCAGTAAAGATTTACTTTACTGTACTCGCCTTCAGGCCCATCATCCTGTACAGTTCATATTACTCCTCCTTCAACCTCCCACGCTTGTTCCGATCAACTCTTAACCTCAGGTATGACACTTAAGATGGAGCGACCTTCGCAGCAGACTCAGGAGCAAACTGAAATCCCAGATCAAGCACGAAAAAGGGCCAGGTGGTCCCCTTTCTCAGATCATGGAATTGACTCCACAAGATTTGAAAATTGTGGGGACCTTAGAATAGGGGTTGTTTGCAGATGCCCACCTACAACATCCTAGTGTGCCTGTCACTGATGTCCCACATGCTGTGTCTGGTACTTGTGTATATTTTAAGTTTTTCTATCTATCTATTTTTACCTTACAAATTTTAAACATGTCTATTCTTTTCTTTCTTTTTTAGGAGATGACCACCATCAAGGGCTGCATTCAGATGGGATAAGACATTGTCACCCCCATCCACCACTGCCATCATTGTAGAGGTCACTTTAGGGTGGCAGTGGACAGACAGACTGAAGCCATTGAATGCATTACATGATCCAGACCAGCATGCAGGAGAGAACCTCCGTCGTAAGGGAAATTCACCAAGATCTGAGGAAGATAAAAGACTACCTGTCAGCCCAAGTCTGAGCTCCCAAGAGGTGGACCTGTGCCGTGCCCAGCCAGGAACCAGCTCTGGGCAGGGTGCACAACGGTCCATCCGGATCCGGGAAAAGTGAGGTCCTGAGATTGCTGTGAAGCGTCCATGCACAGAATTAACTTTTTTTGTAATTTCAATCCAGATCATTCCATGATTTGAATTTTGGACTACTATGAAATCTGGACATTGCCTCTTTTATGTACCTTCCTCTTACTAATACCTGGCACTGGTATGTTGCCATCATATGTTGGTCTGTTGTAGTTCTGGCAGACATATTTGGAGGTGATTATTGTGTTGGAGGAAGTGGAGGAGGAATATTTGCTATAGCAGCATCAGCACCATCAAACATCTGAAACAGACAAATCTCAGGTGCACAACTCCAAATTATTTATAATATATAAATGCAATACAATTTTTCAATCAATAGAGGTTTTTAGCATAATCATGGCCAAGGTTATGGGCCTACCCACCATATCTGGGTAACCTCTTTAGGGTAGGTCCCTAACATAATAGGGTTCAAATCCAGAGCGCAGGACCCCCCCCCAACTGGCCCAGCTAAATTGCCCCAGGGCACCGCCATAGTAAGAAAAGTGCAGTGTAAAAGCGATAGTTAAGAGCAGCCACTGCTGCAGATAAAGAATGAAAATAAGAAAGTGAAGTACATGTATAATAAACAAACAGTGAAGGGTTAAAATGTGTTATAAAAGAAAAATGTGTTATAATGCGGTGCCTTGAAACAGATCAACCAAAGCAATCCATGGGGACCCACGCCCCAAAAATGAACCAAAGTTGCACTACAGTATATAACTTGTAGGACTTACCTATAATTGTGCCTAATACCAATGTGCATATACTATACCAGATTCCATACTTTTAAACCAATAGGGAAGGGTGCTAATCCAGACTGAGGGCATCTCCCTTCCCTCAAGTGTGCAATAAAGCAAATTAAATGGAGTATATGGGAAAGATTCCTGGACTGCACAACCTGAATACATATAATGGGAGGTGCTACCTGATGAGACTAATTGCAGGCACAAAAACAGACAAATCTCAGGTGCACAACTCCAAATTACTAATAATATATATAAATGCAATAAAATGTTTCAATCAATAGAGGTTTTCAGCATAATCATGGCCAAGGTTATGGGCCTACCCACCATATCCGGGTAACCTCTTTAGGGTAGGTCCCTAACATACTAGGGTTCAAATCAGGGCTGTCTTAACAGCAGTGTGGGCCCTGGGCAAAGCAATGCACTGGGGCCCCTACCCACCCATTCATTGGAAAAAAAATGTAAATGGTCATATATGCTGCCCAGAACAATGATATGACACAGCCACCATATAGTACACAAGAAAGCCTGCTGCTTGTATTACGAATCTGTATGAATGGTCACTGGCCCTATGGCCAGCTCAAATCCTGGTTCAAATCCCAATGCCGGAAGACCGTCGCTGCTGGGCAGTGTCCTATCCCCCTGGGCCCCACTCCCAATATCTCTCCCCCTTTCCCACAAAGCAGTGTCAAACACCCTGGGCACCCACTCCTCATGTGTTTCTGCCTTCTGCCCTTCCCCCAATAGCAGTGTCCTCAGCCCTGAGCTCCCACACACCCTTGTCTCTGCCTCCCCTCCATAACAGGTCATCAGCCTCCACATATATCTGCCTCCTCCCCCACATATCAGTATCATAAGCTCCCTACTCCCCATGTCTTTGTCTCACCCTCCCATAGCAGTGCCGTCAGCCCTGACTCCCCATATGTATCGGCCTCCCCCTACCCCATAGAAGTATCATCAGCTCCATGAGCCCCTACTCCCCATATGTCTTTGTCTACCCCTCCCATAGTAATGCCATCAGCCCCCACTCCCCATAGGTATATATCTTCCCCTCCCCCATAGCAGTGTTATCAGCTCCCTGAGCCCTACTCCCCATGTATTGGTCTCACCCTCCCACAGCAGTGCCATCAGCCCCCACTCCCCATATGTATATATCTCCCTCTCCCCCATAGCCCATAGCACTATAATCAGCTCCCTGAGCCCCTACTCCCCATATGTCTTTGTCTCCCCATCCCATAGTAGTGCCATCAGCCCCCGCTCCCCATTGTATCTGCCTCCCCTATTCCAGCTCTTATCTTTATCCTGTGTGGTGTCGCCGGGTCTGTCAGCAGCTCCGCAGGTGTTGCCTGGCTTCTCCTCTGCACTCTACAGTAGCTCACGTCAGCCTCACAGGCAGAAAGTGAAAGTGAAACTAAAAACACTACCTGCCTGTGTGAGTGCCCTGCTGCTGCAGTGGCATGATCTCTCCTGCTGGCTCGCCCAGATTACTGCACCCGAGCAGCTCAAAGAGAAAAAAGCCCGGCCCCGCTGGTGGGCCCCTTGAAGCTTCGGGCCCTTGGGCAACTGCCCAACAAGCCCAATGGAAGAGATGGCCCTATTTCAAATCCAGAGCGTAGGACCCCCCCAAACTGGCCCAGCTAAGTTGCCCCAGGGGACCGCCATAGTAAGAAAAGTGCAGTGTAAAAGAAATAGTTAAGAGCAGCCATAGCTGCATATAAAGAATGAAAATAAAAAAGTGATGTACATGTATAATAAACAAACAGTGAAGGGTTAAAATGTGTTTGTAAAAGAAAGATGTGTTATAATGCGATGCCCTGAAACAGATCAACCAAAGCAATCCAGGAGAACCCACGCAGCAAAAATGAACCAAAGTTGCACTATAGTATATACAGTAACTTGTAGGACTTACCTAGAATTGTGCCTAATACCAGTGTGCATATACTATACCAGACTCCATGCTTTTAAACCAATAAGGAAGGGTGCTAATCCAGACTGAGGGCAATAAAGCACATTAAATTGAATATATGGGAAAGATTCTTGGACTGCACAACCTGAATATATATAATGGGAGGTGCTACCTGATGAGACTAATTGCAGGCACAGAAACAGACAAATCTCAGGTGCACAACTCCAAATTATTGATAATATTTAAATGCAATGCATTTTTTCAATCAATAGAACATCTGCAAGTGTGTGACCCTTACAAATCCTTCTGGAAATTCTTGTATGGAAAAATGCCCAATGTTTGTGTACATTTTATTTTAGGTCAAGTTATAAATTTAAAAACACTTTAATAACATATCTAATAAAAAAACACTGCAATATGTATGTGTTTTCTGTTATAAAAATCTCTAATTCTACTTTGTTTGTACGGAATCGGTATGAAATACCGCCAGCTGCATGGTTCGATTCCCGGCAGTGCCTGGCCGACAACAGCATAGTTCCCGGCAGCGGAAGCCCGACAGCGCTGGAAATCCCGACTGTGGATAGGTAAGTACTAACTAACTAACCTAACCTAAC
The DNA here is from genome assembly GCA_031769625.1 of Taudactylus pleione. Lineage (NCBI taxonomy): Eukaryota > Metazoa > Chordata > Amphibia > Anura > Myobatrachidae > Taudactylus > Taudactylus pleione. The sequence continues at coordinate 9,317,690 of JAUIMM010000137.1, read as the reverse complement.
CCCCTAACCCTAACCCTCCTTAGGGGTGCCTAACCCTAACCTCCCCCCAAGTGCCTAACCCTAATCCCCCCTCTAAGTGCCTAACCCCCCCTTCCCTGCTGCCTAAACCTAAGTCCCCCAGGGGGGGGTGCCTAACCCTAAGTCCCCCCCGGGGGTGCCTAACCCTAACTCTCCCTCCCCCTAGCCTATCCCTCCCGGGGGGGTGCCTAACCCTAAGTCCCCCCCGGGAGCCCTAAACCTAACCTTCCCCCCCCCCGCGGCTGTCCGCTCGCGGCGCCCGGCATCCCTTCGATCAGGATGCTGGGCGCCGGTCTACTGGCGTCGGGGAAATGTCAGGCGTCTACATCTAGACCCCCGGCATTTCATCCCTCGCCGAGATATGACAGTCGGGAAGCCGGCTGCCGGTATTAAGGCAGCCAGCTTCCCGATTGTATTCCGTTTGTATTATTAAAGCATGACATTTAATAGTATACTGACACATTGGACCTCATTCAGAGTCGGTCGTAAACAAAGTGACGCCCATTCATTAGCACTGCACCTCCTCTAGCTACCGACTGATCTGATCGAATGAATAAGACAGTCGTAGTCAGGCGCTGTCAGTCGCTGTATGCTAATTATGTTCTGATGTTTGCGGCCGTATGTGTTGTATTGATGGTCACATGTCATGTTTACATGGACCATTGATCAGCTTGTTATTAGCTTGTTGTCAATTATCTAATTAAGAGTGTTTAACTCTTGCTGTTCTTTTTATTCATTTTTTTTCATGTGTCAATAAACTTTGTTTTTTTTCAAAATTTCCAAAACAAAGTAATGTTTATTATCTGTGAATGTACTGTTGCTAATTGTGTTAACTTTAAAAATGCATGTGCATTTTGCGTTAGGATCATTTGCACTCTTATGTTTGCAATTGCACACTGCGTGTTTTATCCAATCAAATCTGACCTTATTTTTCGGGTCACATGATTAAAGGATTGGCCAATAGTGTTTTTTTTTAGGAAACTGAGTAAATATTTTAGCCAATCATCTTTATTTTACCCCATATATATTTCATGTTTTCTGAAAAATCGGCCATTGCCATCATGAGAGCCGCAGCCTTTACCTGTCAGGAATTGATGATTCTCATTAATATTATGGATAGGCGGATTACGAACGCCCAGCCTCCAATTTCCAACCGCATAAAGCGGGCGGCCTATGCGGAGATGAGGCGAGCCCTTCGCAGTGCGGGATATAGGCAACTAGAGAGGCAGTGGTCGGATCTGTGCCACCGGTCGCCAGTCCTTTTGCGAAATTTGCAGGCCCGATTACGCAGATGTAAGTATGCGTTTGTATAAATGTTATAATTAGTGGACTGTTAAAAATGTATGTTCCTTTTCCAATTATTTTATTAAATGTAAACAAACCCTCCTGTATGTTGTCCCTATTGTCCTGAATGTGTAAAGTGTACTTTTATTGTGTAGCCGAAAGTGAAAACTAAACTTAGTTTTTTTTAATATCTTTAAATTTTAGAAACACAGCGGAGACAGAGAAGGGCCCGCAGATTTGGATGCAATGCAGGTCCCAACCTGCAGCCCTCCCCTTCACCTTCCCCATCTGCTCAACCCAGCCCTCCCTCCCCACCACCATACTGCCCCAGTAACCCTCCCTCCCTCTTCCAAAACTCCCCTAGTATTCCTCCCTCCCCTGCCCACTCATCCCAAATCTCCACTCCCGTGCCTCAGTCCGCAACACAAATATCCCCTCCCTTTGATTTTTGCCACTCCATTTCCCCTCGCACCATTCCCCCAACTCCAACTTACTCCCCATCTCCAGCACCATCTCCCGCACCATCTCCATCGGGTGCTTTGTTGCAACACTCTGATGGTATGTGTTTTTTAATCTTATTTTTTGTTTGTTTGTTTTTTTTGGAGTGTTGTTGTTATCCATGTTTTTTTTTACATTTTTGGGCTGTGTGTTTGTTTTCTTTTTTACAGTATGGGTGTCATAATCATTGCGCAGTAATGCTGTTATTCAATATTTTGTGCTTATGTTTTGTGCCTGGGCCCTTTTTGGGGGGGGGGGAGCCCAAAAATGTATGCCTTTTGGGGTTTCCAAAATGCTTTTTATTTGGTGTAAAAATTGATTACATTTGGATTAGTATTTTCGATTTAAATAAAACATGTCACAGAACTTGGGAAGGTGATAACAACCAGACTAACCTTGTTAATGTTGTGTACACTGTGTTTAAAATGTACTAAGATGTAACTTCATTAGGAAAAGTGATGTTTGCCATAGCAAACAAACACATGGTATTTTTGGCTCATCAAGAACATTCTAGAAGTGAATACGTGCAGTGTGTTTTAAGGATATGGCCATCATGATTTAAGAATACACCTCCCAGTTGTTTTTTAAACATCCTAGGAGTTTTTTGGTTATGCCACATAGTTAGGGTTTCCAATTGTTTTTACACCATAAAGTTTCTACATATTAATAATGTTGTGTGGAGGAAACTTTCGAACACACCCTAACATCATTGTGTTTTCCCACTTTTTGGGACATTGAATAATGTTTAATGTTAAAATGTTGGACATTTTTTAGATGTTTTTAACCTACAAATACATTTTTCTGTCCACAGATCTAACCAACATCATGGTGGAAATTCGTGAGGAGCTCACTCGAACAAGTGGACATTTGTTGGAGGCCTACTGCTGCCTACAGCAGATTGTGGGGAGGCTTGAGCGATTTTAATTTTAATTTTCCTCTTTGTACATTTTAAAATTGTGCTTATTCCAGTAAAGTTTTTGTTTGAAAAACATTTGTCCTCTTTTTAAAAAAAAAATTAAATTGTGTAATTGTGCATTTCAAATAGTTTGTGAACAAAGCTGGGTGCCTTTCCATAGTGTAACTAATTCAAAAATGTTTATGTAAACCTTAAGAACATTTGCAGTAATATATATATATATATTTTTGGTTTGGGGTTGTCCTACATTATCCACCTCAAAATGGCTTTCCAAAAACATTTACACCAAACCTTTTTTTTTTGGAAAAACATTTATTAAATAACAAACATGTTGCCAACATGCTTTTAATCATAAAAAGCATTTCACCACAGAATCACACATAAAAAATATCCTCAGGGTTTTCAAAATTAAAATATCTTGCTTAGTCAGATATAAACAACAATAGGCAAAAACAAACATAATATTTCTTTTTTAACAGACAAATTAATAAAATAAAAGGCAAATTAACTAGACATGTTGTGGTATATCTGGGCAAATTTTGTTAGTTGTCCAAAAACAGTACAGGGTATTGCCAATGGGTTCCATTAGTTTTGAAGTTTTGGAAAGTGTTGTGATTTTTGTGGAAGAAAAAAATAAATAAAAAATTAGGTACACCTTAAAATACATTTGCTCTAAGTGTAAAATTCAAAATAAATGTAAAAATTATTACCTAAAAAATCTTTAAACAACAGAATCGCGTCTGCCCCCCCCCCGACAGCATCACAACACCTTCCTCCGGGGGGCCATCCTCTGGCAAGGCATCCTCTGGCTGCATGGGTAATCGACTCCTTATTGCAATGTTGTGTAAAATCCCACACAGGACCACAATGCGAGAAACCATATCCGGCGAGTACATGAGTGCACCACCAGAGTGATGGAGACACCGGAACCGGCCCTTTAAAAGGCCGATACAGCGCTCCACCACCTGCCTGGTGGCAGTAAACGCAGCATTATATTGAGTTTGTGGCCCTGGTGTGGGAGTCAAATAAGGAGTCAGCAGCCAGGGTGTGCAAGGATATCCACTGTCACCTGATGGAAATGGGACACCAAAAGATACATAAATTGACCATGAAAACATGTTTACACTATTACTATAGCTACATCCTGGATTTATACTTACCAAGAAGCCACGCGTCACCAGCTTGCAGTGTGCTTAATTTTGGCCAAATCCCTGAATGCTGGATCACATACGCATCATGGATGCAGCCTGGAAATTTGGCATTCAGGGAGAGGATCTGGAGGGAGGCATCACATAGCACCATTACATTTAGCGAATGGAAATGTTTACGGTTCCTATATATTTGTTCCCTGCATGCAGGGGGCTGAAGTGCTATGTGAGTGCCATCCACTACCCCTATGATGTGTGGAAAGCCTGCAATCTCAAAAAACTTCTGCTTTACCACATCAAGGGCTTCCGAATCCAAAGGCATACTAATAAAATGTGCTATATGATCGAAGAATGCATCTACCACATGCCTCAAGATCCGTGAAAATGAGGGCTAGGAGAGGCCACCCACCAGCCCCACACTGGTTTGGAAGGACCCTGAAATGTAACAATGCCAACAACTGTGATTGCTGTAGGAATGTGAATCTGACTTTCTAGATAATTCTTTATTATTGAAAGCGTGTCTAGGATAATATTTGGAGGCAGGCGATAAGTGGTTACAACCACATCATCAGGCATTCCAAAAAGGGTGACACGTGTTCTATATATCTTGGCCCTTGCATGCCTCCTATGCCTACGCCTAGGAGGAGGCTGAGGAAGGTTGGTGGGGGGCAACATGGCCACTATTAGCTGGCCCACATCGCTCTGTAAAGTTAAAAAAATAAAAAAAAGTGTTTTTGAGAATGAATTTCAATATTTTACAAAAAATACTTAGCTTAGTAATAATGGTGCATATTCTTACAGGGTTGGGCAGTGCCATCTTCGGTAACCCCTACAGGTGTATTCTGTGTACGTTTTTTTTTTTAGGGAAGAAAAAGAAATAATAGTATATTTTAAAAACACCACTATTAATACTATTATTGTTAAAACAATCCTTAACTTTGAAATTGGCCAATATTAAAATGTGAAAACTTATTGTTTTATCAATAAAAACCATAAATGCATTTTTAAATGTAAAAAAAACTGCAAAAAACACTTCATTATTAAATAAAACAAACTTTTAGGTTTGTAAAAATAGACACTTACCTGAATCAAGTACAAACTGGACTGTTAAACACCTTAAAAAAAAAAAAAGAACATGACAAAAATAGTTTGAATAATGTCCTTTTTTTGTTTTATATACCAAAACAAAACAAAAAAACTTTGCAGTAGGCTGGCACACTTACTGGAGTCTTCAAATAACGTTGTAATTTTGATCCTCCAAAAACACGGCCACCCAAACACACAAAGTAACCGGGTTTGGGAAATGTATGGACAAAACAAAATGAAAATTATAACCACCACCCAAAAAAAAAAAAAAAAAAATCCACAACCCCAAAAAAAAAAAAACACCCAACAAATAAAAAAACACCACCCCCCAAAAAAACACCACCCAACCCAAAATTAGAAAAAAAACAAAAAAAACAAACACACACACAAACACCACTCAAACAACACACACAAGCACCACTCAAACAACTCCAAAATATGTAAACACTAGCAATCCCTTCCTGCACCACAAATCACTCCAACTACAACCCACAAGTAAGGGAACATTTGGCTTTGCCTTAAATAAGGAAAAAAAAAACACAATGATTGAATCATGCAGGCAAGGTGTGCATTGTACTTAGACAAATAGGGATGCACGGGTAACCAATCCAGGGATGCGCTCACATCTAGCCCAACCCACGCAGTGATTACGGAATGCAGGCAAGGTGTGCATTGTACTTAGACAAATAGGGATGCATGGGTAACCAATCCAGGGATGCGCTCACATCTAGCCCAACCCACGCAGTGATTACGGAATGCAGGCAAGGTGTGCATTGTACTTAGACAAATAGGGATGCACGGGTAACCAATCCAGGGATGCGCTCACATCTAGCCCAACCCACGCAGTGATCACGGAATGCAGGCAAGGTGTGCATTGCACTTAGACAAATAGGGATGCACGGGTAACCAATCCAGGGATGCGCTCACATCTAGCCCAACCCACGCAGTGATTACGGAATGCAGGCAAGGTGTGCATTGTACTTAGACAAATAGGGATGCATGGGTAACCAATCCAGGGATGCGCTCACATCTATAAAAAAGTCTTCACAAGCACCATTCTTCATGCTCTCTCACATGTTTGGAAAATGTCAAGCAAGGAGCATGGTGGGCAGAGGCCAACTGAGGCAGGTAAGTGTGAAACACATTTTGATAAAAACACAAGAACTGTTCATATTTCCAAAAAAACATTTTTTATTTTATCTAATTTTAAAAATATTGTAGGTGCTGGGAATCCAATACCACCACTAGAGGAAGAAACCCTCCGTTTTCAAGGATAGAGCTTGAGACATTGGTGACCATGACAATGGATAACCTTATCCATGCCCCAAGAAATATGGGGGCTGGAGCCAAAGACAGGATTTGGGAGGAGATATCCAGGGCTGTTAATGCTATGGGGACAACCCACAGAACCATGAAAGTCGTAAAAAAACGGTAAGAAAATGATATTGTGAGTGTACTGAAGTCAAAAGCAAGATCTTATTTTAAAAAACTAACCATTAAAAAATGCAAAATCACATTGTCAGATGGACCGATTTCAAGTACCAGTTGAAGAGGAAGCTACGGAGTAGGGTGGACCATGCTGCGGGGACAGGTGGTGGTCCCATCCCTGAGGAGCTGACCTTGACGAGGTTGGAGACGTTGGCTCAGGGATGTGTGACGGAAGAGGAGATAGTCGGCGTGTCCACTATGGACACTGACATGGCCGTCTTCAACACTCCACATGTGCAAGAAGGTAAATATTTTTTGGAAGCAAAAAAGTATAAAGCTCAAACGTGTATGAGTTTTTTTTTTGTAAAAAATACTAATGTTTTTTTTTTTATTCCAGACTCAGAGGAGGTAGTGCCTGCTCCTGAGGTCAGGTCTGGGTCCAGCACAGATGGAGACTCTGCAGGGGAGGATCCAAGTACTCCATCTGGGGACCCTGTGGAGTCTACTCCAGGGCAACCATCAGACCGAACAGTGCCTCTCCTCACCAGGTTGGTCTCCCAAACTCAGGAGAACAGATGTGTTCTTCTGAGGATGGAGACCACTCTGGTGAGGGTGGCGGTGGCCCTGGAGACCATTGCTGGGGCCATAGATCGTTTGGCCAATACCCAGGAAAAGGCAAACCCACCTGCCATGATGGAGCAAGACTCCCTTCCTCCCAGGACCACCACCTCTGGCAGCCCAACAGCCACCCCCGCAAGTATGGAGAGCCCTATTCCTAGGCTTGAGGAAATCCCATCTACCTCTGGCCAGGCCAGTCGGCGTGTTACACGCCAGTCGGCTGGCCGTAGCTTACCTCTTCCTCCGTGCCAGCCCAAACAACGAAAGTAGCCCTGGATATCTTCTCCCTCACCTCTTGTCCAGTCCCCATATTTCTTGTCACCAATGTCTCAAGCTCTTTTTTTTTTTTAATATTTTATTTTTTGAATTGTTTTTTTATGTTTTTTATTTATAGTCAAATGTTGCCCTAACAATTGTAAGTAAAATTGTGATGAAAGGCTAATTTCCAAAAAATAATTTTTTTTTAATACAAAATGACTATATTTAACTATATCAATGTATACATGGTTTAAAATGGTATCTGAAAAGGCTGCTATGCAAAACACAATGCTAGATGTTTTTAAAAATGTCCAAACAAAATAAGTTTAAAAAGCACAAATAAACATATGTGTTACGAAGTCCCTAATGCACACGCAAGTGAAATCAGTTACAAGGTAATTAGCAGTGTTAATAGTTACAATGCACCAATCTTTGCTGCTTGGTTTGTGTGGTTCCAATTAGAAACATCACAAGTAACATCGAATTAACGATTGTACTGTTGTGGCTTATGGACATTTCTTGCCTACCTTAGCCTAGACCATCATCCTGTTCTTAGAGTGACGTTGTCATGCATCCGCAATTCATGGTCGTACGAAGCAGATAATTTATGCACTCCCCTAAAACGCCTGGAACGCTGAAGAACGCCTCCGTTTGCAGACCACCACCCACGTATACACCCACAAACGGACTTTCCTGTCAATCAACTTTAGCAATCCACTTCTGTTTCGGAAGCCCTACGACTGACAGTATTTTGCATCAGTAGAGCTCGTACGCACATGCGCACAGCTAGCCGGGCACAGGCGCAGAAAGAAACACATCAGATGCGTACGACCGTGCGGCCGCTACGACCGACTCTGAATGAGGTCCATTATGTAGTGGTTTTGGTTTATACCTAATACATGTTTGGATTTATACATACTATATTATAACAACAAAATATGGCTACATTCAAAGTATTGATACTATGACAAAGAAATGTCAACTGTACATTAAAAGTAAATAAAAAAACATGTATTTTGTAACAAGATTAGAATTGTCCTCGGCAAAGGTGAGGGAAATGTGTAGCATTGTTTAATGTAATCAGTGATTTGTGCTAACAACTAGCACTGAAATAAAAGTGCAATAATAAAACTTCTCAAGACAGTACACCCATTTGGCAGAAATATGCAAAAGTATGTGTTTCATATGCATAGCAGAAGTATAGATAAGTTCATATACCTATGCAACAAAACTTGCTCAGCAATACTCTCTGAACCTGTCGTCCAATCTTCTTAAAATCACCATGATTGATGGCAGCTGCTGACATTCCCATCTCCAGCTCTGTCCTCCCATGCTCTTTCAGCTCTGCGTATACATCGGTAACATCGGACCCTCCTGCAGATATACAGCAGGTCTGACCTGTCTCAGAAATTGTAAGTCTCGCCGTATGCAGTGAGTACTCAAGCTGCGTATGCCGTCGCAGTGGCTAATTTATGCACACTCATGAACCAGCGTTCAAACGCACATGCACGTCTGCGTTTCTCTGACCAATCAACCATCACCACCCCAAAAGCTGATGTCCTGTCACTCACTCAGCGATGGCTTTGGTTCTGTGTACATGATCGCAGTGCTATTGCAATGCTGACCTACGCACGTGCACTGTGGTGCATACGCATGTGCAGTATGCACCATCGGCCGATCTGCGTATGCTATTGCAATTGCGATCCGTGATGAATCAGGACCTAGATTTGCAACATAGTACTTTTTTAGCACTACATTATTGTTTAATAAGATTGAAAAGTTATCATTGCAGTATGTTCTTGAATTGTGCATTTTTTTTTTTAAAAAAAAGTGGTACTGTACACTTGATTTACATTAACCATCGCGACCATCAACCTAGCCGCTTGCAATAGCTGTGGGTGGCCGCTCCAAGAAAAAAACTAAAAAAAAAGCCCTGATTCAGAGTGTCCGGCTCTGAATCAGGGCCTGAGTTAGAGGATCAGGAGCCCAGGTGGAGAAAAATATGGGACTATCACCATTTGTTTGCAAGCTGTCACCTAATTGACAGGTGTATTATCCTGCTGAGTGCGCTGTTGTTTTTTTCCCACGGTGAATTCATCCAACAGATTGGGATATAATGTTTTTCAGCACATAAAGTGGATGTTAGTGCTTACAATCCAAGCAGCATCCGGCAGTGAGATATAAGGGCTGTCTGTGGTCACAGCTGCATAGCCACAGATTACAGCTACCTATCCACAGACTATATTACGGTGGACATCCAGGATTACTTTACCCGTGCATCGCACAGGACTTTGTCGTTCATCATATCCTGAGAGTGGTGACTATTGACTTGTTTCACTTCACTTGCCACTTTAGCTGGTATCTTTCTCTGGACTAAGGCCCTGATTCAGAGGTGCTCGCTATTTGCGAGCGCTCGCTCTGAATCAGAGCGGGCCGGTTTTATTTTTCACCAGCTTCCAGGCCACTCGCTAAGCTGTGGGTGACCACCCACAGCTTTATCGGGCGGCCTGGCGATGGTCGCGATTATCGCGACCATCAGGCTTGCGACGAGACCCTTGTGGTAGGGTCCTGTCCACTGCAAGCCCCAGTGAACTTCCTGCTCTAATACAGCAGGAAGTTCACTGCTGACATCACTGGTAACATCAGACCCTCACGCGAGTCTGACCTGTCCCAGAAATTGCAAGTTTCGCCGCACGCAGTGAGCACTCAAGCTGCGTATGCCATCACAGTGGCTAATTTATGCACACTCATGAACCAGCGTTCAATAGCACATGCACGCCTGTGTTTCTCTGACCATCCAGGATTAGTTTACCCGTGCATGCACGAGCGGGTCTGAATCAGGCCCTAAGACTTTTATATTTAGTATAATTTTTAGTCTCATTAGACACAATACCATGGGGCTATTATTATAACTCAAGTTGTATATTTACATTAGT